>BMAU01009747.1:0-345562 GCA_019973935.1 Trichonephila clavipes | reverse complement strand
GTAGAACAAAAGTTGGTATGGGTTTTGTGATAACATGATTGGTATTCATACAATACTTATTTTTATGAATGCTTATTGAAAATTCCTTAAAAAATGTATAAGATAATTCTGAATTCAAATATTTAAACAAAATATATATATATATAAGTATTGCTTTTTGATTCAAAAATACACCGACTTTTGTTACATGTATTATTAGTAAAAGGTAAAACGTATTTCAAAATATTAGGCACAATGGAAAAAAAGTCTTACCATTTTAAATGCAGACAAACTAATTATTTTATCTTTCTGAGATAAGTTTAAAGTTTTGATTTGCCATAGGAATGCGGAGAAAAATGAACGTAAGAGCTATCATAATTCTGCGTTTCTTAAGTATAGAGCTTTCAAATTTTGTGAGGTTATAGAAAAGTATATAAAGAATAGTGTGAGCTATAAAAATTATATTTGATTTCTTGACCGATTTTTGTCATTTGAATTGTACTGTGTCCTCTTAAATAGCCAATGCATGGTCACTACCTCTTACGCTTGACGAGTATACTCTTCATGACACAAAACAAAGCAACTTTTTCATTTTACGAGTGTACTTTATAATATTGGTTAAGTAAATACTGGTACTGATTTAAATACGAAAAGTTATTGAATTTGAGATTGCAGTCTGAGCTGGAGATATTGTGCGTCATTTAAAAGTGAACTTAGTTTGCTTGATTCAACAAAAGTTTTAACTACTACGTTAATTTAGTTTAATTTTACATTTCCTTGCTATTTCTTTTAAGTTGAAAATCACTCAAGCTTAGAGTTATAATTGTAATTTTTCTCAACTTGACAGTCCGTAAATAAGGCATTTAATTAAAATAAACTTCTCTCTCGCTGTTTCTCTCCTAGCGTCACTACTGTAAAAGTTTCGCCTCCAAGATCTAAACTAATTTGGGTCAAAGTTAAAAATATTATTCAGGTTGCATCCAACAAACTTTACATTTAATTAGTTATTTCGAAAAATTTAATTTTTGCGGTTGTATTCATTAAATCTTTTCAATTTCGCTTCCTATTTAAAGTAAATGAAAAAAAAATATTCTAAATTTTTTCAATCCCCATAAATTTATCTTTTATATTATTTTTCATTTTATGAGCCTCATTAGCTGAGAACAAAATATATTCCTTTAAACTGGAAGCATTCCCAAGTGATTTTTCATTTGCTTGTGTTATGAACACCGCACTCTTAAGCAATGGTGCTTGAATATCTAAGCCGCAATCAAGCGACGAGGACGACATCTGAGCCTCTTCTAATTATTGATGGGAGGATGTCTGAGCTATGACATGTTTAAGGCTGTCTTCGCTAAAAGTACGAGAGCTCTAACTAATCGCGAAGCACATTTTCAGACAGAAAAATGATCCAATTTCCATGGACATTTGCAACATTATAACTCGTACCTCTATTATAGTAGTACTCTCTTAGGGTGCTCAACCCTCCATGAATTTCCGCCGAATAGACAGCCAATTCGGAGAAAAGTGCCTTCGAGATTCCTGCTTAGCTTTTATGCAAATAAGTTTCAATTTCCTCCAACGGTTTCGTAGCCTGGTTGGTATATCGTCTGCATCCTATGCGCGAGGTTAGGGTTAGATTCATCGATCAATTTTTTTTTCATCTCCTTTAATTACTTTTTTATGAAAGGTTTATTTGATATCAAATGATATTTTATGTAATAATTTTGTATTTTATATAAAAATTACTGTAATTGTATAAATATTTATATTAAACTTTATATAAATATAGTTTTATATTAATAAACAAAATTTATAATAAATATTAAATGTTATACATAAAAATTAGTTAAATAACTTTATAATGTGAAATACAATATACTATAAATCAAAAATAATATATATAATATAAAATAATTTATAATGTACATCATATTATTATTAAATTAATTATTTTATAATTAATATAATAAAAATATGTCTTTTTTATATATTATTAATTTAACTATTTTATTAAATATTTACTAAGTCCTTTTTAAATAAGCTTAAAAAATTTTAATAATAAATTAATAATAATATCATTAATAAATAATAAATTTAATAACAAATTAATATTAGGTTGGGGAAAAAGAAATCCATTATTTTTACATGAAATTCAAAACTTGATTTCCCATGCTTCGGATTGTCAATTTAGAGCAAATATGTACAAAATGCTGTATAATTTGTTGCCATTTTAAAGGTAACTTCATATTGCCTCTCTCATACAAGTCTTGGCCTTTATTAGTGAAAAACTCTAGTAATCGATTTTCACAATTTTCTCTTGATCCCAATTACTTATCACTCTGGAAGTTTTGCAATGAGAGAAAAATGTGGTAAAATCGTTTGGTTCCAGATTCGGACTATATGGTGGATGCATTAAAACTTTCCAATCAAGCTCCCAGTGCTTCTGGTGAGTCACTACAGCCGTGTGTGCACTGGCTTTGTCCTGATGGAACACAACACCTCTTCTTTTGGCCAATTCTGGCCGTTTCTGGTCAGTCACTAGCTTCAAACAGTCCAGTTGTTGACAGTAGATATCTGAATTTAGTGTTTGGCCCTAAGGAAGCAACTCATAATAAATTATTCATTTCCAGACCCACCAAATACACAGTAGAACCTTCCTGGATGTTAGTCCGTGTTTGGCCACTGTTTGAGTTGCTTCACCGCGCTTTGACCACGATCGTTTTCGCACAATATTGCCGTATGTGACTCATTTCTCATCCCCAGTCTCCAACCGCTTAAGAAATGTGTCGATTTCTTCCGTTTCGCCAGAGCTTCGCAGATGGAAATTCGATCTATCATGTTTTTTTGGTGGTGTGACACCCAAACATCAAGCTTCTTTTTGAATCCAACTTTGCGCAAATGGCTTAAAACTGTTTTATGGAGGATATTTAGCTCCTGGGTGATGCTACGACTTCTAATATTCCGGTCAACTTCGACTATTTCTGTGATTTTTTTCGATGACGGGCGCCGGGCAACTTTAACATCAAAAATGCCTGAACGAAATCGACGAAAACAAAATTGCATGTAATTAGCTGTTACAGTATCGACACCATAAACACCATTCACAGTTTCAGCCGCCTGGCTTGCATTTTAGCCTTTATCAAAGAAAAATCTGTAAAATGTACCGAATTTTCTCTTTGTCGACTTCCATTTTTAACACCCTGTAACTCACAACTGAATGGACTAAACAAAAAACAGCAAGATAATTTTTTAGTGTGAAATGAATTATTAAAATGAAATGTTAAAATTTGACAAAACGAGCATAAATTTGAAATTCTTTGATCGATACTTCACGAGACATCGACACTACAGCCATCTACCGAAAAAAAATGGATTCTTTTTCTCCAACCTAATATTTTAATAATAAATAAATAATTTTGATAAAAAAAAAGAATTCTTATTAATAATAAGTAATTAATAATTATAATAATTTTTAAGTAATAATTCCTATTAAAATAATTAAGTAATAATTATAATAATAAATAAATAATAATTATAATAATAAATAAATAATAATTCTTATTAATAATAATTAATTAATAATAATAATAATAAATTAATTCATTTTTATTTATTAATAATTTTAATTAATAATTATAATAATAAATTCATTTTATTTATAAATAATTTTAATTAATAATTATAATAATAAGTTCATTTCATTTATTAATAATTTTAATTAATAATTATGATAACAAATTAATTCATTTTATTTATTAATAATTTTTAATTAATTATAGTAATAAAGTAATTCATTTTATTTAGTAATAATTTTAATTAATTATAATAATAAATTAATTCATTTTATTTATTAATAATTTTAATTAATACTTATTTTAAATAATTTTAATCAATATTTATTTTAAATAATTTTAATTAATAATTACTTCAAAGAATTTAATAATAAATTTATTTAATTTTTTTTATTAATAATAACTTTAATAATAAATTTAATTTTTTTACTTTATAAATACAAAACAATTACATAAAATATGATTTAATATTTAATGAACCTTTCATAAATAAATTTATTTTATTTTAAAAAATATTTAAATGAATTGAAAAAAAAGTTGATCACAACGAATCGAACCGTCACCTCGCGCATAGTATGCAGGCGATATACCAACGAGGCTACGGAATCGTTGGAGGGATATTGAAACTTAATTGTATAAAAGCTAAGCAGGAATTTCGAAAGCTCTTTTCTCCGAATTGACTAGCAAATCGGCGGAATTACATTGAGGGTTGAACACCCTAAAGAAATACTACTATTACACCAAGTATCGACTCCAAATGAATTTTCTTAGTGCTGCCCTCCCCTTGTAAGTTGATTTTCCTGGTAAGATTGACCACTTCTTCACAATCCCATTATCAACTTCATCAGGCTCTGGCACTGACTACGCTTGAGTTTCACTGATTGGAAAAAAATTCGCTTAAACAAAAGTCGAATCGACGAAATTTAAAAATGGCGTTACTTCGGGGTACTTTAATCTAGGTATTATTGTATTACATTAAATCGTTTCTCTAATTTAGTAGTTTAATTCCCATTCCTCATTGTTTTGAAAAAGTGTCTGTTGCATTATTTGTTAATTATCCAAAAAGAAATAGGCTTACGCCTTCTATCTGCTGCTTGAAAGTGTTATTTATATTCACTAGATACATTCAAAATTTCTAAAATATTTCGAAAGATTCAGTTCCACGTAAAAAATACATATACCTTACAATAGAGAATAAATGCACATGTCATTTCGCTGAATTTTCTCATAGAGCCGGCTTAAAAATATTTATTTTGTATCATACACTAAAACGCCGTCCTCAGTCACAATCTTTTCAAAAAGAAATTTAAATGAGAAATGCCAGACAATATAGTAGACAGGTTGTCGGTTAACACATTGGAAATTGAAAACTGTGTGTGTGTATGATATTATTCTAAATATTTTATTTCTAACACGTTACAGGAATTTTTATTTTTCAAATAAGAAAAATTATTTACTTTACTGCCCGAAAATGTAGACGTTTCGCTGTTTTTCGCTATTTAAAAGTATTAAACTTTTGAATGAACTTATTGAAGCCGTGGTCAGTAACGTCTTCAGGCAAGGGCCTCGGCTGCAATTAGGCCTAGTCTCGTTCTCTACTCAGCTTAATAAGATCATAACTCGAATAATTTCAGCGGTCAGATGTTATTTCCGGCTGTATTCTCCGAAAATTTGAGAATTTCTGCACGATATGTCAACTAGCTACATGCGATGACCGTCATCCCCTCCACGTACACAGGCCATGCTTACCACCATATACTATCATTACTCATCCACTCAAAAGCGGCAGTCGGTCGAGTCGGTTTGTGTGATCGTAAGTCGTATACATTTATTTGATTTGGGTTATTTATACGAGTATTTCACAGCGTACGCTATGTACAGTCTACTTTTAAGGGTCATAGGTGGAGCCGACATTTGAATAGGGGCCCAGACCTGAAAATGTCTTTAGACCTATGCTCCTGCAAGTTCTATCCCTCAAGGGGGAGGCAATATTATCGTCCGGCACTATCCACCAAATTTACTGGAGTTTCTAAAGACCAATTTAATATTCTTGTTCTACACCCAGAAAAACCACGGGAGCACACTTTGCACACCTCAAGAATTTTAAGGCAAGCCCTGTCATGGTTCGCTTAAAATACAGTCGTCTGGCATTATTTGGCATAGTAACAGGAATTTATCGAATTGGATTGACTATTCAGATCGGCCTTCTCAAAATATTTCAGGGACTATCTTTTTGCATCGCTTCGTTTGCAAGTTAGACTGTGACACCGCTGTCCGTGCATATTATGGTCGTCCGGAATTATTTGGTAAATTTACCGGAACTTCTAAAAAACGGTATCAGATTCTCCTCCCCCACTCTAAAACACACTCGGGACTAATGTCAGTGTCCTAGCGCGTGCAAGTTCAGCCACTAAAACGAATGAAAATTCGTAAGCGAGACTCGAACGCGAAACCATTCTACCTAATTTCGGCAATTTTCTGCAAATTTGTGAAAGTTTCTGAAATCTGTTTTCCGGTTCGCGTTTCCCATCCCTATACAAAACCATGGAATATTTTCGGCTTCATTGGGCCTTCAAGTTTAGTAATTGAAAAGGGTCAGCCGGCGTTATCCGTGAAGTTACGGGAATTTCTAATATCCGATTTTGGATTCTCATTTACCATCCCGAAAATGGCCAGAAAAGTGTTTTTACCGCTCCAAGACTTTTTAGTAAAGCTGTCATGTGATCCACGTAATAGACTGTCGTCCAGAATTATCCGGTAAAGTTGCAACAATTTCTAATATCGGATATCGCAGATTCAGATTGCTCGTCTCAAAATACGCCAGGGATCAAGTTTTCACACTCGAACGCTTTTAAGGTAACCCCCTGCTAAGGTACGTCTAAAATAAGATGATCCGGCATTATCCGGCAAATTTAAAAAACTTTCTCATTTATGATATCACACACACACAGGTTCAGAATACCCGTCTCAAAATACACCAGGTACCAAGCTTTCGCATTTCAGGGCTTTTAAAGTAAGGTCCTGTCAGTGTGCGTCTAAGACACGATCGAACGGCATATCCGGAAAAATTAAGAGTATTATTATAACTCAATTCAAAATTCATATTCCACGCCCGGGAATACACCAGGCCCTAACTTTTCATGCAACTTGATCAGCAAAATCCGTTTCGGCAGGCACACACGCATTCCGACATTTTGCGAATTTTTGCGTTTCCCGGATTCCTGGCATTTTCGGCAATACAAAAAATATTGACGTCAAAAATAGAGATAAAAACTATCAAATTTTTTAAGTTGAATGAAATAAACAGTATGCAACATAATGTTAGGATCGGTTGAGTAGTTTTGTTTGGAGTCCATTGCGGACAAACATCGTGACATGTAATTTATATCTTTATATATAAAAATCTTCTGTGCGTGTGTATGTCACTAAACTCCTCCTAAACGGCTGGACCGATTTAGATGAAATTTTTTGTGTGGGTTCAAGTAAATTCGAGAAGGGTTTAGATTCACAATTCGGTCCGATATCGCAAAATTAGTTAAAAAGATATTAATTAAAAACATTCAAAAAATACAACTCAACATTGACCTGCATTGTTGTATCAACGCTATTGTTATAAACAAGTAATATAAAAAAAATTAAATCAATTCCTACTTAGATCAACCAAGAAAACATTTATTTTAGCTACTTTTTATTAAATAGCTGCAATTAATATAAATATGTAAATACATATGACAGAATCACAAAATTAAGTGGTAATTTTTATTAATTATCATTGAATTATCGTTTTGTCATCCAAAACAATCGTGTATATAAAATTTCCTTTCAACTGAATGTCTTAACACGTGAGAAAAAAACCTTTTCAAGTTTTGACACAAGTCGCCAAAAGGGTCGCTAAGTCGCCAACGTGGCTGTATTTGTAATTTTTTTAAATAATTAGTTTTAATCAATTAATTTTTATTAATTATAATTAAATTATTGTATTATCATCCAAAATAATCATGTACATTACATTTCAGCTCAATTGAGCGCTTTAAAATGTATTTTATTAACGATTGAAAATTCCACCAAGATAAATAAATAAATGAACAAACAAATAAAATATGTATAGAGATCGTGAGCTAATAGTAGGAATTGAAAAAGACGTAAGTTGGCGTCGAAAATTGATTTTCAGTTAAACTGACCAAACCCGGTCTTTTTTGTTACGAAAATGCAGACGATTCACGCTTTTTAGAGTTTTTAATTAATATCTTTATACTGATCATGCATGGCTACGTGTGCGAGCTATTTTAGCGGCAAAAAATTTGGATGTTGACGCCATCAATTTCAAAATACTGCAGTCGTTGCCTGGTAATGAAATTACATTCAAATCGATTGACACTGTTGTTGACCCTGTTGAAGTAGTCAGTTATTCTGCAGAGTTTTTAAATTCACTGGATTTACCGGG
Source organism: Trichonephila clavipes (assembly GCA_019973935.1). Classification (NCBI taxonomy): domain Eukaryota; kingdom Metazoa; phylum Arthropoda; class Arachnida; order Araneae; family Nephilidae; genus Trichonephila; species Trichonephila clavipes. Next base: position 337,564 of record BMAU01009747.1, on the reverse strand, counting down.
AATGCCACCACATAATTTGCGATTGAAGATTGGCTCGCCCATAATTTTGCTTCTAAATTTGAACGCAACACCAAAATTGTGAAATGGCAAGCGATTAGTCATAAAAAAATCATGGGCAACATTCTTGAAGCCACTATTTTAATTGAAAAATTTCAAGGTGAAGTTGTATTTCAACAACGGATTCCAATGATTCCTTCAGAGATTCACCTATTCCATTTAAACGTTTACAATTTCCAGTTCACTTGGCATTTGCTATGACTATTAATAAGTCACAATGTCAAACAATGAAGATTTGTGGCTTAAATTTATAAACTCCTTGCTTTTCTCATGGCCTATTATATGTTGCGTGTTCCAGAGTTGGAAAACCATCGAATTTAATTTTTTATACTCCTCAAGGATTAACCAAAATATTATACATCTAATGGCATTAGAAAAAATTAAGTTTATGTACAATTTAATAAATATACCTTTTATAAAATAGTTTGAGTCTCAACTTTTTCACCTTTATATAAAACAAGTTTAAGTTTTTATTCACACAGCCTTTACATTTAACTTTGCTCATAGTATACCTATACTCACACGCTATCGATTGATTGGATTGTGATAACCGTACATGTAATGACGTTAGACATTGTTATAACTTTTTAATACAAATTTTACTCAAAACGGTCCAGATTGTTATAGCTTAAAAATTTGGAATATTTGAATTTAAGATGTGTGTACAGGACAACGTCTGTCGGGTCCTCTAGTATATATATATATATATATATATATATTGCTGACCACCATAAATACAACACTCTGAAGGAAGCATGCACATAACACAGTGCTTCTAAACTTTTGATCCTGGCGCCCCCCCTTTTCGATCACAATTTTCATCGCGCCCCCATTATACATCAGTAATGTACTGAATGCAATAATAATGCACTTTGACGCTAAAGCTACAATAGGCGATATTAATTATAAACCATACAAATTAGTAACATAAGTATTAAATTTTGTATACTACTTTTAAGCAATAAATAAAAAAAATATAAGTATAATTATTATGTTCTTTTTCCTTTCTCTAATTTTTAAATTGAACATATTGCAAAATGCGGTGGCTGTTTAGAAGACAAAATATAGATATCTGCTAAACATAGAAAAAGAACTCAGAGGGTCAATTTCTAATCCTAAGCATTCCTTATAAAAACTTTGCTTTCCAAGACAAGCTCATGGAAGTCGTTAATACTTATTAGACTTGTTCTTAATTTAGCATTAATTAATTAGTTATAAAATATTCTGTGCAGCACTAATTAATTAAGAGAAAGTTTACTTACCTACTTTCAAGGACTTTTCAATTTTTCTTTGGTAACAAATAAGCAGTTTTGCCAGAACTAACGATTTCGAAATCTGTGTGTCCCGCGCGACCACTTCCGGATTTTAAGTATATTCATTATGATAATATGTATGTTACTGCTAAAAAATTGTGTGAAACGTTTTTCGTTATGCTTTATATGTTGAGAATACTTATAAAAATATGTCTTGGCCAAGTAATCCTTCATAGTGCTTGCTCTCCGTGGTTTTTCAAACATCATAAAACTCTTTTGCATGGAAAAAAGTGCAACAGAGAAACACATAAGAGAGGGGTCATAACTAACTGTACCAATAACTTAGAAGTTCAAACAGATTACAGCTATAATGTACAGTATTTCAAAAATAATGACAGTGATGAATTTTTTATGTTCCTAAATTTTTTTCGATTCGGGGTCTGGGATCAGTTTTTTCTCTGAAAGAGTAGTATGTTAGTTTCAAAAAGAAAGCGTAATAAACAAGTCTCTCATCATGGGATTACAGCAAATCAAATAAAAGTTTTTTTTTATTTGGTTATAGGATCAAAGATAGCTAGTTAAGTATTGAAGAATTATTTTCGATATGCTCGCGCCCCCCAGGGGGCACGCCCCACAGTTTGAGAAACACTGACATAACATGAAATTTACAACATGCATTAGCGGAGGTGAGATATGCAAATGATTAGAATTTCAGCGCTGATCTAGAACAATGGCGTCTACTCTGGCTACTGATTCTGGCAGGCACCACTTTTCACAGAAGTCTATAAATTTAATCATTTGATACTTGGTCAGCATGTTATGTACAAAATAAATTTTGTTGTGCTATCTCTTGTCTTTCTTGTTGTTGCATTTACGGTGGCCAGCAGTGTATATAGGGAGAGTGTGAACTAATTGTAGAAATTGAAAAAACGGATGATCAATGATTTTATTGATAAATTTCGAGAATGTATCGTAAATTTTAAATTATTCCTAAATATAACCGGAATAAAAAAATTTATTGGTTATTCTTAAGATTTTTCTAGCATAATCACCATCCACAGTTGTACATTTCTCTTGTGTTTACTGATCATTCGAGAAGCCACGGTAGCCTAGTGGTCATGGTGAAGAGCTTGCGGTCGGCCTGTCCCCATAGCCATCGCATTGCTTTAGAGTGTGAGGCTAATAAACACTCCTCCAACTTCCCTTTCGAAGGCCGTCGTTGATGAAAGCAAATTGCGTGGAAATTCGTTGTCCTCTTTCCTATAGGCCTTCATTTAAGTCGTAAGATTTAGGCCACCACAATATTTTTTTTAGCTGAGCGAATACAAAAGATTCACTTGGGTTGAGATCGGGTGAATAGATGTGGAAAATATAAGACACGTAGTATTTAGGACAAACGTTGCAGTAAGATCAGTGACAATGAATCCCAGTTATTTTAAAATGGAATGAATTAATAATATAAATCTATATATATTTCCCTAACTTGAATGCATACGACATGTTTTGTTGACTTTCCAATTTCCTACTCGGAACCGAATTATTATACGTATTTTTGTTTTTGATGGAATAAAATAAATTCGAAAGAGGAAAAGCATTTTCAAAACTCTGAGAGGGAAAATGTTATTTTACAGAAACCTTCATTATTTGTTGTTCTTTCGGAAACACTTTATTGCCTTTAAATCAATATAATTCTAAAATTGGAAGAGAAGTAAAAATTTTCCATTAAGTTCACAAATTCAAAATGGCGGTAGAACCCATTGGACCATAAAATCCAATTTGATTTATACTCTACAATAGCTTCCGTTATTCTAAATGACGTTTGCATGCAGGAAAGACACTTTCAGAACATCGATCATAAACATATTACCAAATCAAGAGTACGAATGAAACTATATCTGTGGATTTTAAGGCAGATTCTACTTTTACAGAAGAATTGCAATGACGGAAGTAAATAGAAATATCGAAAGAGAAATCACATATATATATTTCATGCAAAAAGGAAATACTGTATGACTCGATCTAATGAAGATCTATTTAACGAATTTTGGATTTAAAGAATTTTTCTCTTTCCTTGATTAAAAATATTAAAACCCCTATTTAACAAAAAATTTCAGAAACTGGAATTTTTTAAAAAATTTTGTGTTACAATTTTTTTTAAATGACATTTTTTTTTGTCCGGAATTAAAAACGACATTTTTGTAAGCAGCAAATTTCGAAAAGGGAAAGGGTGGAGACCATTATTAGACTTAACAGGTGTAGAGGAGTCATGAGTGTAACCTATCATGCGAGTCTTGCGTAGGACAGGAAATGCCTTTCTTATATCATCCCAATCCACTACGCAGAGGATATTTTAAGATTTTAATACAGAATGACAGAGAATGTGATTGACAAAATGTCTGTCTGGCCACTGAAGTTAAGGAAGAGATTTATTTGTTGGAGTCAATGAACAGCGACTCTAATACAGAATTGATAATTAAAATCCTATAATAACTTTTATATTGTTTTATTGTTTATCAATACTTATCAAACTTCTAATATTGGTGACCAAATATTGAATCACAATTTTCATCGCGCCCCCTACCCCTCCAAACAAGCAACAATACATTGAATAATACTATATTTTTACGTTAAAGCTACTATACGGCTTTAACCTCTAAAGTGCCACCGGCGTATATATACGTCTCACCCAATCATTGCGCTAAATTTTCCGGGTGCTATCCATAAAATTATTTCGAAGGCCTTTGAATGCAATAAAAAGACCTTGACAGTGTTTGCGAAGTGTTTACTTATATCAGACACTTCTTTATTTATTCCTTTTCTAGTCAGCCCCTCTCTAATACATCACCTACAGAGAGAACGGAGGCATTGGGGAACGAATCGAGTAACTTTTTATCGGCACAGTTAAGGGATTATTTATATATAAACCGTACAGATTATCAAAATAAGTGTTAATTTTTGTATACAATTTTATTTTCGTCTAGCCCATGGGGTCACTAATAATTATTAAACGTTGTTAACTTAGTAATGCTAAATTAATTATAAAATACATGTGTGCAGTATTGATACATTTATAAATGTATTATATCAGTGTCAATGTTAATTTGATTTTTTTTCACGCCAGGTTGTATTTTGTTGGTTTACTCTCCGTAAATTAATAATTTTTTTAAATAATCTTTTGTTTTCGACTTTTCAATATGCTAGCACCCCCTCGTAAAGTTATCACGTCCACCTAGGGTGGGGAGGGGGGGGGCGCGTCCCACAGTTTGATAAACGATGTTTTTTACATTACTTGTGTGTGGAAACTGTGAAAACACGTTGTGAAGCCCCCACCCGTGGGGACCTCAGTTCTACATTATCTACGCGACCTGTTTCCATGCGGAAGAACGAAAAAACATTCAAATAGTTCATTTTAAAATATATTTATTAAACACAATACACAACAATAATAATTAAGTAAGGTGATCTAGAATGAGAAGACGCAAAACGTATTACCAAATAGTCGCGTACTTGACCACGGAATCTAACTTTATAGATTAATTCCTCTATCACTAATATACGTCCTTTCCTTATAGCTTATATAAATTGGATTACCTCTATATCCTAGGTAAACAGCTAAGTTCTTTATCTGTTATGATGTGATTTTAATCCGACAGTGATCCTTTTAGTCTCGAACCCACTTTTGGTTCGTCAGTATGGCACGGCTAGGCTATTTCTCAGAATTAGAATTCTTCTAAACTTTATATCAAATCACTTTACAGCTAACTCTCTACTTAGCGATTTCACTTCCCACTTAGCAATCACTTCTACACTTAGACATAGACCCGGATATAGACTTCGCTCTACTGCTAACTTCCAATATATATATATATGATTCCTAATTTACATAACCACGTTCTTCTTCTTGAGTTGGTTGGAAAGAATCGCCATTTCGGCCCCAAAGAAACCCCAAGAGGACATTAATAGAAATCGCGATAAAAACAACGTCATAATGTTTCATGCAGCAGGATGTAATTGATGCAGCATTTTCTTCTGAGCGTAAATTTGGGTGGGGGGAACTCTTTCCAGTTAGGTATTAAAAAGATTTTTAAACATCTATTCGTCAGTATTTTAAAATTTCCAATTTACTGGTGCGTAATAACTCACTAATAGTATTTTAGCTGTAGAATAAAAAGTATATTATTTCTAATAAAAAATTTTTATGTAGATTCTTATAAAATTCCTAAAAGGTAAGTGCACAAATTTGTATTTTGCTTAGACGCCGATATAACGAACAAAATATTTGGTCTCGACGAATTCGTTAAATTGAGGTCTGACCGTATATAATTTGACGAATGATTTTATTCTGACTATTAAAAGTGGTTGGTCTGTTGTTTTTTCGATGTATACTTAGGAGTTAGTTTTAATACTTCAGGAAAGCATTATATTTTCATTTTAATTCGTATATTTTTTATTCATTTTATTTTGAAAACGAACTCTTGTTAATCAACATTAAACAAAAAACATTTATTCCTATATTTTATACACAGTGAAAATGTTGTAAGATACTTTTCATCATAGTAATTTTCTCGAATGATTGTCATTTGAAATTTCTTAAAGTTGATGAATTTAAGAAAGAATAAACAACTTTGTGGTATGAATGATACTATTTACAAAAATCTTTCGATGTTTTTTATTTATAATTTATAACATTAATATTGTGCTATTATTAACTAATTCAACTCGAGTTAATTTATCATATATACACTGGTGTGCAAAAATTAAGCACGAGACGATTTTTTTCAATATAACTTTGTACAAAAGCTTTCCAAATCAGCACATTTAATACCGTAAGATCCCCAATACGTAAGGACATGTGTAATATGTAAGCAACACTTACTAAAAGAGAAATCAGCGGGATAAAAAGAAGCTTGATTGAAAAAGTAGCATGGAGCGCAATGCGACTGAAGGCCGAAACATCCCTGTGATGGGTGTCCAGCAGGAAACATACGGTCTTTAGTAGGGGATATGATCTCCCCTGACTGCTAGGTAGGTTTCACAGCGTCTGCCCATGCTGAGAATGAGGGTGTCAATGAGTTGTTGAGGCATTGCTGCCCATTCGTCTTGCAGCACCAATCGAAGCTCCCGAATCGTTACTGGTGGTAAGGTACGAGCTGCCAAGCGTCTGCCTAAAAAATTCCATACATGCTAGATGGGATTGAGATCCGGAGATCGTGCCGGTCAATCCATACGTTCAATATCCTCACTCTCGAAGAGCTGTTCGGCAGCTACTGTGCGATAACATGGTGCATTGTCGTCCATGAAAAGGAACTGCAGACCCATAGCGCCTCTAAAAAGACGCACATATGGAAGAAGAATCTCGTTACAATAACGGGTCCCGTTGACTGAACCTGCGTCGAAGATGTGAAGGTCTGTACGACTACCAAGCATGATGCCTCTCCAAACGAGAACACCGCGACCTCCATACCTGTCCCTTTCAATGATGTTCGAGGGATGATTGCGGCTTCCCCGCTCTCTCCAGATGAGTATGCGATGAGAATCGTTACTCAAACTGAATCTGCTCTCATCTGTAAAGAGTACTCGTCCCCATTCATTGTCTCTCCAATTCCGGTGTTCCCGACACCACAGAGAACGCCTTCTCCGATGGGCAGGCGTTAAAGGTGCACACAGTACAGGGCGTCGTGCAAACAGACCACCACCGTGCAGTCTTCTGGCCACGGTAAAACGCGATATCGGTCGTCCAGTCGCCTGTGTCGTGTGTCTATCGATTTCTCCCGCTGTCAGCCGCCTGTTTCTTCTGGCCTGTAAGACAATGTACCGGTCATCTGCGGGTGTGGTTCCTCGTAGACGACCACTACTGAACCCCTCCGGATAGCTGTTCCTGTAGTTTGAAATTGTCTCCAAAGTCGTGAAACGATGCTGTGAGCAATTCCGAACTCTGCAGCCACACTTGTCACACTGCGGCCTTCCTCCAACTTATCTCCCAATGATTCGACCTCGGGTAAAAGCGTCCAGATGTCGTCTAACAGATTGATTATTCGCCATTTCTCGCTGAGGCAGCAACTCGGTGTGATTTTAACTGCTAGACGGCGTGCAATCTCTTTGCCAGAAATACTGATCTTACACCGACAACATTTTATATACTACTCAGAAACTCCCCCATTACGTCTACCTGCATATCTGTGCATGTGCTACAGTACATCACCTTACTTAATCTCCTGATTGGTCTTTCTGTCCGCTCTGCCTCTTCGTTCAGCTGATATGCTAATTTTTCGACTTCGTCCTTAATTTTTGCACACCAATGTATATATATCTATATTATTTACTTAAAATTCGGATATCTTATTTTTTTTTACGGAGGAACACCTGAAATGTATGAACGCAACGCTCTTATGTGTTGGAAGTCATTTATAGAAGGTATTATCCTAGGCTTTTGAAAAAACAGTATACCTCTAGAACTGCAATCCTTATGTTTCTTAGGTATGTCATTTCTTTTAAATGAACAGTATTCCGATCTATGTAGAAGACTAATTTGTGTTTAAGCTTATCTCTTTTTTATTAAACTATCATTTTTATACTCGTATAATGCGTACTCGTAAATTTTGACTTTATTTTTCGTATCAAAAGTGCGCGTTATACGCCGAATATTACGGTATTTATAATGTTTAAATCAACGCTCAGAATTCCATATTTCGAAATACATTTTATTTTGTTTCACACTGCAGGATTATAAACCTATATTTTGATAAATTTATTAGATATTCCTTGTTAAAAGAATTCTTTGAATTTTTGGCAGATTTATTGGGGATTCCCAGTGAAAGAATATTTTTACAGCTTACACATTTCTTACTGAGCGGTTGAAACTTTCCCCTAAACTTTCATGTAATGTTTAAAAAAAAAACATATTTTCCTTCACTTGAACATGAAATAATATTCTTTATCATTTCCCGCCTGTTCTTCATTGCATATTTAAAAGTGGAAATTAAACAGTTTACTCTTTTTTTTTTTCTTTGCTCTTGAGTGAAGAGCAGACTCAAAATAAATCCTGAGATGTTAAAATTAAACCAAGGATGATATGATCAATATAATTATTTTTATGTTACGCGCGCGACTACGAATATGCCAAAATAATACCCTCTCACCGATACATTACATTACTTATATGTATGTTATTATTGCATCTGAAAAAAAAAACATAATTCCACATCTAAGATCTCGTGAATTAGAAGAAATACAATGTGTATGTATTGATTCAATTAATATTTTTAAATGTATAAGAAAGGGGAAAAATAGTTTAAAATGGGGTTATTCGTCATTCCCTCCAAGGTTTCAGAGAGCAATAGTAAAAAAATTAAGACAAGAGAATGAAGCAAAAAACAAAAACAAAACAAAAAACAAAAAATAAATAAACAATATTTAAAAGAGAATAGAGAAAAAATCAATTTTTATTTACATATTTCCCAGATTTTCTGTATGTGAACCCTTGGTCACATGACACACATCAATGCGATAATCCAATTTCTGCTACATCCTACTCAACATGGTACTATCAACGTTATTGATAGCACATTATCCTTTCCTTGTTATCCGAAAACTTGGGTCTTTTACATAAGACCCAAGTTTTCGTATCCCCTTTGCCACGTAATGTAACTCAACTGGAACATGTGCTGTCAATAACGTTGATATAACCATACTGAGTAGAGTGAGGCAGGAATTGGGTTAGTGAAGGAGTGAATATTAACGTCGCTAAGTTAAGCTACACGAGGGCTTTTGGCGACAGACCTCGAAATTTCGGACTATGTTCAAGTGACCTGAAGACTCCTAATCTGCCCCCTCCTAACTACCACACCACACCATGGGAGGATGCTTGAGCTCTCGACAGATTGAAAGGACACCCCACCTCTTCACGGCGGGTCTTTAGTGGTACCGGGCTCGAGCTTGTGACATGCCAGCCAAGATCCGATACCTTGACCACTAGACTAGCTTGATCATGAGGCAGGAACTGGATTATTGCACTGATGTATGCCTTATGACCAAGGATTCACAAAGGTAACATAAAATATGTAAGCAAAACTTGAATTGTTTCTGTATTCCTTTATACGTTTTTTTTTTTTTTTTTTTGCTGTATGTGTCTTAGATTTTTTACTACAATGGATAAAATTATGAATAATCCTATACAACAACTGTTAATTTTTAAATCTAACAGAAAGTCACAAAAAACAAGAGAAATAATCGTTCTTACCATTTATTCTGAGGTGTTTATTTATTATTATTATTATTATTATTTTGCAATTATTATTATTTATATTTAATTAAAAATCCAAAGCGGATAGTAAAATATAAATGGTAAATAAGTATTTATATTTAAAAAGTATTTCGTATACAAACTGAAATATAGAATAAGATTTATAACTGCGCATTGATTACAATGGCATTATTAACTTTAAAAACATATTTCTGTTTCTTCCATGTTAAATTTGATTGCATATATATAAAAAAATATATAAATTCTAGATAAATATGCAATTAATAACTTTAAATTCTTTTAGGAATTCGAAATCTGAAACTTCGCCGAAAATTCTTTTATCTAAAAGACGTCATTTTCCCCAAGATTGTTCTTTATTTTTCTTTTTTCGTTCCACTCTAATACTTTGGAACACAAAATGCATCCCAATAACGTATTCCGGAATTCTGCCACGCATAAAAAGAAAGTAATAGGGATATATTAAAGATTTAATAACGGGATATTTGAAACGATCTCACTCTTCTTTCTGCCATTTCTTCGGGGAATATAATCTTATTGAAATGTCTCCTAGAATGAAGTGTTTGACGTACAAATGGTTATTATCAGGACGGCTTTTATGTAGGAAAAGTCAAAAATGCATTTATTATTTCATATATTTGATTGAAATGGAATCGTAAGGTTTTCCCCTGTCATTTGTTAATGAAATGTTTAAATATCGTGACTTATGCAAAGATTAAAACATACATGTAAGAAATCGTTAATATCAAAAATTATTGCAAAAAATATAACCGAGATATATATGTAAATAATAGGGTAGTTACTCAATGTTGGAAAGTTCTACAGCAAGGGTGGTAGCCTTTTAGCTACGGCGTGCCAAGTCAATTTACCAATAGAATTCAGCGTTCCACACAGTAGCAGACATTTAAAATAATTCGATTCCCGAGAGCAGAGTTAAAGGATAGAGGTTAATACTATGCATAGAGAGAGAGAGAGAGGTTTAAAGTTTATTCTATATTTATTTTGGATCATGTAAAGTTATTTATTTCCAAAAAAACCAACATAAAATACCATTCCTTCAACATAGATAAAAATAATTTAAATTGTACGTATATCATGAATCTTTTAAGCATATTTAGTCAAATAAGAAATACAGCGTAAAATATAAATATATTCTCTTTCAATATTGTTAAATAAAAAAAATGAATGTTTTAATGCGAACCTTGTATTTGAATCTATTTGCTTCATATCGCAATATCATGGTATAATGTGTGATTTTCATTCTGACACTATTCTAAACATTTAGTTGTTAAACAGCTTCTTCGTGGACTCAAAATGCTTTTTTTATAAGAAAAGATTTATTCACATACGAGTAGATATATAGAACCAAAGGTGGTAAACAGAGTACATGCAGTTTTCTCTCATCACACAGCTAAATCTCTCTAGCAATGACATTCAAAAATTTGAAAAAATAGCTGTAGATTTATGTGTAGTTATATCTTACAGATTTTTTTGAAATTCCGTTTATGTCCTTAATACTGAAGATATTTGTCAAATATTAACTTCCATCCACTCAAAAATTGATAAATTTCTTGAGTAGTGTAGTGCGCCACTGAGAATTGAGCCACGTGCCAAATGTGGCACGCGTGCCATAGGTTGCAGACATTAGCGTAACGTGCACCCCCGCCACCCCTGCACTGCGGGGGGCAGGACTCTAGGGGCCCCAAAGCCTGAGCGATGCCAATTGCGTAAGATCCGGCTACGGCTCAAAATCTGGTATTGCAGGAGGGCCCGAAAATTCTCCGTTACGCCACTGGTTGCAGATCCCTATTTTGCAGTGTTAAAGGGTCAAGGCGTTCCAAGAACACAGAGGTGCGCTATCATAAGAGCGACCACGTCCTCATCAACAATGTAGCTAGAATCAATTCGACGCCATTTATCACCTTTCAGACATCCAGTGGTACCAAGGCAAAGCATTCGGAGATGACTGACCGATGCGAGCATTAAAATAACCATAACATCTTAAAGCTAAATAAGAAGAAATGTACTTAATTTGTCTATGCAAAACAACACTGAAAATTAGAATCATAGCAGAATAAAAATAAATAAATAAAATATGAGGAACTTTTCTATATGTTAAAAAAAGAGATTTGAAAAACAAGGACTGCAGTGAAAAACCTATGAAAAAATAATGTAGGGCAAAAAAATGCGACAAATATGAAAATAAAAATCGACGAAATTTACTAAACATTAATCAAAGAAATTAGCTTTTTAGTTTAATTAAAAATTAATTATGATAAACAAATCAGCAGTAAAAAAATTACGACATTCAATTTCTTACATTTTTAGAAACAATTTTCGTGTTTATCATAATTCATCATAACGTTTTAATCCATAATAGTTTAACGCGTAGCTCTCATTATTCTGTTTAAAAAAAGATCGTGGTACTCACCAATAGTTTCCAAGATATACATTTGTGGTGATACATTGCACAGCTGGGTTGATGGGTGACAATGAATTTCTCTAATAGTTGTTGAAATATTTGCTTTAGATTTAACGATGCCGCACAAAGCATAAAAAATAACAAATAAACTTTAATGCTGTTAGTAATTTATAGTTTTGCAGATAAATTAAAGTTTTTTTTAAAAAAATAAAGCTTCGCGCCAAACGTCTTTTTTGGCGCGATTTTGAAATCGCGCTAATTCAATTTTGAAATCCAATAGTTTTCAATCCAACTTGGTGAATTAGCATTTAGAGCTAACCCGACAAGAAAATAATTTCAAAAATTACGAATTCCTGACGAAAGAGAAATTACAATAATTTTAAAAGAAGCAAAAAAAAAAAGATAAAATACGCAAAAATGTACTTACTCTTTTTGCAGAAATCCATGTAAAAAATATATGAGTGCCGAATTTAAGGAAATAGAATATACGAGGTATTTAGAAGTGCTGGTAGAAGCACAAAAAATACGTAAAATGGAAAATTAACGCTAATAACTTTTAAAAGATGAAAATTTTGAAGCCGAAAAAAGAACTTACTATTAGGATGCAAGATTAATTTTGGAATGTTGTGAAATGTTATGAAATCGATTACTCGACTACCAATTTCCACGCTTCGCCACCAGGAGGATTTTGAGCTAAGACAGATTTAATTTGCGTCAGTCCCTCAGACTTCAGAATCCCTGGGGCTCGAACTCATGCCATGCCGGCCATGAATTTATGACCATGACCACTAGTCTACCACAGCTATAAATGAATATAGAATTTGGTAATAATATTACGTTATAATGGGTGAATTTCATAAATTTAGTACATGTCTTTTAAGTATTTGTGTTGAACTCTAAATTACATCTCTGATATGAGAGAAAGGTTGAACATTTCACATGAAAATCTGAAATACAAAATTTTTGGCATTTATACACAGCAAGAACTTTCTCCTCGTATATAAAAAAGTTTTTCGTGATCCTGCAAAAAATTTATTACATACACTATCCCAACAATGCCAACGTTCAAGATAACTCGCGAAGTTGGAACACCAATACGTCACACGCGCTGATTTTCCAACTGTGTGCTTCGTTTCATATAATGTTGCCAATACAGTTGCGATAGTACATTATTGCAAGATCTCACATAAAAATATAGCAAAGATTGTCTGATATAGAATCCTTGTAAGAAGAAAGGCATTGTCTCACTCGAAGACTTATAAAAAAATCAATGGAACTAAATACTCAGATCTCCAGAATGCTGTAGGTTTATCAAAATCTCAAATTTTTAATGAAGTGTTACACGATGCATCTCCAGTGTTAAATTTAACTGAAGAGGAGAGCCAAGATGGAATTTGGTGAAAAAAGAACAAATAAATAGAAGTATATAATATAAGAAAATCATAGTTTGAGCAATGAGTATAAAGAGTTATAATTTGTAAAGGGGGAGTTGATCCACCTTTAGGTGTACTAATGGTACCTTTCTTCCGCAGTACTTTTAAAAAATATGTAAAGCTAGACTGGTTATATTTGATATTGAAATAAAGAACTGTGTGTGTGTGAGAAAAAGCGTGTACAAAGCTTAGGGATAATTCTGTATCATTAAGCAAGATCAAATAATATGTAAAAAAATTAAGTCAATTCCTACTGAGGTCAACAAAGAAAAATTTATTTTAGTTACCTTTTATTAAATAGTTACAATTAATATAAATATGTATATACATAGGGCAGAATCACACTATTAAGTGACTTAATAGAAAGAGATGGATAAGGGATTATTTTTTGTTGGTTTGTTACTATTTATTCAAAAATTAAATTTAATTATTCTAATAAAATAGTATAGTAAAGGAAATCACACTCTTAGAAATCAGGCCATTCGAACCCACGACCTTTGGATTAGATGTCCGACGCTCTACACAATGCGCTACAGGTACACAGTGAACTATTTTCCTTTCTATAGATGCTGTTAGGCTGTTATTTTTTGTTACTATTTATTCATTTTTTAATTTAATTAATAAATTAATATTTGAAAAAAACTGTACTAACATCAAGTTTCATCCACTACAAGTTTAAAAAAGTTTATTTGAACTTTAATGAATCAATAGAAAATATTTTATTAGCGATTATACATTTGCACAAGATATATATATATATATATATATATATATATATATATATATATATATATATGTATATATATACAGTGACTCCCAAAATCGAGAGTACACTTAATTCCGAATTCACTATTGGATCACCAGGTGTCGAAATTATAATACGCTATGCTAACGCACTTTTGTACATTCATAATGCACACATTACTCTTCCAAATAACATTAAATGTAAGATATGGAAATTGATTGTGAAACAAAAATATGAAGGTTTGAAAGAAAAACTACACCATTTTAATGTCACAAAATTGAGGGCAATCAATCACTATGCAAAACTACCAGTAATTTTTTAAATAGAAATTTGATAATAGATCTATGATAAAGGAAGGCTTTCAAAGGCTATCTGATAACAAATTTATGTTTGTGATTTGATGTCTTAATTAAAATGGAGAATCGGAAGGAAACGACGATCGAAGAGAGAAAACTTGTTATTAAATTGTCAAATGAAGGTAAAACCCAGCGGAATATTACTAAAGTAGTTGGACGAAGTGTTAACTGCATCCAAAAATCCTGCAAAAATTTAAAAAGACTGGTATGCTGGCAAATAACGAAGGAAGAGGGAGAAAGAAAATTATGAACTCCATAACCGAGCGAAGAGTTATACATCAAGTGAAGATTGATCCTAAAATTAGTGCTCTTAAAATTGCAGCCAGTACCTCTAATACCTTAGGTCGATCGGTTTCTGCAGAAACGGTAAGAAGAGTCCTAAGAAAGGCTGGCTATAATGGTAGAGTAGCTCGAAAAAATCCCTTAATTGGTAAGAGGAATAGAGTCAAGCGATTGAAATTCGCTAAAGAAAATATTTTAAAGCCTCAACAATTTTGGAACGAAGTCATTTTCAGCGATGAGAGTAAGTTCAACATCTTCGGCAGTGACGGTCATCGTATGGTGTAGCGTAAACCAAATACCTCACACCACCCAAAACACAATTCCTACTGTGAAGCACGGAGGTGGGTCGGTGATGGTTTGGGGGTATATGGCTGCGTTGGAGTTGGGAAAGCTAGTATTCATCGATGGAATCATGCACAAGATGGCTTATCTTAACATACTACAAAATAATTTGAAAGAAAGTGCTGATAAATTGGGACACTGGGGTCGAATTTCATATTCCAGCAAGACAATGACCCCAAGCACACTGCGTTTGCTGTAAAAGAATGGCTGTTTTACCATTGTCGGAATCAACTTAATACACCTCCACAGTTGTTAACCTTAAATGTTATCGAGAATTTGTGGTCCCACCTTGAGAGAACTGTGCAAAAACATCAAATTACAAGCAGGGAACAATTGAAATCGGTATTGCAAGAAGAATGGCTGAATATTGCTCCCGAGACCACTAGACATCTTATGGAATCGATGCCTTGGCGATTGGAAGCTGTCATATCAGCAAAAGGTTATGCTACTAAATATTAACTCTTTATTATTCATGATTTATGCAGGAAAATAGATGCATGTACTCTCAATTTTGTGGCTATTAATTTCTGTTAATGTTCTTTATAAGTTATTATATGTATGTTTAAACTATCAAATATTTTGTTTTATCATTCAAAATAATGAATTATGATCTAATAAATGCATATATGCTTAAAGGTTTTAATTATTTCCCTTATTTAATATATTTTTTCATTCTAAACATTGATTCCCGTTTTAAAAGTAGGTGTACCCTCAATTTTGGGAGTAACTGTATATATATATATATATATATATATATATATATATATATATATATATATATATATATATATATATATATATATTGTAGGAGAGAGGGATAGAGGAAGAGATTGAACTAAAAATAGTAGGAATTGAAAAAATAATATTTTCACAGAATATTTCACACTTTAACGATGCATATTCACAGTAGTTTTATATAGTTCGAAAGAATTAGGAAATTAATAAGATAAGGGTACGGACTGTTAATATTGATTTTTATTTCAAAAGCACATGTTTGCATATGAATGCATAATTATCTATTTTACTCGCCATTTGGCACGAAGTGACCTCCTTTTAATTGGAACAGACATTTAAACTTTTATGTATGGTTAATGTTTTGAATTTCTTTCACATTTTTACAAATCATTGAATACTAATTATATATTCGCTAAATTTGTTTGAAGAAAGAAAATAATTACGTCTCTTACTTATTTAAATTATGCAGAAATTAGAATATTTGGTTCTACTTACATCTTTTGAGTGAAATTGTTACCGTAATTGTTGTGTACATTGTGAAAACAACTGCAAGTTAATTCCATAAAGCTTCTAATTTGGAATTCTGTATTCTGGATCAATAATTAGTCTGTAAGGTTCGCCTTATTCCACAACCAAGTTTAGGGGGCACTGCCATCTTAATATAAAAACAAAGAGAACGTTACCAGAAAAGGAAGAGGGGAAGGCACTAATGAAAGATGAATTTTGATTAAAATGTGTACAAAAATGTGCGCTAAGATGTTAAGTGTTATTTATAGACATAAAAGAGAAAAGTGACTCTCTGCTACTCATCACGATATCTCCGAAACTAGTAAGTGCACAGGCTTCAAATTTGACGGGGACATTCCTTTTAGAAAGGAAAGATCCTTTAAGAAATGGTTTTGTGTCAATTGAATCCCAAGGAGAGCTATGAGGGTTTAGGGAGCATTATAAAATATTCATTTTTTCTAATTATTGCGTGAGTGAGTGAATATTAACGTCGCATAATTTAGCTACATGAGGGCGTTTGGTGATGAACCTCGTAATTTTGAACCACGATCAAGGGGCGAGGACGACATCTGAGCTCGCACCTTAACCTCTCTCCTAACTACCATACTACAGGGAGGACGTTTGAGCTCTCGACAGGTTTAACGAGCATCGCTCCCGTACCCAGTGGGTCTTCAATAAGGTACTGGGCTCGATCACATGACACGCCAGCCACGATCCGATGCCTTGACTACTTGGCTGCTGTGGTACTTCTAATTATTGCAGCTTCAGACTTAAAATTTGGTTGGTACGCTCCTTTCATAAAGTAGAGAACCCTTACAAAAAGCGTTTTGCAAAAGCCGATTTCCAAGTAGCATTGCAAAGGCTTAAGGGGTATTACAGAAAACTATATATTCGTATATATATATATATATATGAACTATAAAACTCGAACACAGTCTTGAGATGTTTTAGACAGCGATCTTCAAAGGGCGTTGCTAGTGCTTAATTGGAGTTAAAAATAAATATTTCTGTTTTTCAACTATTAGAGTTACAAATTTGAAATTTGGTAGACGATTTCCTTTGATGGAGTCTGCAGAAAAGATTTTGTAAAAATCGACTGATGTGAGGAACTAAGGGATGTTGGAGATAAATATACATTCCTGTTTTTAAACTGTTGTTCTCACACAGTGAAAATACAATAAGCATGTTTAACTATTAAAAAATACCTCACATATTGCTTTCTAGTGTTCCAGATTTTGTAAAAAGTTTCTTTTAAAAAATTATAAGTAGTTAATTGAAACTTTAATACACGCATATTACAAAATTATTTTCTTTAAAAAAATCTGAAGGCTTTTTTGTAAACGAGTTTCGTTTAAATAGTCATTTGTAAACAAAAACTGCAGAAAAAGAATTTATAATAAAATGAGCTATGTGTGTATGTACCTTTACATTAAAAAAAAGTAAATCTTTCTTTTCTTCTCTCCCTCTTAAAAATAAATTTTCCCTTAGCACTTTCAGAGATATGCAAAGTATAATTGAATTTCTATCCATTTTTTAATTTGTCCTAATTTATTCAACGACATCGGTTTTAAAAAATGAAGAAATCTAATTTAATCTCAAATAAAAATTGAGCATACTGCTTTAATTAGTTTTTCTTTCACCAAAATAGCTCTGTAATTAGTCAGTTACAGATGTGTGAATGCCATAAGTCAGTTACTTAAGTTTACTGTAATTGCGCAAAAGCAAATAATAACGCAGCGATTGCAAATCAAATGAATACATTAATTATGATTCTATAGTACACCAGGTGAATCAAAAGTCCGTTAATATCTACAAATTCCCTAATTCACGGAATAATGTAGGTAGAAAGGTAAACATTGACACATGCTTGAAATGACATGGGGTTTTATTGAAACAAAAAAAGTGCAAAAATGGCCAACTGATGGACAGCAAAACATTATTAACTCTGCATGCATATCATGTATAGAATGACCTGTAGTCAGAGACGAAACAGATGAACCAGCGATTGCAATAGGATGACTTTACCAGAAAAATCATTGTTAGTAAAGCTGTGCTAACAGGGTTGGGCACCTTGACGATCCTGTCACCACGAGAAAAGTGGGAAAGATTTCTCGCACACATCGTTGGGTGAGGATCGAGTGCTGTGCCACCACTTTCGTCATACTTAGCCTCCTAGATCCCTAGACATTAATCC
This sequence comes from Trichonephila clavipes, assembly GCA_019973935.1. NCBI lineage: Eukaryota > Metazoa > Arthropoda > Arachnida > Araneae > Nephilidae > Trichonephila > Trichonephila clavipes. Next base: position 318,978 of record BMAU01009747.1, on the reverse strand, counting down.
GTGGAATTTCCTAAAGTTGCCAAGTTTTCCGTGATCATGCGACCTTGTTAGGGATGGTAAAAGACAGCATCCGACGGCAATTTCTCACCATACCTACAGTTATGCTGTCCAGTGTTATTCTCAACATTGTCCCTGGACTACAAGTATTGTAGGTCAGCGTTTCTCAAACTGTGGGGCGCGCAGCCTGGGGGAGCGTGATAACTCTACGAAGGGGCGTTAGCATAGTGAAAAGTCAAAAACAAAATATTATTTAAGAAAATTATTAATTTATGGAATATGAGCAAAAAATACATTCTAACATAATAAAAAATAAAATACACATTTACACTGATATAATACTAATATGTCTCATTATTGCGCCATGTATTTTATAATTAATTTAACAATACTAATTTATGAACAAGTGTAAAAATTGCCAGTGACCTTTTGCATTTGTCATACAAAAAATTAAACACAAAAATTAACACTTATCGTGATGATTTGTACGGTTTATCATTCATCCCTTAACTGCCGGTTAAAAGTTACTCAAATCCTTCCTCAATGCCGCCACTTTCCATGTAGATGCGTGTGTGTGATATTTTGCGAGGGGGGGGGAGAAAGGGAATAAATAAGCAACTCCTTCGCAAACACCGTCAATTCCTTTTATTTCATTTCAAGACCTTCGGAATAATTTTATAGATATCAGTGCACAGAAACGATTGTATTTTGGAAAGACGTATATATACGTCCCGGGAATTATCGTTCGGGTTGAGCGAGACGTTTATATACGTCGGTTGCACTTGAGTTTGAAGTCGTGTTGTAGCTTTAGAGTCAAAGTATAATGTTATTGAATTCAATGTATTATTATTGTATGGAAGAGGGACGCAATGAAAACTATGATTAAATATTGGATCGCAAGCAGTGAAAAGTTTGAGAAGCACTGTTGTAGATGACATGCTGGACATTCGTTACAAAAACATCTTTTATTGCTATAAATCAATTGCTATGCTAATTATTGCATTTTTATATAAAGAGCCATCTTTGAACATTTTATTTCAATAAAATCTTTTTTCATTTAAAGCTTGTGTGTTAATTTTTACCCCTCTTCCTGTATTAATGCATTGTTAAATGTTAACAGACTTTGGGTCCCCTGATACATCAAATGGGATACAGTAACTGGCTTTTCGGAAGAGATAGCTGAGTTGTCTTTGTCACGACTTCTTCGCTGTTATTATTTGTGGCGAATCTTGGGTTCAATTCTTGATACTATTAAAGATGCACCATGCAGAGAGGTTGATACGTGTTAAAACTAATGGGGGTTCGAGCCTTCTCGTTCCGTGAATGTTTAAGTTATCACCTTTGGCAATTGACAGGTGGCCGCGGTAGCCAAGTAGTATAGGTATCGGACTGTGGCTTGCTTTGTCACGGGTTCGAGCCCAGTACCACTAAAGACCCGCCGTGTAGGGCAGCGATGCACGTTAAATCTGTCGAGAGCTGAAACGTCCTCCCGTTGGTGTGGTGTGGTAGTTAGGAGAGGGGGGTGCCAGCTCAGGTGTCGTCCACGTCACTTGACCATGGTTCAAAATTACGTGGTCCGTCGCCAAAAGCCCTCGTGTAGCTGAACAGTGCGACGTTAATATTCAATCAATCAATCAATCAATCAATTGGCAATTGACAGTAATTTAAAATTATGATGTCCATCACTAATAGCCTGCGTGTAGTTTCAAAAAATCTCAATTATCAGTAATTTTTTTAAATATTATTTAAAACATTTTTGTTGAAGGAAACAAATAACTCCAACTACAAACAAAACATTTTTTGTTCTTTAATGGGGCTGCGGATTGGCCTTTTTAACTTTGCACACCTAATACATTTCCAAAGAACAAGTATCAATTTTTAGAGCGGCAGCGATTGCTGGCGATACCAATTACCGCAAGTAATTTTGACTCCCAGTTTCCTTCCCAGAAGGATGCACCTGAGTTCTGAAGATGCGAAATTGTACTTAGGAATTTAATTTTGCCGAAAGCACCCAAAACCAAACGGGCACTCAAAGGATTTTTTATGTGCCGCATGTTCAGACGATATGAATGCAGTCGATATTCTGATTCATGAAAATCCACCGACTTGGGCCGTTGTTAAACCCGCAAACTTGGGTGCAGAAACCCAGCGACAAACCACCTACACCACCCGACCGGCACAAACAAAACAAAAATAATGTTCAAATTGTACGCCATTTTATTATTTAAAGCAAAGATGCCAAAAAGAATGACTTGAAAATTTTTGGCAAGCAAAGCCTGATAATTTGTGAGCGGGGGGTAGATATAGATCACAGTGAAGTAGTCTAATTTATACACAACATATGCACATTTATGTTTTTAATGGGCACATTCATGAAAGTTCAAAACCATATTATTAGAGCGACAAATAATTGAAAGGAACTGGATTTCGCATTATTGTTTTGAGGATAAATAATTAGATATATTTTCAAAATTCAACAACTTTTATTCAATTCAAAATCTTAAGATATGGATATCGCAATAGCCAACCCTTGATATGATTGAAATGAACCCGAATCCTAACCAATAGAAGATTCACTGTAAACTGTGCATGATAACTTGAATTATATAGCTCAGCAGGTTCAAAATCTAACATAAGTTTCCGAAAGCAATTCTACTTTGTTACACACGTATTAATTCAACACAGATACCATTCCAATAACGTATAAACACATTTAATCTGTACATTTATCACTGCAAAATGTCTCCTTACAGTCCCGTGGCTGTAGTAACATTGTGTTATCGTCCCGATTTCGCCACCGGCATTTCACGGGTTCGAGTTCTGGTGCCATTGAACAACTGATGCCGTTGAATATGTGGAGGTTCAAAGTCCTCCAGTAACAGAGGGGGATACTTTCGTGAGGGAGTACTAACTTAAGTCCTCCCGGACTCTTGACCACGGTTCAAAATTACGGCATTCGTCACCAATAATCCTTGTGTTGTTTAATTGACAGGCGTTAAAAAACGCGTCCTTCCACATCTATCTTTTAATATTTACTACACGTTATATTCTCGGTGAAAATATAACAAGGATGCTTCATTCGTGGTTTTTTTTGTTTTCGATCGTCATTTAAAAAAATCACAAACAACAGTTAATTAATTTTAAAATAAGCGTCATTTAGCTGTGATGCTATTAATCTTTATATTTAATCCTTAAATTTTATGTAACGAAATGGCTGAATAGGAATGTCCCCATTTTTTCCATCGATGAAAAAAGTGAAACATTCTAATAACTTAATAAGAAACAGTGATGTGAAAACTACAAAACTCATTTCAAATTGGTATTACCATTATTTGCCTAAATAGGATAAAGTTCATGAAGACATTCGATTGATTGATCCAATTACCGTAGAAAATTATTCGCCAAAAAGAATTTTCTTACTACACATTTCGATGCTTTCGCAGAATTAAGTAGCAAATGGTCTAAATTATGGGTTCTTAACCTGGTCATCATCCCTGTAATTCTTATCGGATCACAAACCACTTTTAGAAAACGAAATTTTTGATGAAATATTATTATATAACGCCTTAAGAGTGTTTTATTTATTTGAATAACACTTGAATTTATTCATTCTTAATTTTCGCATGCTTCATACCCTAAGTTGAATGCCCCCAGGTCAGAAACCTCAAGATTAAATTGTTCATTCAAGATGTATTTAGGTAAACCGCAAGGGAATTGGACACTAGATTACATCGTTTGAGTTTTGAATTTGCAAAGTGTGTTCACCCATTTCCCCCATTTTCTACTTCTATTATGCATAGCTATAACATTAAGTATTTTAAATTTGTTTTGACATAAAATACTTTTAATAATTATTTTATTATTTCTATATTTTTTTAATTAATTTATTTGCGAAAATTCCTCACATGCTCCACATTGCATAACATGAAGCTTACAGACGAAAGTGGTAACTCAACCATATCATTTGAAACAAAATAAAAAAAACATTTAAGACAAAATATAAAATAAAAAGGAAGATTTGAAATACACAAATATAAATAAGAGAGGGGAGGTATTACACACACAATAAAGCTTTAAAAATCTATACAGAAAATTTCCTTAAGACATTTATAGGCTTTCATTACAATCGACCAACAAAGACAAAACAGGGGACCAAGAAATACCTAAATGTGTTTCAACTCCTTTTCAATCAATCATGAGATATTTTTTTAAAAAAATGAATTGATTATTTACCTATTTATACCACATCATGAGTGAATTATGGCTTAAATCCATTTGACGTCATTGTCACATAATAATGGCAACCACAGGTATGCAGCTTAACAGTTCAAAAACTTATAAGGCGCCATAGTCACAAAACAAAAACAATCCTATGTTTTTTTCCAGCTGATCAGTTCACGCGCTATGTTATTGCCAACATTTGTTTGTATATTGTAGAACTTTTCTCTATATAAAACTTACATATTTAACAATAATAACTCTCATAGGTGTATAAAATGTATTTTTGTAAGAAAATACATACATAAAATAACTTTTTTTTAATTTCAAAATTTTATTTTTTAAATATTTTCTGTAACATTTGAAGATTTTAACCCAATAACGAAATTTAAAATTTTAATTAAGTTTTACAAATAGAACACAAGTAAAATTAGCTTAATGTCAGTTTTGAATTTAATGGAGAACACGTGTTCATCTTTATTATATGATCAGCATGAATTGAGCTATTAAAAATGACAATTTTTAATTAGCTCAATTCATGCCGGTCACATAATTATATATATATATATATATATATATATATATATATATAAAAATATATAAATTTTAGTCGATAAATATATATTATCTTAGATTTACTGTCCCAAATAAGGATATATGTTCTAACAATTATTTTTAAAGTAAATTATTCTTCGGTTTTCCTTTAAATTTTGGAACAAATTATTGAAAAATAACATTAAAATTTTGCTATATTAAATTTGCCCCTAAAAAATTTATACCACAAAAATGTCTTAAGAGAAAACTGCAAAATAAAGATATAAGAACTTCTTTTATAGAAAGAACATTAGTTCAAAATATCACCGCCGAAAACTTTTATTGCAAATGTAAAATCTTTTGACGCTTGCAGAAGCTATAATAAAACTCAGAAACATTCACGGAGATCTTATTATTTTTAACGTGCTTGGTACTCACAAAAGTTTTAAAAATCGTACTTTGTTATTGAATTTGTTTTTCCAAAAAGCTTATTTTACAGTGTCTACTTTGCGGATAACTTAATACAATTAAGTACCCAATAGAAATGACAAAAAAACATTCCGTATTTTATGACATGGTTAAAAGTTAAAAAAACAGTGTTGGAAGGACCTTTATATGCAAGAACAAATAGTGTATTTTAATTATTAATTTAAACGTAAAATTTTAGAACTAAGTACTTAAGGTATTACTAAAGGTGCAGAAACGTTTTCATAAAGGTTGAAAAGTTTAATTTTCATAATTTAACAATGGTTATTCTTTCATTGGACCTCATAAATAGAAATATTCTCCAGAAGGAATGTAAAATGTTATTCTCTTTGTAAACATTTATGCAGGGTGTCCCAGGATTATAGGGACAAACTTTAAGGGGAGTTAGAGGATATCTGAAGGGTTCAAATTTGCATAGCAACCCTTGGTCGGAGAAGTCTTCATTCAGCTTTAAGTGGATTTGCTTAAAAGAGCATTGAAGGAAACGAACCTGGATTACTGCTACCATTTGTGCTCATCTGCAGACGAGAATGGAGCAGTTTTACGAATCTTTAACTGGTAGATATGCCCATGATTTATGGATTGGCAGAAGAAAGTACACGAACAGCAGAACGATTGTATCGCGAAAGGTATCCGCAGTGAAATGAACCAAACCGCCGAATGTTTACAAATTTGGATCACAATCACAATTTGTGTGAATATAGAACATTACGAGGTAATTGTCTTAGTGAGGGTGGACTTCAATTGATTCAAATTTCAACCATAGAACAAAATCTGTTGAACATCGTTCGAAGGAGTCCGAGTACGAGCGTACTAGCAATTGTTGCTTCCGTAGGATGATCTCGGAGTAGTGTCCATCGTGTTTTGTAACGTATAAGCTCATACTATCTTCAAAGAGTATCGCCTCAATTTGTGATGAATGGTTGGTATTTGATTATACACTGCTGGACAATTGCTAAGGACGGATCACAAATTGCTATGTAGCATAACATTAAGCGAGACATGAGGCCTAGTAGGATAAAATATAGTTGAAACACTGTTCAGACATTTGAATAAAGAATATTTATTGTTCTGGAAAGTAGAAAAGCTGTGAAACATCTAAAAGAAAAAAAAATGTTCATTTGATCTGCGTACGGAGAAATGGAACAATGCATCTAAAAGTCAGCAGGCACCTTAAAGAAAGGTATCAGTACGGGATATATCCACCGTGGAGTGTGATGCAACATTCCACACGTCGTACCATACTTTGCACAACATTATCCAGCAGCTGTTGAGGCAATTTATCCCATTCCTCTGTGAGTGCACGGGTGAGGGTGTTCTTGTTTGTCGGAGGATAGTTTCGACCAGCAACTTGCCTCCCCAAAGCATCCCACACATTTTCAATGGGGTTTAGATCTGGAGAACGCGCTGGCCATACGAGACGTTGAATACCCTCGCTGTCTAGACAATCCTGAACAGCGAGTGTTCAATGACATGTTGCGTTGTCGTCCATAAAAACAAAATTATCACCGACAGCACCACGGAAAAGACGAACATGAGGAAGTAGAATTTCATCAATGTATCGTTGGCCCGTCATAGTCCCATTAGCAACCACAGTAGGCGCGTGCGGCCATTGATCATGATGCCGGCCCACACCATGATACTGCATGTCGGATATCGGTTCTTTTCCTGGATATTTTCTGGACGATAAGCAATAGCACTCTCACGCCAGATCAGTTGGCGTCTACAATCCGATGACAGACTGAACCTACTCTCATCTGAGAATAGTACGCATGCCCAGTCCTGTTCAGTCCAATTGTGATGCTCACGACACCATTGCAAACGGGCAGTACAGTGCTGTCTGGTCAATGGGACACACACAACAGATCTGCGTGCGTATAGTCCTCCTCCCCTCAAACATCTGGCAACAGTTTTTCGGGAGATCTGCTTTCCTGAGGCAGCAAAAAACTGATTTGCCACCTGCTGAGCTGTGGTGCGCCTGTTCCTTTTTGCTGATAGGACGATATATCTGTCTTCTGCAGGCGTCGTACTTCTAACACGACCTCCCCCGTGCCGTCTACTACACATTCCAGTAGTTTTAAATGACTTCCACAGCCGTGAAACAACGCTGTGAGCGATGTCGAACTCCCTTGCAACATCTGTTATTTTTCGCCCTTCTTCGGTCTTTCCAATAATTCGGCCACGCATAAAATCATGTATGTGATGTCGGGAAGACATGCCAAAAATTTCAAGTTCGTCTATTAAATCTTTCCTGTAAAACTTTGACTTGAAACAACAACTGTCCACACGCGTCAAAACCTTTAAAGCTCTTATGAACGTTATCACGTGATGAACAGACGTGGAAAAAAATTTGCATACTCATACTTCTTCTTACTAATATCCCGCACTTATTCTATTTTTCCACATTTTGCTTCCTTTCATTTTGTGGTTGCTATGGATGATAGTGTTATCCGTCCTTAGCAATTGTCCAGCAGTGTATGTTACTTGTAACAGAATTGTGTTGGATTATCTTTCTATATATATAAAAACCTTTTGATATCAATGCTATGAGATTAAGTTTTAAAATAATTGTTCATTTTTCGCTCTTACACCACGTAATAAGTAAACTAATGAAACTCATTGATTAATACGTATTATTTTGTAGCTACTGTCAGAAATAAGGACGTACGAGGTGATTCAAAAATGAGTATACAGTTTCTATGCAGATTACTATTCATAACAGAATTGTATAGGATTATTCAAAGTTTTGTTAGAGATGCTCTACAAATCTCACAATGCTTTTTGTAGGAACCATTAGTCGCACGAGACACATTATGTCGGTAATCAATTTCCGCTCAAATGCGTGTGAAGGTATCTGAATCAAGTCCAATGATAGCGGTTATGATACGCTGTTTCAGCTCTACTTGATCAACAAGAAGAGGATGGATGAATACCTTGTCCTTTATAAGCCCCCACTGGAAGAAATCACGAAGTGTTTAGATAAAACTTCTGATTGGTCATTGTGTAAGTGGCATGCTATAGTGTGCTGCTCATCCAATTCGTCGGTGATGGAAATGCTCACCGAGGTCATCTCGACCAGTAAGGTATTGCACCATCCAACTGGAGCATGAAATTGTCGTCTTGCAACTATGGCATCAACCAAAGAGATTTAAAATACAGTCGGATCTCTATAGAACGAAGTCGTTAAATCCCGGAAAAAAGTTCGGTTTATAGATGTTCATCTTTTAATATACTTTATATAAAACACAGAAGATAAATTTGAAATTCACAAACACCATATATTAAAAAAAGAAATTATTCACACCTTTTTTAAAATTAATATATGTTTATTTTATATATCTTACCCATCAAAAAAGAAAGGAAGGAAGGAAAACTGCAAGGAAAACAAGAAAAAAGAATGTCGAAAAATTTACTATATTTTCAATATTAAGAAAAACTAAAATTTATGAATTTTAAAGACATTTTATAATTTAAAGCAAACAAGTAATATTAAGCATGCATTATTTTATACTTAGAACACGGGTACTCGGGACAAGTTCAACGAATGTGAAAGAGGATATCAAAGATGTTTCTAGTGAACTAGGCAAAGGGGGTTAAAGATTGCACTTCTTGAATGACTCGTCCAGAACTCTATTGCTCTAGGCGAGTTAGGATCTAATAAAACCAGTTCAATATTTATGACCACCATAAAATGTGTTAAAGAGAGAATAACTTGACATTTTTTCAGAAATACTTTAAAAAAAGGGAGAACAAAAATTGAATCACAAAAGGAAAAGTTCGTTACATAGAGAATGGACTACGCTATAGAGAAGTTATTTTATGAAGAAAATTGGGAAATGTTTGGGGTTTCAGGAAAAAGTTCGCAATATAGAGATTCGACTGTATTCAAAACAGTGTCTCTTATGACCTTTTGCCAAAATCAAGAACACAAAAAGTCTTTTACATTGAAAACGCATCCATTTTGACTGACTAGTCACATAACACACACTTTATTGCTTACGTCACCTCCGTCAGGGACGAGACACAAAGACACTTGTCTTTGATTGGTCTTGTCTTGATGATGCTTGTTTGATTGTTACTATTTATACTTCTTTATGAATATTGTTTATACTTCTTAATTCTTATGATTTGATTGTTACTTCCTTTATGAATCACTCTGTATTTTTTTTTATAAAAATGCCTGAAGTAAATTATTCTTCAGCTTTCGCTGTAGTAGAAATTTTTAAATTTAGGGAAAATGCATTCAATATACAAAATTACAATATTTAAATTGCGATAAAATCTGCTGTTTAAAGCAATTAGTAAAACCGAAAAATGCCTTATGAGAAAACTGCGCAATAAAGGAATAGGACGGAGTTGGGGAACCCTTTTTACCATTAGCGCAGCGTTTCACAAACTCCAGGGTGCGCTCTCTAGGGGGGGCGAGAGCATATTGAAAAGCTGAAAACATAAGATTTTTTTAAAAATTAATTAATTTAATGAAGGCAAACAAACAAAATATATACATTTTTAGATAATAAAAAATAAAATACACATTGTGACACTGATGTAATTCATAATGAATTTAACAACACTAAGTTAAGAACAAGTTTGATAACTACAAGTGACCACAGAATTTGTATGGTTTATAACTAATCCCTTAACTTTCAAATAAAAGTTATGGGATTCTAAACCCAATGCATCCATTTTCAACGTAGGTACGTCTATACACTCAGGAACATTAAAAATAACGACCCAAGAAGGAAGCTAAGTACAATCGCGAAACTTTGCAAATAAGTGCAGCGTAATGCGATATGCAAATGATCCAAGTTTTGTGCCAATACGCATGCTCAAACACGCCGAGGTGGCGCTACAATCAAGAAGAAGGTGCTATATAAGCCAGCGCAAATTCGAAGATTTATAAACGTGACGATTACCCGCCGATTGTAGGAAGACTTTGGTAAGCAAAACATGCCAGGTAAACGTGCTAGAAGACATTTCTCACAGTTAAGCGAGTTAGAGAGAGACCTGATCGTCGGGATGAAAACTGCAGACTGGTCGACGCGCGGTGTTGCTGGCCAGGTGGATCGTTCGGAATGTGCCGTTAGGAGCATTGGGACACGAGAAGTTTACCCACGTGCGGAAAACAAGGTCTGGAGGGGCCAGGAAGACCATGAGGAGAGAGGATCAAATGATTGTATGGCAAGCACTTGTGGACCCCACAGTGACTCGTTCAACGATACGAGCAGACGTAGGCGTAGCAATTGTTCCACAAACAATTTCCGGACACCTTGCAGAAGCAAATCTTAAATCGAAGCACCCTTTCCGTGCACTCCCTTTAACACCGGAACATCGGCAACTGCGTCTACAGTGGTGCCAAGCCAGATCAATGTGGAATGTCACAGATTGGCAAAATGTTGTGTTTAGTGATGAATCCTGGTTTGTTTGGGGACAGATGATAATCGTGTACGGGTGTGGAGACGCCCTGGTGAGCGGTACAATTCCCCCCACACTGTTCTACGTCACACTGCCCGTACAGCTGGTGTAATGGTCTAGGGGGCCATAGCCTATGATAGCCGGTCCACTTTAATTGTGATACGTGGAACATTAACGGGCCAACGTTACGTTGATGATATTCTTCGACCCCATGTAAGACCTTTCCAAAATGGTCTCCCAGGGGCAATTTCCAGCAAGATAATGCTCGTTCGAATACAGCAAGAGTTGCTCAAGACTTCCTACGTCATTTTCAAACTCTTCCATGACCGGCCCGCTCCCCCAATTTGTCGCCTGTAGAGCACGTGTGGGATCAGCTAAAATGGTAGATGACATCTTGTCACTCTGTACATGATTTAGAGTTGGCTGTTCAAGATTTGTAAGCCCATCTGCCTCAGGACAACATAAGGTGTCTAATCAACTCAATGCCGGACCGTGTGGAGGCATGTATTGCAGCTGGAGATGGTCCAACGCGCTATTGAAGTTGCTCAGTATTTGTGTCGTTGCACACCCTGTATTCGTTTAATTGTCTTGTTTTTGAGATCAAGTGAAGCTCTCATCTGTGTCAGTATGTGTATTAAATTTCATTTCAATCCGTTGCTTTCTTCTTGGGTCTCTATTTTCAATGTTCCTGTGTGTATGATGTATTAGAGGAAGAGGGGGGATAAATAAACAAATTTTCTGAAACAAGTAAATCCTTCACAAACACTGTCAAAGTCCTTTTTATTGTATCCTAAATGTATTACCTAATGTATTTTCAATGTCTATTGTATTCTAACTTTATGGATAGCAGAACACAGAAAAGATCGATCTTCGGAAATGCGTATATATACTTCAGGGACATTTAACGCTTTCACTGAGAAAGTCGTTTATATACACCGGTGGCACTTAAGAGTTTAAGGCAGTATTGTAGCTTTAGCGTAAAAATATTTAGTTCTATAGAATTCTGTAGATTGTTATTGAGAAGCACTGCATTAGACGCCACATGTAAATTAGGTAGCAATAAAAGATCGCACGACTTAATGTATCTATAAATGCGACTTTTATGAAATTGTTATTGTTTTTGTACAATTTTAACAATTTGGTGCATTATATAGAAATATTACCAAAAAATGAATTCTCATTTATTAATTATTTGACAAAAAAGTTACAATATAGAATATTTTTGTATTTACATAAGGCAGGGACATTAAATAATTTCTCTATGAAAGCGTATACTTGCTAGAGGTGCAATAACATAAACGTACAAGTAAAATCGCTGAATAAGAAAAACAATAACTAGATTTTCAAAATGGCCATTAGTAACACTGTGTCGAGTCTGTTACACAAGCATATTACCAGATTTAAATAAGATAATCCATATACGTCTTTTTAGTACAAAATTGTTATTTCTGAGTTAACAGAAACACATAATAAAACCCTTCATCAATATTCAAGTTAAAAAGGTGTGAAAAAATCAGAAACATTTGCTGAGATCTTATGTGTTTAATGTTCTAGCAACCATCTTAAGAGATTGTGCTTTATTAGTGAAATTTTACCGAAAAGCTCATTCTGCAGTGGGTACTTTGCGGAATACTTAATGCACTTAATTCCTCTTAAAAAGTGACAAAAACACATTTCGTATTTTATGATATTTTTAACAGTTAATAAAAATAGAGTTGAAAGAGGACTTTTACATGCCAGGAATAACCAGTAAGTTTAAATTATTAGTGCAAACGTGAAATTTCAGAACAAAGCACTTATGTTATTACTAGCGGAGAAATGACGTGACAAAGCTTGTATGTTTAAGTCTCATATTTTGAAAAAGACTCCTCTTGCCCTAGGTTACATAAATAAAAATATATTCGAGATATATTTAGTGTAAAACTTTATTTAAATGTAATGAAAAAAATTAATTAGATCTCGACTGTCTTGTCCAGATTTGTCCCTCCGCTTGCGCTTGCGTGTGAGCCAAAACATTAGGAGCACCTGCTCAATTCTGAAGCCTGTATGTCTAATAGTTCCATAGAGTAATGAATGTCGATTTTGACACTCTGTGAGGTATTCGCCCGTGGGTGATACCTTACTCCTTAGTTATCTTCGTGACCTTGAGGTGTGGGAGTGAATGAAGGACCAGGCGTTGTCATGATCTTAAAATGTCTTTATTAAGATTTTAACTTAAACACTAACAATGATAATATTTATATTATAACTTAGCGGATTTGAGGTGAGAAAACACACAATACCTATTACCAAATAAGCGTGACCTTAACCACTATATTTAACTTTCCCGTCTATTCCTAATCCAACTAGAATTATCCTACCTTAATCTCTTGTTTAACCGCAATCCTCTCGGATCATTTATATTTTTTTGTTTATCTCGCGTGGAATTGTATCCTCCTTGACTTGATCGTTCTGTCACGGATAGCTTCACACTCAATGACGGCTTTCTTCTCTTCCTTCAGTTCACATGCTTAAACTCCGACTAGCATAATCACTTCCCAATAAGTCATACGTTTTCTGTTTGTATTCCATGCTTTCTGTTCTCTCTTGTATTTCATATGTATCCCTGTATAAAAAAAATAAACACACACGCCAACAGCAACAGTTCACTCTCTCCCTATATAAATATACATATATCTTGTTCAAATTTTCAATCGTTAGTAAAATACTTTCTATTCATCCATTCAAGTTCAAATACATTTTTAGACTTGTAGTGGATGACACTTTATGTTAATAAAGATTTTTCAAATATTAATTCATTCAGTAAATAAAATAAATTAATAAATAGCAACAAACAAAAATAATAGTCCAAAACATATATAAAAAAGAAAACCGTTTGTTGTGTCCTTGTAGCTCAACGGATAAGGCATTTAATTTGTAATCCAAAGGTCGTGGGTTCGAATCCCACCTGTAATGGCGTATTTTTGGAGAATATGATTTCTTTTTTACTATACTATTTTATAGAAATAATTAAATTTAATGAAATAATAAATAGTAACAAAAACAATCAGAACAACCCAACACCATATATAAAAGGGAAAATCTAAAATTGCGAAGAAAATCGCCTTCTACTTTATCACTTAATATTGTGATTCTGTCCTATGTATATAAATATTTATATGAACTGTAACTATTTAATAAAAAGTACCTAAAATAAAATATTTCTTTGTCAACTTAAGTAGAAATTGACTGAATGTCTGAAATGCATCGGCAGGGATGGTACGTTTGAAATTTAAAAAATGCACAATGTCAAAGATTAAATTAGAATTATAAGTACAAAAATTTTATTATTTAAAAATAACTGAAAATATTTTCAACCGAATGGTTTATTTTAAAAGAATCAGTTATATGGCCGTAATAACGCATGGAGTCCCAAATATATATATCACCCAAACTCTTTACCACTAGATTCATCAAAGGAAAAAAATTAATAAAAAAAGGGGAGAAGGAAAATTCAAAAACCATGCCTGTACGATCCATAGTTTATGAGAAAAACAAGAAAAACGAAGTATGACATCACAACCGTTTCTGACTCGCCAACAGCAGTACTTTCAAGTATTTAAAAATGTTGATATTCAACTGCCCACCGTGTATATCGAGGAAAGCTTGAGTGTGCATACGTCACAGCAGCGCAGGTTCCACTGAAGAGTAATTAATTTCATTTGTGTAATTACGTTTCGATACACCAATTCCTTGAGATTACCCCATAGGAGTAAAACTTCAACGGTGTGAGATCTGGCTATCTTGGTGGCCATAGAACTGGACCACCTCATCTTATCTAGTAGACGAAGTACGCCATATCCAGCCAATCACGTACAGTAGCACAGAATTGCAAGAAACCACATCATGCATCATCATTTACGGTATTGTTTTTCGCAAATTATTGATCAAACAGATACAATTTCTATGAACTCGCAACGAGGAATCTGGATGTGATGAGTTTGGGCGATATTTATATAATGGTCTGTATAATTCAATCAGTCTTAGAAATTTAATTATTTTTTAATTGATGCAAAAAATTACCAACAATTATTTCTCGGTTGTTTCAATTATAACCAAATTAAGAATATTAGATTTAGATAAAGAAAAATAAAAGCTTTAGAAGACTGGCAGCCAATTGTTATTATTATTTTTTTTTTGGTAATTAATGCGCTACGTGTGTGTTAAAAAACGAGTTTCTCTTAAGAAAATACTTTTAATCGACAAGAACTTAGGAAAAATATAGTGTTTTCAATTTAATTATCTAATAAAAATAAACGGAAAGGAATGTTTATTTAATTAAGTAATTAATTTTGTTCGATGAAGGTAATTCCAAATTATGAATAGGTAACAAAGGTTGATAAATGAATAATTAAGGAACAAATGAAATTAATGGTATTTTTGCACTAATTAATCCATTGGGTAATATTTTAATTTTCTATTTTTTGTACAGTTTATTTTGCTTTGACTTCTTCCGCAAAATGTTCTGAAGCAATTTTTTCCCAGCTCAGAGAGAGAGTTTAATGCAAATAGCAAATATAATTCCGAAACTTTCGTAAAGTCATTAAATATCCGCGAACTATTAGAAAGAAATTTCCGCACATTTGAGTTTTATTTAATAGCTGTTTGAAAGTAATTAAATTGCCAGCCATTTCGTGACCATCATTATATTTTCTTCGTATTTCCTCTTATTCCAAACAATCACTTAAAGATTTAAAATCGGAATTAAAAATATATGGTTCTTTTTAACATTTCGCTAAATTATTTGATTAACACTTTCTAATTTAATCTCAGAATACATTAATGAGAAAAAAATTTGAAGTTAATATTACACTGTTGAAAACAGTTAAGGTATACGACTACTTTCGGAACCGTGATTTTAAAAAAGTGCATAAATGGACAATTTTCATGATATTTAGTGTCACTTAGATTAGAATACATGTATAAAATTGTTTTAAGAATATTTTGACAATTTTTTTATTATTTAAATACAATATTTCGGGAGAAAAATTAACTTAGAATAACCTTTGTTCAAATTGTTCTCCTTTTGTGAAAAATGCTTCTTTTATAATAATATTTTGCCTGTAAATAGCTCAGACCTCTGCACAGAGGCTCAACTATGATTTTTGAAAAATTCACATTATTTTCAGAGTTACAACCAATTGAAATAATTATCGATTTTTTTTTCATAAAATTTTTCCCCTCTGTTTTCGTAAAACACAGATAAACACATTTCTAGGTTAAATACTTCAAAACTTCTAGTTGAGCCTCTGTACAGAGGTCTGAGCTATATACAGGCAAAATATTATTATAATAGAAGCATTTTTCACAAAAGGATAATATTTTGAAAATGGCTTATTCTATGTTCATTTTTTGTCAAAATATTATACTTAAATAATTTTTTATTGTAATACTATTCTTAAAACAACCTAATATACATTTTTTAATCTAAGTGACACTAAATATCATAAATATTATCCATTTATATGCTTTTGCAAAATCTCGGTTCCGAACGTAGTCGGATACTTTAAAGACATTAACGTTTTACAAAAAAGGAATAAAATAATTAACGCTTATACCCAAATAAGGCGTTCAATGATAGCTCAGCTCTTCACGAACACACCTGGAAGTCGTAAGACAGTGGTACAATGAACAAGTTTGCGTAGAGGTAGCTCACTTGCTTGAGAAACCTTGTTGCATAAGGATGTTTTGAAACATCATAACTTAACCCAATCCATGTTTTTTGAATTTCTAAGTATTCCCACCTTTAATATGGCCAGTAATCATCGTCTAGACTAGTGGTCTTCAAATTGTGCTCCATGGAACCCTAGGGTTCCACAAGTTTCATTAAAAAAATCAAAAACAAATTTATAAATATGCATGCAAAATAGATTCACGTTCTCCATGAAATTTGTACAATTATTAGTAGCTATTGCGTATGTCCTATTCATTCAAACTGAAAATATTGTTCATATACAAAAACTTTACACTGAAACATTTTTTAAACTTTTAATCTTTATTATATATATAACAGGCCCTAGACCTGCTGGTAAAATGAGGAGCGCATCATCTCTATAATAACGTCTTTAATTTGCTTCAATCACATAAAATCCAACATGGTGGCACTTTGGCGCGCAACTGAGTAGAAGCCTTTTCGAGTATGCGTTCTCCTTCAGCATCGCTTGCTGCACCTTTAAATAGGCTTATTTACACACAAATCCCTACACGATGGTAAAGAGTTCACTCTATTTTCATTTATTATTTACTTAATTTTGAAGCTAAACTTTTCAAACCTGACATATATATATACTCCCAACTAGATTGTGAATGTCCTATTGTTTAATATCTTGGGTTCCACGAGTTTATTTTATACTTGTTAGTACAATGTATTGCAAAACTAAATAGTTTTCTCCTAGAAAATGCACCTTATTGCATTTTTTAAAAAAATACTCATAATGAAAAATGTCGTATCTACTCCACACAGGGTCCTGCATCAAATTTTCTTGAAAGGCCTTCTTAGCACCCCTTAACATTTTAGGATTGTATTGCTCATACATGTGGAGAACCCCAGTAGCTTGGTAAACCCGTATTATTGATACGCTTGATGATGAAAGAGTGGAAACCACTTATCAACTTATTAATAGATTCGATATTAAAATATACATTTAAGCAAGAGTTCTTAGTATGTGTGGGGAATAGGATTTGACGAAAACACTTTCTTGTTCTAGGGGTTCCACGAAAACACCTTCAAGTTCAATGAGTTCCATAAGTTGAAAAGATTTGAAGAGAGAGACCATTGGTCTAGATAATGCCACAAGATGGCGGATGTTTGGAAAACTCGAGATGGATCAATCACAGGCTACCTGCTGTAAGAACTTTGGGGATTCGAGAAATTTAGTGCCTTCTCTGTGGAAACAGGTCAAAGAGACAGGAACAGTGGTCCGCTTACCTAGCTAAGACCACAAAAGGGCAACAACGTCGGTTCAAGACCGTTATTTGAGTCAAGAGGGATAGTACCGCGACAACGGTATTACTGTCTTGTAACCCGTATAATGTAAAAGGAGCATCCATTTCATGGATGTCACCCGGAGACTTAATTCAGGTGACCTATATGCTAGGCATCCCGTAGTCTGCCTCCTTTGAACTGTGAACCACAAAAAGGACCGTCTAGCATATCGCCAAGAACACCTGTATTGGACAGAGAATGATTGAAAGTAGGTTCTCTTCAGTGATGAGCCGTGCTTCAGTCTGGATAAAGACTCGAGACCTGCTCTCATCTGGAAAGAACTGGGTAGTCGAAATTGGCCCTCTAACATTGTCAGCAAGGACAATGATGGTTAAGATACTCTGATGGTCTGTGAAGGTATCATGACATACTGGTATATCTACCTTAACGGGTTCCATAGAGGTACTCTGAAAGGTCAGGGGTACAGGTATGCGATCCTTTCACACTATCTCAGAATTTTCCGCGGTACATACCAGCCAAATTTCATTTTTATGAACCAAAAGGCACGCCCACAGAGGGCTCAGTTGATGGATGAATAACTCCAAATGGAGGATATTCAACGATTGGATTGGCCTGCGATGTCCCCTAACCTTAATTCCATCAAACATTTATGAGATGGACGCTGAATTGAAGCTCGAAGACTAGCCCCAACAATCATCAAGGAGCTCGTTCCTTGTGATAGAGTGAGTGCGGTTGCCGGGTCTATATAGATCCCCTGATAAATACCATGAAACAATGATGCGAAGGGTCTCTAATTATTAGAGGCGATCATACGCCGTATTAAATGTTTTTTTCTTACTGACAGGGTGTCACTCGACTACTGTGCTGGATAAGTGGACAGCTTTATTATTTAGTTTGCAGGTTGTGCCCATATTTATTTGCCCATTTTTGTTGAATCTGTATTATATCGGATGATATTTTAGTCAAGTTTGGTTTTATTTGCTTTGTCAATTTCCTCTTTATTACAAAAAATCCCATTTGTCTCTTCAATTGTTTTTACCAGGAAAAAATAAAAAGTACTAAAAAAAGGTTTTTTATGAATATGAAAACTTTTAAATATACATATTCTAAGTACATGAGCAATTAAAACCAGTTGAGGAACTGAAAAACGTTATGTGAATACAATTATGTCATTTAAATTTATCGGGTGAACCAAAAGCTTGGAAAAATTTTAAAAATCATAAACAAGGAAGAAATAATATTGAAGGAGTGCGGTTTGTGCAGGAAATGGCCCATAAGAAAGTCAGACGTGTTTAGTGGCAAACACATTTTAGTTAAAATATCTCCGGTAGAAGCCGCTGACAATCCGAAACACAATGTACAGGGCAACAGTACGCTTTGTCCAATTATTCTTGTAAACGCAACTGTTCTACGTGACCTCCAGAGCATTGTCCGATACAACTAAGGTGGATTACTTCGCCCATTACAGTTGAATTCACGATATCGAAATGCATTGCTGAAATTTCACTACAGAAAGAATCTTTTAGTTTAGACGTCGAAGGGGATAAATGGTGCACGAGTGATTTCAAGTAGCCTTATAACCAGAAGTCCACTGGATTGAGGTTAGCTGAATATGGTACCCATTCGATCTTGCTACCTCAACCAACCATTCAATACTCAATGGGAATTGAACATAAATCGTTTTACTGGTTTGGCATAGTATAGTTGAGCGCCATTCTGCATAAATCCTATTAGAAATAACATTTCCAGCTCAACGGCATGTGGCCTTAAAGTTTACCCTTTTTGTACGAATTTCAATGTGACCCTAGCCGCTGCTGCTGCTCACATCTTGGCTTGTATTGGTTACGACAAGAACCAGCTACTCTCGAATCCTGCTACAGTTCTTAAATGTTTAAAATCACAAGGGTTCATGGACTTTATCTAGATGTTTCTGTTGATCAAGGGGGATAAGAAACAACAACAGAGGTAACATACCTCTTTGACTTAGTGAGTGTACTACTTTCTAACTCAAAGACGTGAGAAAACAGTGAACATGTTGGCCATACTGTCTTGCAACATCGACCCATCACTCTGTATTCTTCAAAGGTAGACAACAGGAATCATTATGCTGGATTAGCATAATATAGAGGTGAGTCATTTGGCATGAAGCTAGGAGTGGCGATCTGAGATCAAAGAATTGATTTCTCGGGCCAAAAAATTGATTCTTTAAATCGATATGTTGCAGTGAATCGATATTTCATCCTAGAAAATCGACATTCAATTTTTTTTTTTACAATTAGTTGAATGTACTATCTTTAAACACTATTTATCGCAGGCAATTGTGCACTCGAAGTATGATCCTATACCTTACTGGCAAGAACAAAAAAAAAAACTTTATTTATCATCACGTTCACTCAATAGGCATAATGTATATGAGTATCGTGAGATCATTTGTTACTACTAAGCGCCTTTTTTTCGAATACAGGCAACATCGCAAGTGATGAGCGGAACCACTTGGATCTCAGTAAACTTGACAGACTGTTGTTTTTAAAAAGATTAGATATTAAGCGTTGGGAACTATATAAGCTATATTATCTATTTTCTAAGCTTTTTAATGTAACAAATACATTTAAAAAATAAATGCCTTCTTGTATACCTAATACTCTGATATGATAATAAAAATAATTATCAAATTATCAAATTTCCTGCACTAAAAAAATTCCTAATTTTACTGATAAGAGATCGTGTATTATGGAATCGTTCTTGTCTTTCATAAAAGGTATTTATATTTACATTTTCAATGCAGACTTAGAAAAAAAATCGATTTTTTAGACATCGATCTTTTAGACCACGACTTTTTTGTGAATCGATTCAGCAGGTTGCGATTGGAATTGATCGAAAATTCGATCTTTTTCGGAAAGAATCGCCCTACCTACATGAAGCTTAATACAGGTAATACACCTCTGGTTTAATGCAAAGACACGACTAAAACTATTTTTGCTGCTAAGGAAAATTTGACTTCCTTGTGAGTTCTTTCTTGTTAACTGCATTTCTGTATCGTCATTTCCACTATATTTATGAATTTTTAGTTTAAGCGGACTTTTGGCTCACACCCAGTACTTAAGTTTTTTACTTTAAATTTCTAGTGCTTGTAATTATGCTTTGCATTACACTTGATGGTTCATTAAATTAGATCTATTCTGGGTGTTGTCGAATTCGACCAACAAATTCAGAGGGATGATAGTAAGCAGTAAGGAGGGCGATTCTATCCTAAAAAGATCGATTTTTTTAAGTCTGCATTTGCAATATAAATATAAATCCATTTTATGAAAGACAAGAAAGATACCATAAAAAACGATCTCTTATTAGTAAACTTAGGGTTTTTTTTAGTTCAGGGAATTCGACAAGTACAATTAATTTTACTACTATATAAAAGTATAAGGTATAAAAGAAGACATTTATTTTCTAAATGTATTTGTTACATTAAAAAGCTTAGAAAATACATAATATAGCTTTTAGTTCCCAATGTTTAATATCTTAAGCTTTTTAAAAACAACAGTCTGTCAAGTCTACATGGATCCAAGCAATTCCGCTCATGACTTTGCGTTGTTGCTGGCAATTGAAAAAAAGCGCTCACGTCGAACAGATGATCCCACGATACTCATGTACAACATGGCTATTGAGTGAACATGATGATAGAGTTTTTCTGTCCTTGTAGTAAAGTATAGGATCATACTTCAGGTGCACAACTGCTTACGATAAATAGTGTTTAAATTCCTCGTTTAAGCCCTGACATTCCCATGCGTTCAACTAAATGTAAATAAATGTATGGTATTTATCAAAACAGATCAAATCGAATGTCGATTTTCTCGGATGAAATATCGATTCACTGAAACGATTCAGTTCTATATATCGATTTTTTTGGCCCGAGAAATCGATTCTTCGATTAATCGATCTCAGATTGCCATCCCTAGTAGGCAGCATGGGCCGACGAATCCCCGATAATAGTAGTCACCGGTAAGACGATGAGAGGCCAAGCGAATGCGTGGGTTTAGAACACCATAATATAGGGTTGAAGAAACCTGCAAGTACACAAATTTTCCATTTTCTTCGTAGTTGCAACAAGGAGCAGTGGTCATTGCGCACCAGAAAGTGTAGTTCACGCATGATAATGCACCAGCACATTTTTCGATTCCTGTGCGTCATATTCCGGGATGTGGTCTAGACATGGTGGACCTGTTGCTTTGTCTCCACGTTCTCCGGATCTTTGGATTTCTTCTTCTGCGACAACTTGAAATCGCATGTGCGTTAGACGCTAGTGGCTACAGTGTAGGACAGAAGTGGCGAACCTTCATGGATCAACATGCCCTTTTTTCTAAAGAAATATGTACAGAGACGCGTCATCAAATAATTTTGAATTGTGATTATTGGGAAAATAATAAAGCTAAATACTTACAACTTAAAGTTCTATATTTACTATGAAAAAATGCATTTTGTCCTGTATATTAGTAAATGTTTTAGAAAAACGCGTGCAATTCAGATTAAAGTAACATTAGAGCGACTTCTGGTTTTGCAGATTAGATGACAAATAACTTATATTAGGGTTGCTGAAGATGTTATTTTTAGCAGAATATATATGCTGCATTAAACTCATCTGCCTAACAGTTTCTAAGCGAGTCTTTAATGTTATTCATCTCTGAAAGTAATGACTCGTAGGCTTATAGATAGATAAAAATATAACAAGTAGTATAAAACAAATAAATCAATTTCTACTTTCAATGTATGAATAGAAAGTATTTCATAAAAGATTGAAAATTTGAATAAGGTTATATATATATATATATATATATATATCAATAAATAAATATATATATATAGTCTTATTCTCTACAAACAAGAGATAACATCCAACAATTACATTCGAGAAACAAAGACAGTAGGAAAATCACACAATGAATCAATGAAGGAAACATGAGCAAACCAGATTAAAAAATATAAAATGGATGCTGCAGTATTATAAACATTGCTGACTTAGGACAGCTAATACATAAAGTAATTTATATAAAAGTGGAGTTGAACATGTTTTTTGACTAGCCAACATTCCACCTTTATGTAAATAATACTGAGCAAAAACCTATTGAAAGTAATGGATAGGAATATCTAAATCCATTACAAGATAGAGGTAATTTGCTTAAAAATTGCAGAGCCTGCGCTAAATCTCAGTGCAAAAAAAAGTTATTGTCAGATTCTGGACCCGAATGCATATTTAAATCATGCGAATGGCTGAAATGTAGCACTTAAACAAGTGTAAAAGGAATGGAAATAAAAATTAATATAGGGAGAGAGAGTGAACTACACTGCTGGCCACCGTAAATATAACACCAAGAAAGACAAGAGATAGCATATCAAAATTTATTTAGTAGATAACATGTTGACCAAGTATCAAATGATTAAATTTATAGAATTCTGTGAAGTGTGGTTCCTGCCAGAATCAGTAGCCAGATTAGCCAGCATTGTTGGAGATCACCGCTGCCACACACCTTGGCATTGATTCAAAGAGATTTGGGATGTTTTCTTGGGGTACAGCAAACCAAGCAGCTTCCACACGTTGTCAAAGTAGATCTGGTGTGGCAGTTGGGGGGTGTAATCTGGGTCAATCATTGAGCAACCATGGACCACATGTTTTCTATCGGCAAAAGATCCGGAGAGCGAGCCGGTCAGGGAAGCAATTCAATCTGGTGATTGACGAAGTCCCTTTGGACAATTTGTGTCACGTGTGGTCGCGCATTATCCTGTTGAATTATGGCTGTGGCCAAGCCATGAAGGTAAAGGACAACTGGCTCCAACACCTCGGAGGTGTAATGCTGGCAGTTTAAAGTACCGGCAATGCGTACTAGAGGAGTGCGAGAATGATACCTAATACCACCCCATACCATAATACCCGGTGCAGGACCAGTGTGGCGTTGCATAACGCAGCTGTTCAGCATCCTCTCTCCACGGTGTGTCCAGACTGGAATCCGACCATCGTGGTGTTGCAGACAGATGCGTGACTCATCAGTAAAGACAGCTTCATTCCATTCAGCCGCCCACATCATTCTTTCATCGTACCATTGGCGGCGGAGACGTATGTGGTTCTGTGTCAAGGGTAGACCAAGAAATCGACGTCTTGTGGACAGACCACTCTGCAGTAAACGGCGTGGAATGGTACGCGTAGACACTGAATGATGCGTTACAGACTCAATGTGCTGTGCTATGGTTCATGATGTAACTGAGCGATCCGTCACTGTCATGCGCACAATTTGCCTGTCCTCACTCGAAATGGTGCACTGAGGTGGATGCGATCGACCACGTCGGTCCGTCTTACCCTCTTGAATCCAACGGTCACATATCCGTATTACAGTTGTTTGGTTTCGTCCAACACGACTACCGATTTTCCAGAAAGATAATCCACAATGTCGGTAGGCCACTATGCTTCCTCTGCCGAACTCGGATATTTGATCAAAAGCTGATCGCTGTTTTCTACGAGACATAACTGATCGTTTTTAAAAAAAAAAACAAGAAAAACACATTTGCCGAAATTGAAATCGTTGAAATATTCAAGCCTTAAATAGCGATTTGAGGTGGCGCCACAGGGGCGCGTGATGCGTGTCTGCGCTGAAATTCTAATTATTTGCATATCTTACCTCCGCTAATGCATGTAGTAATTTTCATGTTATTTGCATGCATCCTTCAGGGTGTTGCATTTACGGTGGCCAGCAATGTACACTGGTGCGCAAAAATTAAGGACGAAGTCGAAAAATTAGCATATCAGCTGAACAAAGAGGCAGAGCGGACAGAAAGACCAATCAAGAGATTAAGTAAGGTGATGTATGGTAGCACATGCGCAGATATGCAGGTAGACGTAATAGGGGAGTGTCTGAGTAGTATAAAGCATGTTGTCGGTGTAAGATCAGTATTTCTGGCAAAGAGATTGCACGCCATATAGCAGTTAAAATCACACCGAGTTGCTGCCTCAGCAAGAAATGGCGAATAATCAATCTGTTAGACGACATCTGGATGCTTTTACCCGAGGTGGAATCATTGGGAAGTTGGAGGAAGGCCGCAGTGTGACAAGTGTAGCTGCAGAGTTCGGAATTGCTCACAGCATCGTTTCACGACTTTGGAGACAATTTCAAACTACAGGAACAGCAATCCGGGGGTTGAGTAGTGGTCGACCACGAGGAACCACACCCGCAGATGACCGGTACATTGTGTTACAGGCCAGAAGAAACCGGCGGCAGACAGCGGGAGAAATCGCTAGACACACGACACAGGTGACTGGACGACGGATATCGCGTTTTACCGTGGCCATAAGACTGCACGGTGGTGGTCTGTTTGCACGACGCTCTGTACGGTGTGTACCTTTAACGCCTGTGGAGAAGGCGTTCTCTGTGGTGCCGGGAACACCGGAATTGGAGAGACAATGAATGGGGACGAGTACTCTTTACAGATGAGTACAGATTCAGTTTGAGTAGCGATTCTCATCGCATACTCATCTGGAGAGAGCGGGGAAGCCGCAATCATCCCTCGAACATCATTGAAAGAGACAGGTATGGAGGTCGCGGTGTTCTCGTTTGGGGAGGCATAATGCTTGGTAGTCGTACAGACCTTCACATCTTCGACGCAGGTTCAGTCAACGGGACCCGTTATTGTAACGAGATTCTTCTTCCATATGTGCGTCTTTTTAGAGGTGCTATGGGTCTGCAGTTCCTTTTCATGGACGACATTGCACCATGTCATCGCACAGTAGCTGCCGAACAGATCTTAGAGAGTGAGGATATTGAACATATGGATTGGCCGGCACGATCTCCGGATCTCAATCCCATCGAGCATGTATGGGATTTTCTAGGCAGACGCTTGGCAGCTCGTACCTTACCACCAGTAACGATTCGGGAGCTTCGATTGGCGCTGCAAGACGAATGGGCAGCAATGCCTGAACAACTCATTGACACCCTCATTCTCAGCATGGGCAGACGCTGTGAAACCTGCCTAGCAGTAGGGGAGGTCATATCCCCTACTAAAGACCGGATGTTTCTTGCTGGACACCCATCACAGGGATGTTTTGGCCTTCAGTCGCATTGCTCTCCATGCTACTTCTTCAATAAAGCTTCTTTTTATCCCTCTAATTTCTCTTTTAATAAGTGTTGCTTACATTACACATGTCCTTACGTATTGGGGATCTTACTGTATTAAATGTGTTGATTTGGAAAGCTTTTGTACAAAGTTATAATGAAAAAACCGTCTTGTCCTTTATTTTTGCGCACCAGTAAGTATATATATATATATATATATATATATATATATATATATATATATATATATATATATATATATATATATATATATATATATATACATATATATATATATATATATATATATATATATATATATATATATATATATATATATATATATATAATTACTTGCTGGTATACCCGTTCTTCTCACGGGTAAATTTAAAAATTAAACAATACAAATTGAAAGATAAAGAAGTTTTTAATGAGTTTATTTTACGTGAATTGCAAATTAAACAAAACAAAAAAACCTTTTTGTGTATCTTAGCAGAACAAAAAAAGAAAACATATTTTGTTAAATTTTAAGTATGTAGATCTATTTTTAGTTGATAAAAGGGATTTTTTTGTTTAGTTATATTTCCTCTTAGCTCTCTTGTCAGTCGATTTTTAAAAACACCTTCCTTATCTGACCTCTGATTAGCAAAAGTAACACATTGTTACAAATCTTGTGTAATGAACGCTTAAAATAGTGTAACTAATTTATATCTGGAAGTATAATACGTTAATATATTACTTTTTCTGTTTTATTTATTGTATGTTAAAATCTTGCCACCACCTCTCCCTTTCGAAATATAGCTTTATTGTGAAATAAAAAAATAGTGATTATATACACTGATCAAAGGAATAAATTAAAAGCGATCGCACACTTTGGCGTAGACAAAATAAAAAGGTTAAGATTTGCTTCACACAAAAAAGATAGATATATATGTCCTACTTTCTTGAAAATTTTCACTATATTTTGGAAACTTCACACACTATCTTTATAAATATAGCATATGTGTTATTCTGATGTATAAGCTATATTATTGTGAAGTTTCATTAAAATCCATTCAGTTGTCTTTCCGTGAAAGAATAACAATCATACATACAAACTTTCACGTTTATAATATTAGTAAGGATGCTTTTCTTATATTTACTATCATCGAAGATTTTGTTTATTTCCCAGGTTAAGTTTTCAAAAGTTTTGAAGCAACATTTATTATGCATATGTTGTTATTGTTGTTGTTGTCGTGTCCTTCCCGTAAGGAAAAAATGAAAGTTGCTAGAGTTGTTCTCTACGATAGTTGGCAACACCACCTATCTCCACCTCCCCAAATCATGCACGGAGCTGGAGGAGAGGAAAATATTCTACAGTCTCCTTCACCCATGGCTTCAGCTGCGATGGCTCACAAGACTCTCGGACCCACTGATTTAACTAGCACATATATTATGCATACAAATCCCCTGTACTTATTTCGTTATACCAAATTTATATATAATTTTAGAAATCTATGTTTTGCAGATAAATTTTCCTAATAAATCAAAGATGAATAAATCTTAAGAAAATTAATCTATAAATACACAATTAATGATATCCCTTGGAATTTATATAGAGAATTTCATACCATTATGTAAATAACTCTATGCACCCCCTAATAGGTTGACTATTGACAACTAAGTCTTTGTAGACACGACGAATCGCTAAACGTGAGAACCATTTCTCATGACGGTCTTCTACTACCAGGGTCTGAGGATTAGCACTATTATTCTCAGTTTCATCGCCAACAACATCATGGTCAGTAGCTTTTGAAGCAGCAAAGTCATATTCTCTGAAAACAAGAGGATTATGAGTCTCAATCCCACATTTTTAAAACTTTTTAACGGCATTTCCAACTGTAGCTGCTCTGAAGTAAGCGGTGTTCAAACGCTCACCAATATTTTTGTCTGCGATAGTTTGTCCTGGATGAGTGACCCTAAAGTTGTTAGCGAATGACAAGAATGTCTTCCTCTGATCACCCCTTTTGAACGACATGTTCCCGATCAGATGCACCTCTTAGCGCCAGAAGAGAGAGAAGAGTAAGGTCTAGTGGACAAAAACACAGACAAACAAGTGTTGCAGGATTTAATAGAATATACAATGTATTGTAATGTTAGTTTAATAAATTTCGGAACACGGGGCAAGAGGACGAGCTCTTCATCTTGCCCCGGACTGCCTGTTTAAAAATATTCTTTTCCATTTCCATGAAGGAAATCGATTAATTGACATGTATTCGTGGTAATATAAGTAGTATTTAAACTAAGTTACTCATAAATATTAAAGAGAAATGATATATCTTGCATGTATATGTAGCAGAGCTTATTTACATATGCATAAAAGTTATACTGGAGCAGTGGTAAACAATCAAGCTTCATAACTAACTCAAAAATTCCGATTTCAGCTTCTCTATGCTATTGTTTAACGAATGGCCGACAGGAGAGCCAGTAGTGTTCGGTTGATCCTATAATCTAGCGGAAAACGCAAAATTAAGACATTCGTTATCTTGCCCCGGTCTCCCCTACTAAGAGTATCAGATCCAAGTTGATATACTCAAAGGATCTTTTACTTGTCACGTAACCAAATAAGATGCATGTCAACGATTTTCTTATCCAGAAAATCTATCGACTCCAGCTGGAATCGAACACGTGACCTTGGGATTATGAAACGGGCACTTTACCTCTTAGGCACCGAAACTAAGTACCCCATTCATAAGAAAACCGAAACAAAATTTCTTAAAAGCATTTATAATTTTCAATTACATATTTTTTTCTCATATTGCATTTATAATGGAAAATTCATACAGCTGTTAGCTACCAAATAAGCAACTTGATTAAAAATAACTAAAATTAATTAAAAATGAATTTTTTTAGTTAATTAAAATATATTCGTTAAATGTGTTGAGGAAAAAAGAATCAAGAAGTCAATATCAACGAAAAATAAAAGAATGTTTTCCAATGAATGTGTGCCACCATTTTTTTCCATATAAAGAATAGAATTATAACTAAGTTATAAAACTAATTGCTGTCTGACTAAAATGAGGTAATGATTTATTGCTCGAAAAAGAAAGGTTTCAAAAAGGAAAATTTAATTCTATCTAATTTAACAATATCGAAATTTATTTAATACTAGAGCGTTAATATAATATCAATCGTGTTAATAAACTACATATTAAAGTGCTCAATTGATCTGAACTTTTATATATACATGATTATTTTGGATGCAATACAATAATTTAATTATAATTAACGAAAATTAATTGATTAAAACTAATTATTTAAAGAATTACAAATACAGCCACGTTGGCATCATTTTTGGCGACTGTCAAAACTTGAAAATATATATTTTTTTCTCACGTTTTGAAGCATTCTGGTGAACTGAAATTTTATACAAACGATTATTTTGGATGACAATACGATATTTTAATGATAATTAATAAAAACTCATGACCACTTAATGTTGTAATTCTGTCCTATGTATATACATATTTATATTAATTGTAACTATTTAATAAAAAGTTGCTAAAATAAAATGATTCTTTGTTGATCTATGTAGGAATTGACTTACAATTTTTTTATGTAACTTGTTCACGTTTGAAAGAAAGCAGGGAATATATATACATAACATTAGATTGCGTGAGATTGCTTATAAAAAGTATGGTTGTGCGGAGAGTAATCAAATATTCTTTCATAAGCAGTTCAAATTGTTTTTTACATGCATGATTATAATTTTATATATTAATGTAAATAAAAGAAATAGCACAAATATCAAGACTAAGAAAGAATTGTTATATATAGTATATATGTAATGCCTCTGCAATAATTCCGTTGAGTGGTAAATATATTGTAAGACGTCGCGAGTGGTTGATTAAATAATGGAGAACCAAAGGTTGGGCGTGGTCGGTGGTGTGATTTTCTATGTTACGTGGAGCGTGGTCGTAGACGGTATTATCGAAGAGGCACTCCTGTGAATCATTATTTTTTTATTTTACATCTGGGAACACATAAAGATCCAGTAGGGACGGCATTACACATACAAGAAGAAAACATCATGGCACAAACACATACAAAGACACACACAGAACGCACTGCAGCCGGCTACATGGCTACAGAGAAACGAGCGAAGAGAGAGCGGTTTCCAGAGACATCGGGTTTTATACCTGACGTTGAAGACCACGTGACATTTTTGCAATAAGAGCTTCGATTGGTTACAATGGGTGGGAAAGGGATTTATGATGTAATAAAATTAGTCGATTACGATTAAGATCAGGGTGTTAGTTTCGAGCCAAATAATTAAAAGATTATTTGAATATTATTTAAAAGAGTTAATTAAAAGGATGCTAGGGGAAATTATTATATATATATATATATATATATATATATATATATATATATATATATATATATATATATATATATATAAGGCTGCAACGTTTTTATATATACAGTGTGTCCGGGATTAAATCATCCTACAGCTATTACTTATAATTACGGAAATACCTATCAGAATGTGATTAACTGCTCATCCATGGCTTGGAAAGCCCTCTGAGGTTTTTGGGTGTAGTGTGATCGGCCGCACGTGCGCGCACCATTCGACAATCGCAGACGATAAACTTGTTACAATGACTTCATTAGTACAGATGTGGACGCCACAGTAAAAGGTGTAGTGCGTGCTTTGGTTAACGGAATTTAAATCAGTCACGAGTGTATATATACGTGTTTGAACGGAATGGAATGGTGTTACTAGCATGACCAATAAACTTATCAGGACTTCTGCAAAATGAATTCCGCACACGATCAACTGGGTCTTCTATCACGAAAACATAAGAATACTTGCCAGTTTAAGATGCTCAAGTTCCCGTTTTCTTTAAAGTTCTTTCCCATATGTGGATAGATTTTGATGTCGCAGGGTCGAAATTCCATTTTGCTCGTAGTCGTCGATGTACACGCGTGACTGATTTAAATTCTGTGGAACAAAGTACGATGTGCCTTTTGCTGTGACATCCACATCTTTACTAATAGTGTCAGTGAAACAAATTTATCATCTATGGCTGCCAAATAATGCACGCACGTGCGGCCGATCGGATTACACCAAAAAAAGTCTCGGACTGATTTCCAATCCACGGATGAACAGTTCATTACATTCTGGGGTGGGGATAGTTCCGTAATTATATATATATATATATACAAGCCATAGTTTTAACCCTTTATTTACCGACGATACATATAAGTACCACTTATTTTAAAATGACATAGAATAACCATTTTTATTAATACTCTGAGAATACTTATAGCAGGAATATATTCTTTGAAATCATCTTTCAAGATATATGACAGCATAGGTTCTATGATGAGTATTTTAGAGGGAAAGGCCAATAGTTTTATAGAAGAAATTGCACTTTCGGCTGACATTTTTATCGAATCGCGAAGATTTTCATTTTTGTTCCGAAGAAAGTAGTTAATGTCAAAAGATAAGTATCTTATTTTTTGTTTGTTAATTAAGACCTTAGAAAACGATATGACTATTTATTTCAAGTAAATAGTGTTTATAAATAATTCTCTACAGTTGAATGACATTGTAGTTCTTATAAGTATTGATATCACACTGGGTGTTGGAGCTGCACTATAAAATGAAATATCTATGTATTCTTATTGAAAAATTAACAATATTTTAATATCTGTTTATTTTTAACTCGTTAATAATATTACTATTATTTCCTATTCTTAGAAAATCTGAGAAAAGAAGCTCAGTCTTCAAGGGGCTTTAGATTTAGTACAGAACCAGATGCAGCATCTGAAATATCTGAAACATGATTTTTCAGAGAGAGAGATGAACAAGCACCAGCAAATAATCTCTTGGGCTTTCCGTCATATTCTTAAGATGATGATCAAAAGACTGAACAAGACTCAAAGTGCAGTAGGTTATGTTAAGAACATTCAACATTTCCTACCACAGGATGCAGCACTTAAAAAAATATTCAATCGAAACCTCACTCAAAATGCACACCGTGTAATGAATTTTTGTATATTAACGAAAGGAAAAACTGTTTCTTTGAATATCATCAAATTAAGTTTATGTGGAAAAGCTGTTTTGATGTGTAAAAAAGAGTAAATAAGTTTTAAAAATTTAATAGTCATTCAAAATAAGCATTTTATGCTGAAAAATATTAGTGCTCTCTGGTTATTTAACATTTCTAAGAGTTAAAACTACGTTAAAAGAGTTATTCGTTCTTTTCGTATTATGGGAATATTTTAAACCTTTGTTGACTGACGGTACTTTAAAATACCAATTTAATTAATTAGCTCTAATGAATTAAATTTCCCAAAGTTGAGTATTTTATTTATGTATATCCCTTAATTTTCGATGTAGTGATTAAAAAAAATATTGCATGAAAATATTTGCAGTAAATCATCATGCGGTAGAAAAAGGTGTAAACTCAAATACCCTGTATATATATATATATATATATATATATATAATTATTATTACTTTTATTATACGCGTTTCCTTTTATCGTGGATTCCACAATGGATGCAATTTAAACACAATTATTTAAGAAAATTAATGAGCAGATCGCTTTATGCCTTTGATGTTGTGATAAAAATTAAGGGTAAATCAAAATTCTTTTCCTGCTTATAAAACTTCAGCTCAAAATAGTCGTTCAACATAATAAAGTATCATTAGATAAGTTGATTTCAGTAGGCTTTTTTTTGCAGTAGATGACACACATTCTTCTTTAAGAGCAAAGCAGGAAAATATTCTTAAGAAGGATATTATTTTTCCAAAAAAGTGTCTATTCAAGAGAAAAGCCGAATGTGAGTGTTGGTCTTAAGAAATACTTTTGCCTCTTATATAAAAATAAGCATAAATTTACAACGCTGTATTCGTATATAAACAAACCTCCTAGTGTAAAATCCATAAAGCGATGATATGAAATGCTTAAAGAAACAAGCAACTTAAAGAATATTCCTAGAAGTAGCAGCAGTGACGTGACGTACAATCTGCAATCCCCACATCCCCTCTAAGGGGTCCAAAAGTCCCTGATAGACGCCAAGTACATAACGGGATCTTACATGCCCTTTGTAAGATCATGTTGTGGGCCAAAACCTGACTTAGCAGGGTGCCCCTAATAATCTCTGCTACGCCACTGATTATCAGGCCCAGTGTGAGTGAAGCAACTGTGTTAAACCCGTTCGCAATCATTTCAATACGCGGAGTCCTTCTAAATCAACTTATGAAGTATCACGTGAACTTTAAATATCACAATCAATTTGGGTTCGAATTCTTCATAAAATTATTATAAAGACCATGGTAAAGAGTACTTAGTGGGAATTGGAATACCACCTATAGACATTCCCTAAGATACCAAGAATGTCAAGAATCACAAAAAAATTCATATAACGGTACTTAAATATTTTTTTAAAAAAAATATGTCTAATTATAACAGTTTGAGCAGAATAAATATTTACAGAGTAAGACTTTTGTTTCCCCCTATATAAAGCTTTCTATATTGAAAAAAAATTCCAAATATATTTGAAAAAATACTCCAAATGGAATTTGTAATCCATGATTATTGCCTAGAAAATGTGAACTAAATATAATTTTTGAAAAAAAAGGTGCTCTCGAAGAACAAAGAAAAACTGAGATGAAATTACTAAAAATATCGGGTGTCCTAAAACGTATGATTACACTGTCAAATATTAATTACAAATAAGCAAACAAAAATATACAAGGTGTCCTGGCTTACGATGTTTCTTTCATATCCTTACAAGAAGTTCATAGGTGTTATAACTAGAGAACTGGGTGACCACAGCATTGAACTTCCTCTTTCCATCCATCGCCTGGGGAACTTTTCTCACTCCAAGCTCTAAAGTGGTGGTGCCTTATTTTCGCTGAACATGTGTTGCACATTTTTATTGCAGTGATGCCATTTTGAAACGATAATGTTTAAAAATGGATAGATTGCTCCATCTATGGCTTGTATTTCATTAAACAAAAACTTTAATCTTTTCTTTATAAAACGTAAACATCTTTAGTGAAAACCTTTGATTGTTTATTTTTAATTCATTTTTGAAAGTGCAGCCATATTTGTCTGACTCCTATATTTTATCTTCAGTTTCAACATTTTCTAACATGTGATGGAGTGTTCTAATTAAAATCCTTCTTAAGACATTTTTCGAATTTGAATTATTAATATTTAAAAACAAGTTACGTTAAATTTAAGTTTTAATCTGTAGATAATGAGCAAGACTGCAAGTGGGAAAAAAGTGTTTTAAAACAATAGATAATAACATACTTTATTAAAATTTTCCATTTTACACTTTCGAAAACTTAAATTTTGCAATCTCTAGAGAATTGAACTTAAAACACGGAAAGACAATTATATTTTAATTTGTAATTGGATTAAATAGGATCAAATTTATATGAAAATTCGAAATAAATGTTTTTTTGTTTCTTTTTTATTCGTTCGCGAGATTATCATAATCAAACTAATTAGCAAGATTATTTCAAATAAAAATAAATTTATGGAATTAGGTTTTAAATTTGTGATGTAAATTACAAGTTCAAACAGGATTAAACTTGAGGTTTCAAATTAAATATGTTGAATAAAAACCACGGTATTCTGAAAAAAAAAGAAATTACATAGATGATAATGACCTTTTTCAGAAACTTGGCAATAGTCCCGAATACAATACACTGCAGTCATTCCCCATCAAAACACTAAATCTGATGGGCCACGGTATAAATAAGCATTTAATTGGTTATCTTTTGAATCTTACAGCTGCTTGTGTTAGCTTAGTCGCGAGTTTTTATTGAATAACTTCCGAGTTTTAAAAGAAATTTCAGTTATGCAACTTGATTTAAGATATATATAATCACAAGAGAAACGACACAAAAAAACATTTACTACATATTAATCTATATATATTCATATCCAAAATGAAGGTCACAAACATGTTTTTCATGGTAATTTTAAAATGTATCAAGAAAATTTGATAGAATTTGTATTTTATATACAGTGAAGAATGCGTAGCATGATATGAACCTTCCGTTTAGAAGGAAAAATATTGTTTAGCGTTATTCTTTATAGAATTACTGGATTGAGACCATTCCAGCATATGGGAGTTTTGTGAACATTGCATTAAAACAAGTTAGTCCAGTGCTTCTCAAACTCTTTCAATATATATATATATATATATATATATATATATATATATATATATACTTGAGACCCAATATTCAATCATAATTTCCCTTCATACAATAACAATGTACTGAATTCAATAATACTATAGTTTGACGTTAAAGCTACAATGAGACTTTTACCTCTTAAGTGTCACTGGCGTATATAAACGTCTCACTCGGCCAAAAGTTAGTTGCCCGAACGTATATATACGTCTTTCCGAAGTACGATCTTTTCTATGCACTGATCTGCATAAAATTAAGCCGAAAGCCTTGGAATGCAATAAAATGACCGTAGCAGGGTTTGCAAAGCATTTATTTCAGAGTAGATTTTGTCTGTTTTTCCTCCCCCCACCCAATACATCTCATACACGTGCCTACGTAAACGGTGGCAGTGGGGAGCGAATTGCGTACAATTTAATCAGCAGTTAAGGGATTAATTATAAACAGTAGAAATTATTAAAAGTTTTAAAATTTAGATACAAATTTATATATGACAAGCCCATGGGGTCACTGGTATTTATCAAACTTGTTCGTAACGTAGTATTGTTAAATTAATTATAAAATACATCGTGCAGTTCTGATACATTTACAAGTGTAAATAAGTATTTTATTTTTTATTATGTTAGAATGTACTTTATTTGTTTACTTTCAGTAAATTGATATTTTTTTTTAAATAATCTTTTGTTTTCTTATACGTTTTGTTTTAAATAATCGTTTGTTTGAGTATTTTATTTTTTATTACGTCAGAATGATTTGTTTTTTTCAGTAAAAATAACATTTTAATATAATAGTAATATAATAGTTTAATATAATAGTAAAAATAACATTAAAATATCTTTTGTTTTCGACTTTTCAATAGGCTCGCGCCCCCAGGGGGTGTGCCCTACAATTTGAGAAACGCTGAGTTAGTCTGCAGTGAGAAGGACTTATTATAACCGTTTAGATGATTTTTTCTCTGAGATGGAGAGACGTTGGCAAGCTTAAAAATGGCCAGTCTTAAGCAGAGGCTCCACTATGGTTACAAATGTTTGGAGAGTGGTATCCCAGCTACGAAATCATTCCAAACAAGTGGTACTGTCTGCAGGAAGGTCGGCCGTAATCTACAGAGAAAATCAACATCTGCACAGGATCGCTACTCGGCATTAAGCGCCCCACGACACAGACAGTAAACGGCTCCTCAGCCTGCTCGTGACCTTGCTACTATGTCTGGAAGAAAAATTTCCAAGTAGTCAACGTCCGTCTTGCAGAGATTGGCCTTTACGCCCGGCTCCCAGTCTGATACGCCCTTTTGATTGCATCCAGCAGGAAAGAACGGATATTGTGGTGCTGAAAACATCAATAATGGACACCACAAAATTGGAAGCGTATTCTTTTCAGTGATGAGCTGAAGTGTACCAGACAAAGTTATTTTCTTCGAGACTTCACCTGGAGAGAAAACAGAGTTCGCTCTGTCATCTCTACTACTTAACAGAAACCGACATATTTGGTGGCAAAGGGAACCTTGTGTGTGATGGTATAATGTTGGGCAGTCTTACACTATTGTGCGTTTTTGATGCGGGTACTGCCAACTCACAGCACTATAGGGATGAGATCCTGGAACCCTATGAGAGGTTTTCTGGGTGATATGGGCCCAGACTACAATTTTATGGATCAAAATGCGTGGTCACACAGAAATAACATTAATGATTAATTTCATGAATTAGCTGATATTCGTCGTATGAATTGACCCTCGAGAACTCCGGATAACAAATCTATTGAATATGTTTGCGACGGTATAGGAAAAGACATTTTTTCAGCGTAGCTCTCCTCCCAAGACCCACCCCCTCCCCCAGGGAATAAAAGTTCCACTTTTGGAAGAATGGGCTTTGTTGCCACAGATACTTATTGACACTTTCGTATACTACAGGGAAGTTTGTTGTGGGGCTTATATAGAAGTTCATAGTGGTGATATTCTATATAAGGCAGACTTTCATCGAGTAAAATGCTTTATCTCTGATTCCTGAATTCCCACTTGTGATAAAAACTTTATCTTAATTCAAAATAAAAATATTTTTCTTATTGTTATGTTTTTACATTCTTTCTCAAGTCGTAACATGTTTCTGTGCCAGATTTCGTGGCAAAAATTAGTTAATCATTTTTTAAAAAAATTTCTGTTTGTGACCTTAAGGTATCCGACTACGTTCGGAAACATGATTTTAAAAAGGCGTATAAATGGATAATTTTCATGATATTTAGTGTCACTTAGATTAGAATACATATATAAAATTGTTTTAAGGACATTTTGACAAAAAAATTTATTTAAACAGAATATTTCGGCAAAAATTAACTTAGAATAACCTTTTTTTCAAAATGTTCTCATTTTGTGAAAAATGCTTCTATTATAATAATATTTTGCCTGTATAAAAGTACAGTGGCTGAACTAGAAATTTTAAAAAATTGACATTATTTTCAGAGTTGCAGCCATTTAAAATAATTATCAGCGTTTTTCTCTTAAAATTTCTCTGTTGTCGTAAAATATGAATAAACCTACTTCTAAGTTATATATTTCAAAAATTCCAGTTGATCCTCTGTACAGAGGTCTGAGCTATAGACAGGCAAAATAGTTTTATAATAGAAGCATTTTTCACAAAAGGAGAATATTTTGAAAATTGGTCATCATATGTGCATTTTTTGTCAAAAAAACTTTTGTCCTTAAATAATTTTTTATTGTAATACTATTCTTAAAACAATTTTAGATACATTTTCTAATCTAAGTGACACTAAATATCATAAATATTATCCATTTATACGCTTTTGCAAAATCACGGTTCCAAACGTAGTCGGATACCTTATTTTTGGACATGAGTGTACATAAAGGAGAAAAACGACTCATACTCATTTACTCATCACGGTATCTCTTGAATTATCAGACCTACAGACTTGCAACCTGGTAGGCGTGTTTCTTTCATGGAATAAAGATATTATAAGGAAGGATTTTCCGAAATCAAACCTCAAAAGGGGTTCGAAGGGTTAAAAAGGGGTTACGTTACAGATAAATATTCTGGTTACTGAGCCATTAGACTTAAAGATTTGAAATTTGGCATGCAACTTTCATGGACTAAAAAACCAGTGCAAAAAGAAACTGATATCCAAAAGGCTTGCATGGGTATAAAGGGGGTTGGGGGGTATAGATAAAAGAGAGTCCCGTTTTTGAACTTTTATACCTACAGATTTGAAATTTGACAGGCATGGAGTAGACATCAGCTATAAAACAGGTATATTAAAAATAGATCCCTAAGAGAGGTTGCAGGGTTAAAAAAACATTATAGATAAACATTCTACTTTTGAACTATAAGGCCTCGAGACTTCAAGCTCAGCAGGCATGTCCTTTTCAAGAATTAGATATCCACTAAGAAGGGTTTTGTGAAAATTGACACAGAAGGGGGTTTGCGAGAGGTTTAAGTGCCGTTATAAATAAATATTCAGATTTCTTAGTTTTTAGGCGTACAGATTTGAAATTTGGCTGTTATATTCCTTTCATAGAATAGAAAACCACTACAAAAGAGAGTTTTTTGAAACTTGATCCCAAAGAGGGTTATGAGGGATGAAATTGGCGTTATAGATAATTATTTCCGTTTTCGGACTATTAGATTTGCAGACTTGAATTTCTGTAGGGACGTTCCTTTCATGGAGTAGAGATTCTCTACAAAATGGGGTTTGCGAAAATTGACCCCAAGGGGAATTGCGAGAACTTAAAGGTATTAATGATAAACAACAAGTGCATTCATTAAAGAATTATTTTACATTATTCTATACAATATTTTGTACCTTTTTTGTACAGTTTAACTATTATAACATGTATAGTACTTTTATTTTTTTAATTAACCCGCGCGAAGAACGGGTACTTCAGCTCGATACTAAATAACAGATACCTAGGTTAACAGAAATAATCAACATTTCCGTTATTGACGCAAGACATTTTAGTAGCACATTATATGTATGAGCTGCGGCAATTTGAAATTATGACAAAGTATGGCATTATTTGAAAACAAATACTGCATAAGTTTATATGCCATGCTTAAAAATAGCCTAATATATAGTGTTAAAATATTAGAAATGTATAATGTGCTTTTCATTTATTGAGTTTTGCTTATTATTGGTGAAGACCAATGGCCTAGTGTTAGCGAGTCCGGGATTCAAACCTCGGGGCTGGGCGAAGTCGACTCAGCCATTCATCATTTCAGTGGGTCCATAAATGAGAAACAAGCTTGCATGGGAACTAAACACTGGGGCTTCGTTTCAGACTGAACACCTGACCCGAACATCTGCCGATACACCTCAGCGCCCCATGTCACGAAAACTGAGACGGGAACAGTCCATCTTGGCCGTCCTATGGGGGCTGATGAAATAAGCCAAATAACATTGTAAAATTTAAAAAATGATTCTGTTTTGAATTTATACTTCTTATTACGCGTTGTGGAAAAAGGATGAGGGTAAATTTTTACGATGCGCGTGCACACCGTTGTCTAATATTTTAACATGCCACTTTTTTGGTGCTAGGGGACTGATATTTGGGGGATCGTAATAACTGTTGTTTTTACCCATATCTGTTGGGACGCACCCACCCCTTCTACAGCTTTTTGGCCAATATCTCGGCACCCGAGCTTAACAGTCCATTTATACCTGGCTCATTCAATCCCTCTACATCTGCTGTTCCAGTTATTATAATTTCATGCTCATAGGGCTATTTCTTCCATAGTTTTTAATTGTTTAAATTCACAATATATTTGCTCCTGTTCGTGTCTCGGACTTGAGATTTGAACCAACTGTTCCACTCGTTGAGAACCATCGAGTCTTCTACTTCATTCCCATTGTGTTGGCATGGAGAGGGCTTAAACACTAAAATATCATGCTCCCATATTAATCCTATGGGTACTGAAAAAATCCCCCCCCCCCAAGGAATTGAGCTTGAGACTTGATTTGTGGAGGTCCGCCATGTTTTCGTATTAGCGCGAGCTTTACGGGGAATTACCCCCTCAGGTGTTCCCTCCTACAGGGTTTCCCCAATGATAACTCAAATCCTAGGCCACCTTGATCGACTGCACCGGCTGGATTCTATTGTTCTCCCT
Organism: Trichonephila clavipes; assembly: GCA_019973935.1. NCBI lineage: Eukaryota > Metazoa > Arthropoda > Arachnida > Araneae > Nephilidae > Trichonephila > Trichonephila clavipes. The sequence goes on along the minus strand of BMAU01009747.1, from coordinate 278,940 downwards.
GTGAACATCCTAGATAAATTTTTTCAGGACCATAACCTTGTTTGATCACCCATCTTCAACATTTTAAAATTATTTTATATAAAGCTTAAAACTTTTTTTAAATCCCGCATAGCTCCGAGGATTTTTAAGATTCGTTAATAAACTCGATTAATAAATTCGTTAAAACTCGAACCATAGGTTCTTCTTATTAAGATCATTCATCTGTTGAAATTCGTGTGTAGATGGTGGGTCTAGAGGGACGTTATCACTAAAATTAGAATCCCCATGTTATTCCTATGGGGTTTAATCTTTTGATGACGTCATGATATTACAGAGATTGAATAATGAAACTTTGAGATCACCTACTGTGTATCATTGGGATGCACGTGGTCATTTATGTCACAGTTGTCCCCCCACCCGAGAGTTAGTTTCATTTCCGTTTTCCGATCTAGCGCCACCCCAATGGCAGCTACAGACTCCGGACCAGTTCGAATGGATTCCTCTTGGTTTTCCTCACAACCAGGCTGAGTTTCGAGTTGCTAGGTGTCATGCTTCTATTTTATTTAATTGTTTGAAATGTTTTAGCTGTTTAAAATGACCATAACTCGGGGGGCTCTTGAAGCGTATGTCGTAATTTTCTCAGGAACGATTCTTCTCGCCAAGACATTTAATATGGGGGGTCTCAGGTGTTACATTCAGTTCACCTCATCTCCAGATACAGTCTGCCGACAACTTCCCATTTCATTGTTCCATTGTCCCTGTGTGTGGGTGTTTAAATTCATTTAAATCGTGATTATCCCAGGTTTGGCTGGTCCGCTTGACTTAAGGTTAGTATCGTTAGCTCGTGAGTGCCTTTCGTCCTTGGCTCAGTTTGCCCTACTCAAGATTTTTAGAAAGATTTTAATCTTGTTACGTCAAAGAAGTATAATTAATATCTTACGTGCGTTCATAAGCACACGCACACTTTTTTTCTCAAGCTATAAGTATTTTAAATTTATAGCTTTTAATATTTTCTTCTTCTCGCTTCTTATAGCATTGACTCCTCTTTTAGAGTAATATTCCTTTTTTATAAGAACCTATGTATATATATATACACACTGAGTGGCCAAATTATTATGGCTACCCTTGTAATACATTACTGAGTCATATTCTGCCTAATGACAGCATGGATTCTTTTTGGCTTGAACTCTGTGAGCTGCTTGTAGATTCTACGAGAAATCTAAGAACTTATCCGATACATTGCACTTTCGGATAACTTTGGATACGATAGTTATGTTTGCAGCTGCCAGTAGCCCTGTTTGGTTTCCTCCCACAGTTTCCCAATTGGTTTGAGACACGGTGATTGCGGTCAATTAAGCAAGGTAAAATTTTTGTCATGCTTTTTTAACCATTTGGATATGTTACTGGCAAAGAATGGAATGCCTAGGCATTGTATAGAACGACGAAAGCTGTTTAGGCAAAGTATGAAATAAGGTCTTCATAAGGCTATTATATCAATGATGTGCATGTCTAAGAAATACAAATGTTATTCTGATAAAATTTTGAGAGTACCACTAAAGAATATGAGAGGAAAAAGAAATGTGTCCCAAGCAAAAGTTATGTCTTTCTTATTAAGGAAAACAAAATGTGCAAAAAACTATCTTCCTTATTTCAACATGGTAGACTTGAATGGAATTTGAATTATATTTTATTACATTTTCCACACAAAGAGCATTCTTATTTTGGTACTTTGTTTTACTCATACATTTTACGAATCCTTCGCCGCTTCCATTGGAATGAGCAATTACAACTGCCAGAAGAGGAATTTCACATGTTCAGGAATATCTTTAATTCTAAGCAAGTTCTTAGGGCACAAAGTAAATTGAGATTTTGCATATACTTGTTTAAAATGTTCTTCAGAAATTCCAAGTTGATAGAAACCATCCTTTCCCACTCGCTATAAGTGTCAATATATTGAGATTCAGAAAAAATCTCAATTTTAATAACAATGCCTTTTTAAATATTTTGGGTTTTTTTTGGCAAGGTTTACAAACGTAGATGTACAGTTCAATATCATAACGTGTAACGTTTTTGTATTTGTTTGAAAGTTCTTTCAGAATTCTATGACTTCCTCCGTGTCCAATAGCCAAATGAGTTTCATGAAGTATGAAAAATATCTCAGAATCCGTAACGTAATACTGTACAGAATTGCTTCCTAACCTTTTTATCCCCGTGAACCGGTCAACGTTTGATAATCTTACCGCGTCCCGCTGAGGATGGCACGTTGTTTATATTTTAAATAGTTTTGATTTAATAATTTAATTGTATTTAAATATGCCTTCAGAGTAAAATTCACAATATTCTAACACAATATTCGAAACTGGCTACACAATATTCGAAACGAATCGAGATGTATTTCTTACTTTTGCCGGTTTCTCATTAGGCATTATATAGAATGCCTAGGCAATGTGTGAAAAAGCATCATTTCATACATTATCGTCTAGTTTTTGGCATTCTGTACAATGCCGGATTTCATACTTTGCCGCTAACAGATACAATGTCAGCTGTATAACATATAGCACTGTTCTGCTAAAAGTAGTGTCTATCTCTGGCAAGGTACTTTATTAATATAAAAAATATGTACTAGAACTGCGATAACATTTAAATACACTTGGACATTCAGACGTTCTTCCACTCGATCAAATGATCTTTACGCAGCTAATAAGTAGAACTGATGATTCACTATTCACTCGTTCCCTATAAATAGCTCTTACCTAGCAATTGCGTGAAATTATGTGTGATCACAATATAACATCATTTTTCAAACTGTGGGGAAAACGGAAAAAATTGCTGTACAAAATTCATTATTCTTTTTTCCCTTAGAGATAAACAACTTTAATTCAGTAGTTCATATTTTCAAATATATATAAAAGTGAAGTAATATTAATCTATTGTCATGAGAGCTTTTCTCAAACAGTGGGACGCCTCCCTAGGGGGGGAGCGTTATAACTCTACCAGGGGATTTGAGAATATTGAAAAGTCAAACCAAAAGGTTATTTTAAAAAAATAACTAATTTACTTACAGTAAACAAACAAACTAATCCTAACATAATGAAAAATAAATACGCATTTACACTGATATAATACACTTATAAATATGTCAGTACTATACTACTTATTTTATAATTAATTTAACAATACCAAGTTAAGAACAAATATAATAATTACCAGTACTTGTCATGTAAAACATTATGAGCAAAAATTAACATTTACCTGAGTAATTTGTACGATTTATAATTAATCCCTTAACTATTGATTAAAAGTTGCACAATTCCCCCCTAATTTCCGCCGTTTTCCACGTAAGTGCGCGTATGCGATGCATGGGGGAGAGGGGAATGAAAAGGGATAAGTAAGCAAATCCTCTGAAAAAGTAAATCCTTCGAAAACACTATCAAAGCCCTTTTATTGCATTCCAAAGCCTTCGAAATAATTTTATGAATAACGGTGCACAGAAAAGATCGTACTTCGGAAAGACTTATATGTACGTTCAGGGCATTTAACATTTTGGCTGAGCGAGACGTTTATGTATGTCAGTGGAACTTAATTAGTCGTATTGCATTTTTAGTGTCAAAGTATAGTATTATTGTATTTTGCACATTGTGGTGGTGTGGAGAGGGGGTGCGCTGAAAATTTTGACTGAATATTGGTCGCAAATATTGAAAGTGTGAGAAACACTGCCATACTAGCAACAAGTGGCCGTAATAATTTGGCCGCTCAATGTACTTCCAAACTGATGTAAGGCATACAATGCATTAATAATTTTTAGAGAGTCATTTACTTGGAATTCATTATATCATAGCTAGAACTTGACTGTCTGTCGTCTGTAATTCAAGTCAAGACAGGATAAAAAACGAAATATTGAATTCGTTACAGCCATTTCAAAGCATGTCATTATCTTGTTTTTCTCTCACCTTTCGTATTTTTAATGAAATCATTCGATTCTATATTTTTTTGCGATGATTATATATTATTAGTAAATCTTCCAAACCGCGTGATATTTTTAGTAACTTTTCGTTTGAATAAGAGGTAAAGTGTTAATTTAATTTGATTGAGCGAAACAAATAATTGGTCTTCGAAAGAAGAAGCATCGACAATGCGTTCTTAAATAAATCAGTGTCTTATCGAAAAAATGTCTCACTTTCTCCTCCGCTCTTTCGTACTTAATTTATTGAAAAAGGAACTACAATTAATTATTCCTAGGGGAGAGGAGTACAACCAGTCTGCCTTACGATGAACCAACCTCCATTGCTCAAGTTATAAATCTGTAATTTACATGTGTTACGTAGTTAATACTACTCATTACCATTTAGAGATTATGTACAAATAAATTTATTATAGCATCATGGAAATCTTTTTTCATGTAAACAGAGGAAATTGTAATATTTGCGAGCAACACCAGCCCTTACATTAATGATATTTCAATAGAAATTTGGCAATATAGCAAGTTAGCATCGTTTTGGGCGACGAAATTTAGCGACTTTATAACTATGTTGGCGACTTGGCCACCATATGAATGCTTCGGAAATTACTGGAGAAATCTATAATATTACAACCTATGACGTAATCGGATTTTCCAGAAATCGCTGGAAGGTGGTGATGGGGGGAGGAATCCTTTAGGTAACTCGTTCTTGGTGCTCGTTAACTTAAACGTTTCACGACCCATTTTTATTAATTACATCTTGTGTGTAAGCAAGAATTGCAATAAGCATCACGAAAAACTTTTATTTATTGAGAGATTATATTATAGATTCAGATAATAAACAATATAACCGTAAATTTGAACCCAATCGATAATGAGTGGATAATCACTAACATCATAATTTTGAACTGTGGTCAAGTGACGATAAGGATATCTGATCAGTTCCTCTCTCCACACTTCCACACCCCGGTAAGCTGAAGACTTTAAGCGTTGATATATTCGACATGCATCACCCCCTCTATACCCTGGGTCTTTAGAGGCACTCAAGCTCGAACTCAAAACACGCCGACCATGAATTTTTGTGTACATAACTACTAGACAACGTATTATAAATGGTAAACTCCTGAGTAATAGTAAAATGTAATTTTACCCTGGTCTGAGTTCAGAAAATGATCTTCTGGGCCGTTCCCTGCTGGAATACACAAGTAAATCTTCGTCGCAGTGTTCACATTTGGATGAAGATTTAGAATCTTTCGATATGTTGTAGTTTTTTTTTTTTTTTTTTTTACTTTTTTTACATACATCAAACACTATTTTAAATAAACGACCATCCTGATAGCCAGCTATTCTTAAAGCTGTGATTTATCAATATTTGCAATAGCGCAAAATGAATTATTCTTTAAACCTCACACATATTCAGGGTTTTACCGAAGGAGACAAAATTCAAAGGGGTGATCATAGGCAACAATGGGACGACAAATTAACAAAGAACATGGATTCGCAAAACGCGTTTAGTCAGAGTAATTCGCTAAAACAATTATGAAAGATTTGATGTCGAGGGGAATGAAAAGGCCCATAAGAGGCAAGAAATACATCTGTTAGACGTAAAGTATGTTTACTATATTAGCAATGCGTCCCAGCTCGGCGTGAGAAATGCAATTACAAGTGACTGTCACAGGAATTGTTCACAGTTGCGGCCGCATAGTTCATGATACATCCGACACCTCTGGATGAAGAATTGTTGGATGTGTTCAAACGAATTTTCGAAGTGTTGGTGATGTTATCTGAAGCGACGACGATCCCTGTTGTGAATTCACCTGCCACCTGCGTCTCATACACGAAAGTAATCCAAATAATTGAGGTGCGGAGAGTTCCGTCCACCGTGTTCAATCAAACCCCTGGAGAATGTAACATGGAGGTGTTTACGCGTCGCGATCGAAAAATGTACTGGTGCTTCATCGGGCATGAACCGTACGTTCTGGTGCATGGTGGCCGGTGCTACCAACAGCAACTCCGAGTGAAGTTGCTGTGATTTCATCCACCACTGTAGCCACCTGCGTCTAATACACAAAAGAAATCTAAGTAACTGAAGTCCGGAGAGTTCCGTTCACCGCGTTCAATCAAACTCCTGGAGAATGTAACATGGAGGTGTTTACGCAGCACAATCAAAAAGTGTACTGGTGCTCCATCGGGCATGAACCATACGTTCTGGTGCGTGGTGTCCGGTGCTACCAGCAGCAACTCCGAAATAAGTGATAAATTGGCATACTTGCAAAATTTTTCCACCCTACCACGGCATTTCAAATTCCCACATTCGTTTGGCCACGCCCCCCGTCTAGCTCATCATCCTCCCAACGGCTACTATTATCGCAATTCTCACTTACTGATCCACCTACCTATTCTGTCCCTCTGAATTTATCAGTCATATTTTTCAACACTCTATGCACACACACAAACAACTTTTCAGAGAATGAAAGTTTTGTATAGCTGCTGATTGAAATAGCTTACTTTAAATAATGCTATTATGCTTAAAACAGTGCTTATTATTAGGTGTACAACTTTGCTTCCACCGTGTTTTTCTGAAATTCGAGGCTTTATTGTGTCCACCGTTATTGTGTGTTATTGTAAAAAACTGATTATATACATTTCTGATTCAATAATTGCCTTCGATAACGATCGTCTGTGATTGTTTCAGTCGGTTTTAACAACTCATAATACACAACACTGAGATGGTCCCACCAAATGCCATGCTGCTCTTCGACGTCAAAATCACCGTTGAAACCACTCTCGGCACGTTCTTTCACTAATAGCGGCCTCACCATAGGTATTTGAGAGCATTCGATGAGCCTCAACCACAGATTTCTTAATATTAAAGCAGAAACTTAAAACCTCCCGCAAATGACGAGAATTTGGCTCGTAAGTTGACATGTTTAATCGAGAATAAATTTATGATGCAGACACAAAGTGACTAATATTTCAATGGCATTATGTTTACAAATACCTAAGCTTATTGTATGACATCTGCGATCTATTTATTTCGACTACCACTTACCGCTACAGCCATCTATTGCAAAACGGCAGAAGCAAAGTTGTACACCTAATAACTCAGGTGGGAAAAATAAATTTTGGAGAAGTACTATCTTCGTATTAAGTCATTTTAATCCTACATAACAAGAGGGACAATTTCGAATTAAATTTTTTATACATTGACCAAATAAAAGGCTTCGATTAACTGTAATTAATTTAGTGCAAACGAGTTGCACCAAAATAATAGTTGTTTGATTGCTTAATAACGAATCTTACGAATGGATTCCTTCAAACAACTACAGTAATAGAATTAGAAATCTGGAGTTCTCGAATGAAACTGAAAGTATATCTATCTGAGTTAATTCCTTTCAATTAACGTTCTTCATTTCAGCTTATTTTATTCGAGAAACTGCTTTTGATAGTTAATTGATTCTAATAGTTCAGCTTTATATAAGCAATAGATTATTTGAATCGTTATATGATCTATATCTATCTATCTATAAACATATATTTAGTACTGTATCTTTTGTATTTCAAGGATTGTTTTTCGACAATAAATTTCCATCGCTGCTGTCTTGCTCTATGCCACTCATTTGCATGAAATCCTCGAAACCCAATCTACGTAGCAATATCTTCATGCTTTCTTCTTTATAGGTAATACTGTTAATAATCCTTCTGTTACGCTAATATCCTTAAGAAACATTCTTATAAAACTGAAAAGTTGAGAAATATCGTAGATTTGTCAAACAGCAGAGAAACGCAAATGCTATTAGTAATACCTTCATTAAACTGATCAGCCAGATCAGAATTCATCATTTTTATGCGGCACTTGACAATTCTAGTCGAAAATTGTACGTATTTAATTGCTGAAATAATTTCATTTTTGTTCTTAAATAAACCAAACGATGAATCGCTGTCTTCCAGAAAATATTTTTTTATATAATGTCCACATGTGCGAACGGTTTTTTATGTTTTGCTAACACATGACTCATGTGAAAAGATGCAACTCTCGCAGCTTTATATACAGTATTAGGTTTAATAAAACATGGTTTTTTGTTGTCCGATTCATTGTGAATTAAATTATCTTAACTTTTGCTTCTCTTATTCGATTTTTAATGGAAAATCTGTATCAAAACTTTCATGCACACTTTCCACATCTAATGTTTTTGGAAATGTCACATTCGCATGACATATATTGCGCACACAATTTGCATTCAGCATCGTAAAAAAACTGTTCTTCCAATTCTATATAACTATTATATGTTTTTCTTTACTTCAAACTTGTTTTCGACACTATACTCATTTTTATATATAATATGACACATTACTATTTTTATTCCAAAAACACAAATAACAGAAAATTTTCCAAGTTTTTTGATTGAACAACTATGAGCGAATGCTAGACCGTGGACGTATGCTGCGAGAAGCGAACACACGTGAACTGACGAATATGAAACCGACGTATGTACTGATGCGACGCTATTTTAACTTATTTAGTTTCGTAATTGCGAACCCAGTTTCCATAATTTAACGTCGCATCATGACCAAAAATTAAAATAAACAAGAATCATGTATTAACAAATTAACTTTACACTAAATTAAAAGTCCGGTCTCATAGAGGTAAACAATTGTATTTATTATCAAAACATACTGAAAACAATATTAAACTGAACGATACTTATCTGAGTGAAGGGGGGAGTTTGAATGAGGGGTTGACCCCGGGCAAGGGTTCTCTTTCCAGACGGGTTGGTACTTCTGGAAATATATAAAATAAGGGGGAAAAGCCACGAGAAATGCTGTGCAGGGCTTTTAAAGCTGACCACACCACTTCGAAAAAGATCCGCTACGGATTCATTACCGTCAAATCTATCACCCTGATTGGACTCAAGAGTCCGTGTAAGAATACAACCTTGCCGGCCATAAAGTGCATTGAATCTGGACGCACCCACATTCTTGTACGAATCCTTGTTTCCGGCAAAAAGGGCAAATGCAAAATTAAAATGGTATCTCAGGGGCCTCCCTTCAGTACATTTGCTCGCTGCCTAGTACCGCACCATCGCTGGACGTGACGTCAACACAAGAATCCAATGCCTTGGACGCGAGAGGTTTGGGGTAGCCAATCCTCTGTAGAAAGGGATCTCAGTACCCAATCTTTTATTATTGTTGCAAGAAAAAGATGAAATTGGGAATTTGATCAAATCCTTTAGGAATTTAATCAATTTACGGAAGCTGTTAAAATAAAAACTCTTTAGGTGATTTCACTGAAGAAAGTCAGTGATTTGATCAAATCCCTGAACTAGTTTAGTGAAAAGAGGAAATAATATTCTTAAAAAGTTTAAAAGTATTTATGTAGTAAATGGTGCCTTATTAAATGTAGAGTAAGTAATAAAATAGTCATTGACATACAAATTATTTATTCGAAACTAATTAACAATAGAAGAATATATATTTTAGCTCATACTTTTTGAAGGGATAACTACTTTACTCTCGTTTTGCTGAATAGTGAACTTGAATGAACGTCACGTTCGGGTGTGTAACGCTCTTTCGGCGTTTTTCGTATTTAGTTGGAAATCTTGTTTAGACAAGATCGCTCACCCCTATAAAGAAATAGCGTGACTAAGGGAGTGACGTTTTCCCCGGGTTTTGATTAATACTCAGCCTTCCCTTTTGTAAGCTTATATAGTTAGTTAACATTCCCATGTGCATTTAGTACTCAGGATATATCAATAGGAGTAACCATAAAGAAAAGTACGCTATTTATATTATTGTATAAAGATGTCGAAGGGGCAAATTATGTGAGACTTCTGGATAGAGGGGATTTAAAAATGCCCACAGATATTGTTATGAAAATCATTTCAGCGCAACATTAAATTTGTTAATACCGAAAAGATTGGAGTGAAAATATTTAAAAGTTAATTGCCATTTATCTTACTTTACAAGCATAACAGAAGCATATCTGGAATTACATGAATTGTGGAATGCCTTGCATTCGTTTCATTCATCTTCTGTAAACCTCTTCACACCTACATTTTCAATTTTTTTTTAAAAAAAAAAACTCATTACATTCTGGCATATATGCTAAATAATTATTCAAAATAGCGCCGTGAAGAAATTTTAACGGCGAAGTATAATCGAAAAATGAGGAAATTTAAGGCCAATTAAATTAATATTTGTTTTTTATATTTCCCTGTTTTATTTATTTAAATATTCAATTATGAATTCGAATATTCTTCAATGTGTGTGTGTGCATTTTCTTCCTTATAGTTCATTTATTTTACTATATAAAGAATGGATGCAGCATCAAATACTGCAGAATACTTTGGGTTTAATCAGTTATATATTGAAGAAATTTGGGCAGTAAAATGTAGAGTAGAAAACGGATAAATAATTCTAATGGTTGCTAATTATATTTCACCAAATCAGAGTGTAGAGAAAATTATCGAATTCATTCACAAAAATTTTGTTGCCTACACTGAAGCCGGATTAGTTCTTCTGAACAAATTACTAATGATTTTAAAATGGGATTTATTGTAGATTTTTTTTCAAAAGACAAATCAAAACCTTAAGTTGAATTTTTAAAATAAAAATTCAATTTAATTTTGGCAACGGATCGAAATGAAAGCATGACGAAGTACAGAACAATGCTTGACGGATAATTTTGGGGTATTTAAATAACCTAAAATTAAAAAAATTATAACCTATTTCAGCTAGCATAAACCTATTGTTTTGTATTTAAAATCAATTCCTACTTAGATCAACCAAGAAAAACTTATTTTATCTACTTTTTATTAAATAATTGCAATTAATATAAATATGTACATACATATGACAGAATCACAACATTAAGCCATAATTAATTTTTATTAATTATCATTAAAGTATCGTATTGTCAACCAAAACACTCGTGTGTATAAAATTTCCTTTCAAACTGAATGCTTTAACACGTGAGAAAAAAACCTTTTCAAATTTTGACATAAGTCGCCAAAACGGTCACCAACGTGGCTGTATTTGTAATTTTTTAAAAAAAATTAGTTTTAATCAATCAATTTTGTTAATTATAATTAAATTACTGTATTGTCATCCAAAATAAACATGTACATTACATTTCAGCTCAATTGAGTCCTTTAAAATATATTTTATTAACGATTGAAATTCCACCAAGATAAATAAATAAATGAATAAACAAATAAATTATGTATAGAGATCGTGAGCTAATAGTAGGAATTGAAAAATACGTAAGTTGACGTCGAAAATTGATTTTCTCTCAAACTGGCCAAACCCGGTCTTTATTGTAACGAAAATGCAGACCATTCACACTTTTTAGCGTTTTTAATTAATATCTTTTCAAATAATCTTTATATATGTAATTCTTCTGTGCGTGTGTATGTAACTGAACTCCTCCTAATCGGCTGGACCGATTTTGATGAGTTTTTGTCTGTTCCAGTGGACTCGAGAATGGTTTAGATTTATAATTCAGTTTAGAAATGTTTATTTAATTAATTTTTTTTTTATAAATTGTTGATCTTGCAATGTTTTACATTGGATCCGGTAGACTGCGCTATGATCGCAGTATCGAGAATATTCAAAAATCTTTTATTATAATTCAAGTTGGTCCCGACAGTTGGTGCTGTGATCATTTCAGGAAAATATTTTGTCACTTCGTGTTATTATTTTGTTGAAATAAATTGTGTGTTAATTAAATTATTACATTCAGATGTAACTAGTGTTTGAAATTTTACTCAATTTTACTCAAAACGGTCCAGATTGTTAAAGCTTATTCATAAAAATTTTGAATTTTTGATGTGTGTACAAGACAACGTCTGTCGGGTCCTCTAGTACTATATAAATACTTTTAAACTCTTTTAACAATACTATTTCCTCTTTTCACTGAAACATTTCGGGGATTTGATCACACACACACAAATCCCTGACTCTTTTCAGTGATATGACCAGATGAGTTTTTATTTTAACATCTTCCGTGAATTGATGGGATTGGATCAGATTGCCAATTTCATCATTTCTCTCTCTCTCTCTCTCTGCGACATTATAACTGGAAGAGCCGATCATCGCTTATTCCCCCCTCCTAGTAGGTGTGTGTGGGAGGGGCGGAGAGAACGGCTGAATCGCGTTAATCGCTTCTTTCCCCTTTTGTAGCAGCAAATATGTCATCGGGCACTTCCAATAACGGTACATGTCCTGTCTACGCATTCATCGAATTATTTGCTTTAGTAAACACAGTCACCTCAATTGTGAAAATGCAATTATCCTGTGTAACTCACGTTAGAATTCCATAAATATTTTTTTAGTGTTTGTGAAGACCCAAGAAGTGAAGGCGGTCACGTCAAAATCGGTCATTCGCGATTGACTTAATGCACCTCTGTCATAGGTCAGGATGCTATGAACTTTTCCAGTAATTTCGAAAAGTATCCAAATGGTTGTCGTCGCCGAGAATGGTTGCCAGCAAGCTCACCGCGAATATTTGAATACCAAAATGGTCACCAAGTCGCCATATATGATGACCGTGTCACTAAATAGGGTCAATAAGAATGATATCAACTTGTCTCTTTGCCAAGTTCCCATTGAAACGCCATTATAATGAATGAAATGGCGTTGCTCGCGAATATTACAACTTTTATCATAAAATAAATGAAATAGAAAGTAACATTAACTTATTAAAAATCCAGACATACATTATTTATTCTATTTTAAAATAAAATTAAGCATTAACTACGCAAAATTCGTAACAATATTCTCCGACAAATTTATATCCTATGACACAGACTATATCTGTACAAAAAGAAATTTATTTTATTAAAAAAAAATGCAGTACTTTTTTATAATACAGTAATCTTACTTAATTTATTTAAAAAATACAACATTTAGAACACTTTGACGAAAGTGGTTTAATCAGATTTTTCCTCGTTAATTCGTTGTTTTCAAAATCGAATTACTATTTCTCTAATTGGTCCGTTGGGAAGTTAAAGTTGAAATTGGGTTGGACTGGCAATTTGACTGGAATAAAATTCAATTATCATGAATAGAATCAACGTTATTCCCACTAAATAATTCCGTTGCAGTTACAGTGAAGATATTCGATAGTCTAATCACGTATATAAAAATAAATAAATTGATTTCGAATAAAACATAGCCGAATATGCTTTGCATGTCAAATGAAGTAAGCAAAAAGAAGATTTTAAATGTAGAAACAGATTTCTTTTCTAATCTGATTTTATATTCCTATTAATTCCTTTGAACTAAATGTAGAAATAACTTTTCCCTCTAGAAAGAAGTTTTGGCTGATAAAATATTCTGGTTCCGTAACCAAACAACTTTTACAATCAAGCACAAAAGAACACACACAAAGACGGGAGGTTTTCTTTTGAAGTTACTTTGTTGGGGACGCGAGTTTCATTTATAAAAAGTGACAGAAAATGAAAAACAATTTACTATGAAAAATTATGTCATAAACAAAGATAATTTCTCTTTAACAAATTCATGTAGCACCAATTAGAAAAATTCGGCGTCTTTAACCACCTCACGTACAGAGTATGTCATAAAAGTGTTTAAACATTTTTAAAAAAAGAATACATAATATTAATTTATACTTTTTATCGGATAATTAAACAAAATTTCCAATCTAAGTGATTACAAAAGTACAAATTTTCCATAAATTATATAATCAGAAAGAATACAAATAACATCAGAATATATATCTATGTACGTAAGCGTAGCTGGTGGTTATTTATGTTGGTTGTTTCTACGTAGATAAACGGAAAACTTCTGAAATAATTTTATTCTTCTGTTATTCACATCGTCATACACACATGTGGAGTCTAACAACATTTGGACGAACACACGCATTTAAAGCAAAATCATAGTTACCTTTACGTGATGCAGACAAACAAACAAGGGAACAAAGATCACCTGCTATTTATACTCACTATGAAAGTCACGTGACTTTTTTCTAACAGAAGCAACGATTGGTCAGAAACGGGCGGGATTGGGTTTCTGATGCAACCTTACTATTCGATTAAGATTAAAATCCTGACCAAGAGGTCAGGCAAGTTAAAATAATTAAACAATTGTCCTGAAGGACTTGACCAGAAAATTAAAATTACTGAAAATGATACAAGAGGGAATTATTACATTTATATACATTTATATATATATATATATATATATATATATATATATATTCAATGTGAGCTGCTATTCTATGAGTGTATTCTATATTCTCCAATATGTGCTGTTGACAGTGGCGTGCACAAGGGTGAGGTCCCTGGGTCCAGAGCTCCCCCCCCTAAAGTCCTTTATTTTTTTCCTGATTGGTTATAATTCTACGCACATAGTATTTATTTAAGCATTTATTATCAAAAATTTGATTAACCAATGCTAATTATTTATTCAGTAATTAATTTTTTTGCTGTTTTTTGTTCCCGAAAAACGACAAAATCAGGCAGGAGACTTAGACGTGTGACTAGAAACTTTGTCCACATGAAGCTCAAATTTATAAATCTCCTTTCCATGTAAAGTTGTAATTTCTTCTTCAAAAATTGGTTTACTTGAAATTTTTTTTATACTTAAGAAGACACAGTACAATTCAATTGACAAAAATCGTTCCAAAAAATTAAATGTAATATTTTAAGCCTAAATTATTCTTTATATACTTTTTTATCACCTCACAAAATTTAAAAACTCTAAACCTAAGGAACGCAGAATTATGATAGCTTTTGCGCACGTTTTCATTCTCATCTTTATGGCATACACATAAATCAAAATTAGTACTTACTAATCTCAAAAAGATAAAATAACTAGTTTGTCTTCCATTAAAATGCCAAGGCTTTCTTTCTATTGTGCCTAATGCTTTCCTTTTTTTAACTAATGCTAATAGTACATGTAACAAAAGTTGGTACGCAGTTTTCAGTCAAAGCCCAATACTTATTATTTACATACCTTAACTCAGAATTTATCCATTTTTTAAGGAATGTTTAGTAAGCATTCATAAGGCTGTGGTAGCCCAGTGGTCAAGGTATCGGATCATGGCAGGCATGTCATTAGTTTGAGCCTAGTACCACTAAAGACCCACCGTGTAGGGCAGCGATGCACATTAAATCTGTCGAGAGCTGAAACGTCCTCCCTTTAGTATGGTGTGGTAGTTAGGATAGGGGATGTGTGTCAGCTGAGGTGTCGTTCACGCACTTGACCATGCCTTAGAATTTCGTGGTCCGTCGCCAAATGCCCTCGTGTAGCTGAACAGTTCGGACGTTAATATTCACTCACTCTCTGAGCATTCATAAAAAGTAGTACGAATACCAATCAAGTTATCATAAAACCCATACCATCTTTTGTTACACATAGTTGACGTACTTGTATATCAAATTTCATGCGTGTACTTCAATTTTTATAGGACGAGTAGCGTTTTAAATCACGTCACACATTTTAAATTGCTTTCCTTAAAGAATTAAATGACTAGCATTTTGTGAAATTTTGAGCACAAAATCGGTTTTACATAGTTTACACAAACATGAGGCAATAAAAATTTTTTGAAAATCCTTAAATTAAAAAAAATGCGTAAATCAGACCATGTCTCTTTAATTTGCTTGTTAGAAAATCCTGCAAAAGTGATGAATCATTTTGGGAACTTTAATGTACACTGACGAAGCCATTTTGTACAGTCATTTCCGTCAGTCGAGCAATAAAAAATTTATCTTCTTTTACTACAGTCACTTCAATGTACCCATAGCTCATCGAGGGTTACCACAAAATTCTATTTTTTTTATCAGTTAGGTATTTTTCAATTCCTACTATATATTTATTTATTTACCTTGGTGGAATTTTCAATCGTTAATGAAATACATTTTAAAGCTCTCCTCCATTGAGCTGAAATTTTATATGCATGGTTATTTTGGATGTCAAAATACAGTAATTTATTATAATTAATAGAAATTAATTGATTTATACTAATTGTTTAAATGATTAAAAATACAGCCACGTTTGCATCATTTTTGGCGACTTATGTCAAAACTTCGAAATTTTTTTTCCTCACATTTTAAAAAGCTCATTTGAGCTGAAAATTTTTATTCGCTATTGTTTTGGGTAAAAATACGATAATTTAATTATAATTAATTAAAATTTATTGACTGAAACTAATTATTTAAAGAATTACAGATACAACTATGTTGGTTTTATTTTTAGCGACTTAGGTCAAAGGTTTTTTTTTTCTCACGGCTTAAAGCATTCAGTTGAACTGAAATGTTATATACACGAGAGAGATTGTTTTGAATGACCATACGATACTTTAATGATAATTCATGAAAAATAATTGGCACTTAGTGTTGTGATTCTGTTCTATTTATATACATATTTATATTAATTATAACTATTTAATAAAAATGGCTAAAATAGAATTTTCTTTGTTGATCTATAAGTAGGGAATGACTTAGGAATTTTTTTTTATATTACTTGTTTACTTTATGTTCTACAATCTGCTTTTCTTTCACCAACATATTTTTAAAAAAGAGACTGACATTATGTTAAACATCTGTTTCAACTTTAAATTCTTATGAGTGATTTTAATTACAGTTCCGGAATATATTCCTAGTTTCGACCCAATGACTCTTTGAGTTAGAGGATTATCTTTTAGTATCAGCAGAGACTTCCCTTTCTTGATAGTTGCATCTGAGTTTTAAACAGTCTTAGGATGAAGTTTCGTGGTCATGCTTTCATTTTTATATTTTTAGATGCTTTTTTTCCTTTTAAATTTAATATTTTATTAATTCATTTGACTGGAATGCATTAACAGAGGTTTTTGCACCGCTTTTCAGTTTGTTGATATAAATATTTCTTCTTGGAAAGCCTAATTACGTAACTTTCGAGCCATATATCCTTTTTAAGAGCCATTTTTAAAATAAATCTTTTATTTTTCATTTCAATCAAAAGAAAACCTTAGAAGACGATTATTCTGAAGTTGCCAAAGTTTATCTCAAAATGCAAACGGAAAATGGTTTCCATAAAGTGCGGACGACCTTTCGTGTTTGCTGATTTCGTTCTGTAAAAAAAATTCAAAACAATCACATGTTCGAAAAGAAAAATTAACCTTTATAAAAAAGATTGGATTAAAAAGTTTTTGTTAATGGAATAAATTCTCATATTCATTAAAAGTTACTTCTGAGAAAATACAAATTGAGACATTTTATAGGGCCTTTAAACACTGGAACCGCAGATGGGGTCCAACTGACCCAAAAGCAATTTTTTTTCCGATTTTCTTAAAAAGTTACGAACGGAATTGAAAAAAAAATTCTTGACTTTTCCTATTCTTATAGTACTAATAATAAGATGTGAAAATATGCTACGTTAAATACTTATCACTTTTTTTTTTATTTTAATACATATATCTAAAAACACGGAATGGGTCATTTTGACCTCATTATAATCAAAATACTAAATTTGCAATTCCACGATTCCTGGAATGGGAAAAATTTTTTCAGTCCTCTAACATAGTGGTCCGCAACCCCCGGTCCGTGGATCGGTATTGGTCCGCAGATCAAATGGTGCCGGGCTGCCTAAAGAACCTTAAACTATTGCAATATTATTTAAAGTAGTGCATTTCTCTCGGATTTGGTCAACTTTCCACGGAAACCACTTTATATTCCACGTAAAATCACTTTTATTCATTTTTGGTGTAATTATACTTTATTCTGAAGGCATATTTAAATGTGACTAAATTAAAAAAATTTAATCAAAATAATCTAAAATATAAACAATCAACGTGTCCCACCCTCAGTGGGCCGCGGTAAAATGATTAAACGTTGACAGGTCCGCAGCGATAAAAAGGTTGAGGAGCACTACTCTAAGATACCGTATCTAATTTTCCTGTACAATGTACTAGCAGAAAAACTACTTCTGGGAAAAAACAATGTGTAAATAAATGTAAAAAGTTATCAGATTCATATCCAGATGAAATGAATTCTGGAACTTTTGTTAGAAATGATGGAATGGGTTGGGAAAACATTACCTCTGAAAGTTGTATGCGTGGAAGAATTGCTCAACATTATGTTTTCAATGAAAACAGTGGCCCAACCAGTTATGCAAAGTGAAATATTGAAAATGGTTATGCATTTAGTTCAGGGAGGCTACTTACAGATGAGCCTATGCTTCGTCATATCAAAAATTATACAGAGGAAGAAGCTTACCGGCAACTGGGAGAAAATGAACTGTCAATAACTTTAGACGAACTAGATGCATTTATATCAATTTTGTATGTGCAAATAATCTAGATCTAGCTATAGAAAGATCATCCTCCCACTCCCGGCGTTTTTACGGGATTGGGTTTTTGCGCGGATGTCATGTCCCGTGATGGTGCGGTAGTCAGCTGCGCGAACAAATTAAGCACATACGTCAATTTCAGATTCATCGGTACACGTATGCTCTTTGCTCGCTGCATTGAATACGTCCATCTAAACTATGAGAGCAGTAGCTCTCATAGTTTTTCAATCGTACAACTTAAGGTATCCGACTACGTTCAGAATCGTGATTTTATAAAAGTGCATAAATGAACAATTTTCCTGAAATTTAGTATCACTTAGATTAGAATATATGCATAAAATTGTTTTAAGGACATTTTGACAAAAAGAAATTATTTAAATACAATATTTCGACAAAACATTACTTTAGAATAACCTTTTTTCAAAATGTTCTCCTTTTGTTAAAAATGCTTCAATTATAATACTATTTTTCCTGCATATAGCTCAGACCTCTCTACAGAGGCTCAACTATGATTTTTGAAAATTTGATTTTATTTTAAAAGAAGGGTGCAGTGTTGAAAACGGGTATTAAGAAGAGAAAATATACACAAATGACCACATCTTCTCCACTGGGTCGACCGCAACACCTTAAATAAATTACAAGTAACTAGTACTCTTGAGAAGTCCACCCCCTCCAGTTTTAATGCAAATGCTCTTCTAAAATATATGCATTTCGTTTTCGAAGGATCTACTACTTTAAACTGAGCTAGCACAGACAGAAATTCTTTAAAACATAAGTTTATTCAAATGATCATTTGTAAACAAAAAGTAGATGAATAGTAAATAAGAATTCTACAAGACATATCCTGAATACTATAGATAATATGTTCTAAATTGTTTTACAATCCATTCTTTTTTCTTTTCTTGAACAAGCATTAACTATTTGTAAAGATGTTCTTCAGTGAGAGTCATAAAAAGAACTTTCAAAAAATTATTACTTGAAGAAATTTTTAAATTTTTTAACATTTGTGTGTGTCGGACAGAAAATATGTCAGTGTTGGATACTTTTGAAAGTTTCAATAAATTTTCTAGGAAAAACGTTAGTAATATATGCTGTTTCAGTTTCCTTTTTTTGAACTTTTGATCAGAACGAAGATTGTTCACTGAAGAGCTATCTCTCTTAAGATATAAATATTATGTAATAAAGATATTGCAATCGATTACGTTCTGTAGTTTTTAAAGTGAATTCAATAGTGTTTTAGAATGTGCAAGACCTTTTACAAATAAATTTCTTTGTACATTTCAACAATGGGGTCTTTTTTGGTCATTTTGCCTGTAAGTAATTTTCATGTAAACAACTTCACAAAGTTTAACTCGTCGATCACACACATTAAAAGAAATAAAGAGTGTACATTTTTTGATGAGTTTTGGGGATCGTGCTTAGCGACATGGGGTCTCAGGATTTCGTCTGCCTACCTTTAAGCCATGAATTGCATTTTGGAATGATATGCAGTTCAGTACGTTCACCCATGGTAATACCAACCCATACCATCAAAACAGCTAGTTTATAGTGCATAATTCCCGCACGAATATTGCCTTTCACGCCCCACTGAGTCCGAGGTAGCTTAGTAGTCAAGATCGAAGCTGGCTTGTCATGCGTTCGAGCCCAGTACCACTAAAGATCCGCCGTGTAGGACAACGAGGCACGTTAAATCTGTCGCGAGCTCAAACATCCTCCCGTTCGTGTTGTGTGGTATTTAGGAGAGGGAGTGCCAGCTCAGGGGTGTCATCCTTGTCACTTGACCATGGTTCAAAATTATGAGGTCCGTCGCTGAAAGCCCTTGTGTAGCTAAACATGGTGACGATAATATTCACTCATTCAAGCCGCACCAAAATACATTTATCGTCACGCTTTCAACTAAATTTGTACTTTTTTTCTGTAATATTTCGTTTGCTCTTTTCTTTGCCGGATTTTTCTTCGTTTTTCTACTACAGCTCTCCGAAACCTTAAGGTATCCGACTACGTCCGGAACCGTGATTTTGAAAAAGCGTATAAATGGATAATATTTATGATATTTAGTGTCACTTTTAGATTATAAAATGTATAAAAAATTGTTTTTAGAACAGTATTACAATAAAATTTATTTAAATACACTATTTTGACCAAAAATGAACATAGAATGAACCAATTTTCAAAATTTTCTCCTTTTGAAAAAAATGTTTCTATTATAATATTTTGTCTGTATACAGCTCAGACCTCTGTACAGAGGCCCAACTAGAATTTTTGAAATATATAACTTAGTTTATATATTTATCCATGATTTACGACATGTTGTATGGCATGTTAAACATTTATCCATGTTTTACGACAACAGAGGGGAGAAATTTTAAGAAAAAACGCCGATAATTATTTCAAATGGCTGTAACTCTGAAAATAATGTGAATTTTTCAAAATTCATAGTTGAGCCTCTGTACAAAGGTCTCAGCTATATACAGGCAACATATTATTATGAAAGAAGAATTTTTCACAAAAGGAGAACATTTTGAAAAAAGGTTTTTCTAAGTTAATTTTTTGCCGAAATAATGTATTTAAATAATTTTTTGTCAAAATATACTTAAAACATTTTTATCTAAGTGACACTAAATATCATGAAAACTATCCATTTATGTGCTTTTTTTAAAATCACGGTTCCGAACGTAGTCGAATACCTTAAAGAGATTTGTGAGTATTCCTGTATTTTTTACGCAAAGAATAAAACAAGCGTATATACAAATGTAGTTTACAATTTTTAACACTTTCTCTACCCCTAGAAAAATATTCAGGACAGTAACTCGTTTCTTAGAAATTATCTATCTTCTCTTATAAGTTTAAAAACACTTTTCCTTTTAAATAACTTGTGTGTAACATCAGGTATATACTGAAAACAATTCAGTACTGAAAGAGTTATGCTAACTTTGCTGGGTGACTTGTTATATGATTTTAAAAGCATGATTAATATTCTGGGAATGGAGAAATATTCATTCATATGCACAAGGCAGGAAACATCTGACCATCTGATTTAAATGATTTAAATACGAGCACAGTCAGAAAGATAGATTATAGGATACGAAAAGCATTTATACATAATCTCAGACTTATTGTTTCAATTCCTAATATTAGTTCACACCCTCTCCCTATATATATATATATATATATACAGGGTGGCCATAAATAAACTGCAAGTGTTCAAGGGGGGCTGGAGAGAAAACCACTGGGAATATTCCAGTGAAATTTAGTATCTACACGTTTCAGAACATCCTCAAGTCAAATATGCAAAAAATGAAAATCGCCATTTTCATCTAATAGATGGCACTGTACCATATTTCAACGCTCACCGGTGGCATATGCAGCTTCCAAAACCGATAGACAGAGCATAATGACATTCTAAGAGGCATATAAACAATATACAAAATCACTTACAATCATCAAAATTCCATACAATTCGCTTTAGTAGTTAATTTTTACAATATCATGTAATCAAAAATTAACCTAAATTAAGATCACAAATTAAACAATCCTTAAAAATGCTTTGAAAAACAAGTACCGTAAAATCCGGCGCATAACACGCGAAGTTTTAACACAAAAATAAGATTCAAATTTATCGGTGTGCGTTATACGCTTGGTATCAAAATGAGAGCTTTTAAGAACAAAAAAAGATGAGAATAGAAAAGAATTAAACTTCTACATAGATCGAAATATCGTTTATTTAAAAGAGGTGACATTCCATACGAACTTAAAGGGTTGAAGTTCTAGAATTATACTATTTTTTCTAAAGTTTGGAATAATACCTCGAATGAATGACTTTAAAACATAAGAGCACTGCACACGTATATTTCAGGTTTCTTCGTAAAAAGAGGGGTGCCCGCGTTATACGATGAATATAACAACAAATTAAAAATTGCAGCTTTAAAGTGGAGGTGCGCGTTATACGCTGGATTTTACGGTACGCAATTATTTATTCAATGAAATTATCACATGATATGCTCAATTTGCGAACCACCAGATCAACCACGCCACACAGCGACTCAAAAGCCATATTTAGATTCTAAAAGTTAAAGAGTGAGACGTGATGATTGATTCTTATATGAAGCTCGCAAGAATCTGCTCTGTTTCAAAGAGTTCGATTTCTGATCCGATTCGAAGTAATGGCTGTGACCTAGGTACCTTGTAGTCATGGTCGTGCAACATTTGGTTCACCAGGTTTTCTTCGAATCCGAGTCCATTAAAACCAATTACGTTTATTAAAAACCACCACATAGAGAGGTTAATGAACATTAAACCTGTCGAAGCTTAAGATCTTCACGATAAGGTAATTTCGAGTTTGGGAATGAGGTGCCAGCTCATGTGCCATCCTCGTTATTCGGCCGTAGTTCGGAATTACGAGACTTGTGAGGTAGTGCCCTTATTTTGTTTCAATAGCGTTCAACGAGCTGTAGACATATAGGGTTTTCAGGAATGAATGACCCTATTATAAAATTTAATAATTAGCAGATAACAGAAAATGGTAATTAAGATGTCATTTTAAGGATACAATATGAAATTTTTATACGTACGTAACGTTTCTTAACACATTGTAAAATTTGTTTGGGCAATGTGGCTTCCTTTAATCACCCGTATAATATCATTGCGAACTTGGTCATTCTGGACTTTTTCCTTTACTCAAGCATCCAAGTTCCCTGGAACTGTTTGTACCATCTTCTCTTACTCTTTGATGTCGCTGCTTTTCTATGGTATTCTCTACGAAATTCACACTGAACCATGATGACTAACAGACTTCTTGCAAACGAGAACAGAGGAAATGCCTTCTCCCACCGAGACGACATTTTCATTTCTGTTCACAATTTCAAAAACGTCTTGATTACAACATTGCTGTCACTTATTGAACAAAAACTATGTTACAAACCCAAAGTTTCTTATTGTATCTTTACAATGACATATTAATGATAATTTTCTGTTTACATATTCATCTGGTTATTAAATTTTGTAGTCGGATCATTCATTCCTGATAACCCTGAATATTTACTTAATCTATAATTGAAATCATCGGCTAACAAATTGTTTACTGTTCTGAGGTAACACGCAAATTACGAGAACCGTCGTCAAAATCCCAATTGCAGCTGAATGGTGTGGTCAGTAGATATTCACTTATACTCACTCACTAAAACAACACGCTATTGACTACAGATCTCGTA
Source organism: Trichonephila clavipes (assembly GCA_019973935.1). Taxonomy (NCBI): domain Eukaryota; kingdom Metazoa; phylum Arthropoda; class Arachnida; order Araneae; family Nephilidae; genus Trichonephila; species Trichonephila clavipes. Next base: position 255,501 of record BMAU01009747.1, on the reverse strand, counting down.
ATTTTGAAAACATGATCAAGTGACGACTCCTAAAAAACGGCCTCTTACTTTACAAACTTCAACGCTACGCTTCGTAGGGACTTCGAGACTTGACAGATTTAAGGGGCCTCGCCTTCTCTAAATCAAAGATTTTCAGTGGCATCAGGACTCGAATACGCGATTAGGCAGCACCAGCCACGAATTTGCAACCATTTAAGTCCAACAGTTCAAAAATGGAATTATGTTTATCTATAACGCCTCTTAACGCCCTTACAATCTTCTAAGTGGTCATTTCGCAAACCCCTTTCTTATATAGTGGATCTCTACTTAAAAGGAACATGTCTTCCAAATTTCAAGTCTGTAGGTCTAATAGTTCCTGAGATATCGTGGCTGAATGAATCAGTTAATTACTTTTTTAACTTTAGATTTTGATATTATTATAAAAAGAAAAAAAAACACATTCATATTTGTTAAAGTAGGATATGTGTAAAGAATTTATATATATATATATATATATATATATATATATATATATATATTTCAGAAACTATTCAATTGCTTTATATATATTTAAGAATTATATAACAAAGTTGATCCTGTTTACAGTGTATTTATAAAAAAACATTTATCAATTCTCTATTTTAAAGCACAATTTCGTTTTCCTTAACGGATAAAAGTTCTCCCTTAGTATTTTGTGTAATGTATCAAGACAGAGTTAAGAAACGAAAAGCTTTAAACACAGGTATTAAGTCGACATTCTAGTACTTTGTATTCTGTTACAATACACCATCTCGTGGTTTTTTCATTTTTTTAAGACTTTGTATACTTTCAGAAAGTTGTCAGTAGCTTCCCTGCGCTCGTGATTGTTTTGCTTATGTGAGATAAAGTTAATTATAAGACAAGAAAAATTTCTGTAGATTTTTGTAAAAACAAAAATGAGTAAATAATTATGTGCGCAACTTCAGTATACTTCTTCATGCGTATAACGTGTGCAAACAAAATGAACGTTCTTTTACAAAAATGACAACTTTCACAAAAGGATTTTTTTTATGAGAAGAAGGAATATATATATAAACACTAAAATAATATATATAAAATAGTAAAAAGAAAGGGATTAGTTTGATATCATGAAGCATGCGCCAAGTTGTTGCTTATGTTCGCCAATATGGTTACCTTGATATGTTTGCAATTTTTGGAACAATGTAAATTTCCAGTACTGTAACGGTTCTCTTACGTCATTACTGGGTAAACCAAAATAATGGATAAGATCTCGGGGTAATTTAAAATAGTTTTAATGACATAAAACAACACAGTTACAATGGGCAGAAATTTAGACACATACGGGTTAAACATTTAGAGGAAAAAAGGGGAAATTAACTATAGTGCATAGTCCAGCATTGGACAGCGAAACGAGTAAAGTTCACTCGTTCAGTTCCCAACTTTCTCTGGCGGTAATACAAGGCTTTGCTCGGTAACACTTCCGTTACAAGTACCGCCATCTACATTTCGGTCTTCGAATTAAACCGTGTGTTATAGTACTTCTTAATTGATATTCAGTATTAATGTTGATATATATTATGTAATTATTTTATTAATAATACAATATAAAAATACAACTACTATTATACATAATAATCATCAAATATTCATTATTTATAATTGTTCTTTTTATATTTATTTATAAATATTATTGAATATTGTGTTCTTTATTTATAATTACTTAGTTATCCATTTATAATTATTATTATATTTATTTATAATCATTACGTTACATGAGTATTTTCATGAATAAACTTTATATTACAATCCGATGATTTTATTGTTTTATATAACTACTATTAAATTATATTATATGACTGTTATTATACATAATTATTATTAAATCGCGTACTATATGAATATTATCTATAATTACTATTAAATTATATAAGATTATTGGATACTAATTTGATATCGGGGGTAATAGCGTCAAGTTGTTTATGTTCGCCAAGATGGGCGATAACATTACAATATGGTCACCTTAATATTTTTATCGTCTGTCGATGTGGTTGCCATGGAGGTAACGTATATTAGAAGTAACTTTTATTCGTTTTTTCCTGCTGTAACCCTGTTAATTTCAGACGATTTCTTTAAAAATTTAACCATTTTCTGTGTAATTTTTCTCTAGTTTGCGTCTTTTATTTAATTCTGTGCTATTTTCGCGAATATGGATATTTCTAAAATAAGTGAGTACTGGAATATTTTTTTTCCTAAAAGAATAAGTTTTGTGCTTTTAATTATCACTATAAATCGTTTATTTTCGTTTCAAAATTTTTTTTTCTTACGTTCTTCGTTCGATGAAATTCGTTGAAAGAACTTGCAGTGCAAGTTTCGTATTGCTAGCTTTCACTACTTTGTAATTGATATTCTTAATTAATTTTAACATACAATAGTTTTAACATACATTAATTTTAATATGTAATTATTTTATTCATAATGAAAAAAATGCAATTATTACTATGTGTAATAATCATATAATATTCGTTGTTTATAATTGTTTCTTTTAGCATTTATTTATAAATATTATTACACATTTTGTTTTTTATTTTTAATTAGTATTGTTACTTATTTCTAATTATTAATGTTATTGATTTATAATTATTATCTTATTCATTTGTCATTATTATCTTTTTTTATTTATAACTATTTCTGTTGCTTATTTATAGCTGTTCTTATGTTATTTATTTATAATTATGTATTACGAGAAATCGTATGCATTATTTTTATTTGTTATATATTGCTTAAAATAAATACTGTTATTAGTACATGTTACTTTTTATTACATAATATTATTACTCATTATTTCTTGATTGATCTAGGTTATTCTCAATCTCTTCCTATATCCTTTATTTGAAATACATTTCAATGTATTTCAAAACAAGTCTTTAAAATTATTCTGTATCTTTAAATTACCGCTACGCCGCCATATTGGATTCCATTCCCGCAACAAACAGCGCTTGACGTTATTACCCCGATATCAAATTAGTTCCCGCAATTAATTCAAAATCGCACTATTTCGCTTTCCATATTTTTCTGATGTTGGATTAATCTTTTAAGACAAATTCGAACTTTTTTAAGAAACTGAATTTGAATTTTGAAGCAGATATCTTTTTTTTTTAATTCCGAAATTGAAATGTGAGTAGCTTTGTATTCTTTTACATTGTGTTAAAATTTTCCAAGTGTTTAAAAGTGTAATTTTATGTTTGAAATAATATATTAGTAATTTAAATTAAGATTTTAAAAAGTGTAATGACTTGTACGTCGGGATGAAAAAGGTTTGCTATGTATTTTTCTATATTCCTTGATTTCGACATTGATTTTAACATTAATGAATTTCTATAAAATAGTAAAAATGTTTTGCGGATTAATTAGTCTGATTCCTGTAAATAAGTTGAGTAATTTAACAGAAAAAATTAATTATTAAGGAAAGGTAACTAGTAACTAGTTTTGATACACTTTATAAGATCTTGTCTGTTGTTCTGAAATATGCATTCGTATATTTTAATTGAATGCTAAATATCTCGTGAACAAGAAATTCTAATTGTAAAATGCCATATTTTTTCTTGTTACATAAAGTGGTTCATAGCATATATTTAAATTTACGCTTCAGAAATTAGTCATTATGATAATCGAGAATTAATTCTCTTTAATAAACAAATAAGAAACAGTTTGTTTTTTCCACTAACGCTGGTTTTCATACTCATTATTCAATGCAAAAAATGGTACTGATTTGATATCGAAGTGTTACGCACCAAATTATTGTTTACGTTTGCCAAGTAGGTGATAACATTACAATATGGTTAACTTGTTATTTTTATCGTGTATAATGTGGTTGTCATGGGGATATGACGTATTTTATATTTAATTTTTCTTGATTTTCTCTTCGTAGAAACCCTATTAATTTCAGACGATTTTAAAAAGATTTCATTTAAAATTTAGCCATTTTCATCACATTCCTTCTTCAAACGACAGCTTCAGTTTTGTGTTGTATTTTGAGCTACTTTCGAAAATGGATACTTCTAATAATAGTGGTGAGAATATCAGGGCTCTGATTTTAATTATTAGGGACCAAATTACCCCTTTTGGTCTATTTTGTTCTCTAAATGTAATTTTCTCTCTCTTTTTTTTAAATTAAGATTTTGCTGATTTGAATTCATAACCTTTCATATAACATTTCTCAGTAAATTAATTATTATCTTGTCCTGATAGCAATGTTTTGTTTTTGATTTGAAATTTAAAGGGTTTTTTTTGTTTTTATCTTTTGAAACTGCACATTTTTAATTTTTTACTTCTTGTTCATGCACTTCTGGCTCATTGTTTTTTTAAAATCCGGGTATTCATTTTAGCATGCTGTTCTCCACAAAAAAGTTCGTAAATTTTTATTTCTTTAGTTCTTTTTATTGTATTTAAATTCTAGGCTGTTTCAGCATTTAAGAAACTTTCGTCAGAAACAAAAAGTCATTCCTTAAAATTATTCTAAACGATTAATTTCAAATTATTATAAACGATTTGTTACAGCTGGACCATCATCTTGGATTTAATATCGTGTATTACTCAGATATCAATTTAGTTCTTAGATTTTTTTGTTGCAAAAAATTTTCGAAAAATTATATTTATTAATGTAAGCTTGCAGAGACAATTATCTTTTACATTTTATGTTTCTTAGGATATCTTAGACTAGTACTTTGAAAGGGAGAAAGAAAATATTGTGTTAAATGGTATTTTGTTTTGAGCAAAAAGGAAGCGTACAGTTGTTTTTTTGAAAAATAATTATCATTATGTTTATAGTCACTTGGTTTGATTTTTCAAGAAGATGAGGGCTATAACTGCCTTGTTCGTGATAGCTAAATTTTTTAACAATTTGAATGGCTATGTTTGTTCTGTATTATATGAAATATGTTAATCCCGTGCAATTTTGTTAATTTTTTAGAATTTTGATCCTCAGTAATAAATTTTAAAAACCATAATTATTGAGGCTTGAAGAACGTTGGAGAGCGTTAGAAAAATACAAGTATGGTGATTTTAATGCCTTTTGATGGAATCCCGTTTACTTGAAGAATTGCTACTTTCCTGGGAGAGGACGTAAAATCAAGACGAAAACAAAAGGAACTTAAGTGGCTTTACTTCATTGAAGAACATTTGTTGATTTTAATTCACCAAAATTCCAAAGAAAAAAGATGATAGTCTCAGATCTAACAATTGAAAGAGATCCCCTCCTGACAGTATTAAACCTGAAGAGAACTAAGGACTGCATCAGCCCTGGTAAGAGCACTCAAAATTCTGCAGGTAAGAAAATTAAATTGCGTTTTTTGTGTTAAATAATCAAAATGTTAAACTCCTAGAAAAATGTTCAAAAGCAAAGCAACGGTTGTTACTATAAAAAAAAGATACTTGTTTTAAAAGTTTAAATCGGGTGATTTAAGTACAAATTGATATTAAAAATAATGTTACTTTTTCTAAGCGTAATTCTCCTTTTGAAAATATGCTCATAATTGGATAAAAACATAATCATAAAGGTTTCTTTGAACTAAATTCCCTAACATTTCGTGACTAATTTGATATTGGCACGCTGCCCACTGAGTTATTTTAAATTTTTGGTGTGCTTAGGTTTTAGCCCATTATCAATTGTACTATGATTTTTGATGCATATTTCGAATTTTGTGCATATTTTTGATGTGCTTAAGATTTAGCTTATTATCAACTGCATTAAGATTTACTGCTGTTTTTTTTTCGTGCAATATTTTTTTTTAATCACTACATTGAAAATTAAGAGATATACCTAAACAAAATACTCAACTTTGGGAAGTTTAATCCGTTAGAGCTAATTAATTAATTTAAGATATCCAACTGTAAAAAATTAATTATACAAACTGTTCACTTAAAATAAATAGTCAAATCGTTTTCTAAGGTCTTCAAAAAATAGTTCTTTGCAATCCGCTGAAAACGTAATTTCTTTTGTAACACTGTTCACCCCTTCCCCACTAAAATACTCATCATAGAACCCGTGCAGCCATAGTATATCTTGGAAGAGTGGATTTAAAAGAATATTCCTGCTAAGTATCGTCAGAGTAATCGTAAAAAGGGTTATTCTATGTAATTTTAAAGTGAGTGGTACTTTAGGTAGTGGTACCTTAGGTAGGTAAAGGGTTAAACCACACACACACACACACAAATTAAATAAAAACCGATTTTTAAAAATATTTCATTAATATTTTTTATCTTGGACGCTGTTATTCCAGTACTCGTGTTCCATTTCCACAAGAACACTTAAGTTGATTTTTTTCTCCGACTTCACTTTTTTCCAAAAGAAAATTATAGAGCGTCCCTTGTTTTTTAAATTCTGATTTCGACATTTAGAAATAGTTCATTTAATTCTTTTTAATATTGGTGCTATTATTTTTCAGAGTCGTATTACATAAAAAAATGCAAGAAAATCAAGAAAATGTCTTGTTATTTCGCTTTTAAAAAATATGTTTCTTAATGTTTCTAATTCTACTTTACTTATTTTCACGCTAAATTTGTCATTTTTTAAAATTCTTTACAACTCGTTTTCTTAAGTGCTAGGCGGTTATTTTGGAATTTAAAAAATGCTATATTCCATCCAATTGGCCTTTGGCGAGTAGAGTACTTAAGATAATTCTTATTTTTTTATTCCTGTTCTAATGTTAAAATAGTAGTATAATATGCAGATTGTTGTAATTCCATACTAGTTGATTTGAAAATGCAACTGATTTATCAAGTTTTTTAGTATTAAATTTGAAATGTGTATTTTTTTCAAGTTTTTGTTTCATCAATTTCAAAGAGTAAAATATCCATAAATTGTATTTTAAAAAAAATATTAATGCACACTATTGGAACTATGAAAAACACAAATTTGGATATCTTTTTCATACATAATTTTTTTTAAATTGTTCCAAAAATGTTCATTTAAGTATATTAGCGAATATTATACCTCGCTTCGTCATTAAGCGAAATTTTATTTTGTATTTTTAGGATTACTTTATATTTGTATTCTACATGTATATTTGTTCATTTCAAGTAGCTAATAGACGTCCACAGATTAGATAATTCAACTGCATGCATTGGTTGGAATGTCTTTTAGAAGATATAAATCTGACATTTTTTTTTATTTCATACAAATTCAGATTGGTTTTATGTGGCTTTTAAAGTATATTGAAAGAAATGAATTTCCATACAATGAATTTTCCATATAATGAACTTATTTTTGGAATTTATTAATTTCGTTAAATAGAGGTACATATGTGTATTCAAGCCAAAAAATATATAAATGGTTTCTCAAAAAGCTTTAGGAATAGGATAAATCGGTACATCTCTTGAAGCAAAACCTTCTTGTAATTTTTTTTTTCTCAAAAGAAGATTCATTTACTTAAGAAAATTTCAAATTATATATATATTGATTATCAAGATAAAGAAAATCCGCTGGTTTCATAAAATACTCTACATCAATTTTCTTTTGTTTTTATACATTTAAGTTCAATTTTTTTTATACTTTAAACTATCTAAAAAGACAGTGTTATATACCAACTTTTTGCTAGAAATGTATAGAAGTTTTGTATGTTTTGATTAATATTTTTTAGTATTTATAACAAGTGTAGAAGAAATTTATATTTACTCCTTCTACAATGATTTGTATCAAACACAATTTCTTAATCTCATTAAAATGTGAAATTTTTTATTTTGTAAGTAGGTATGTTTCTGATAGTATCAAATGTATTAAAGCAGAAATTTAAAGTTAAGAGTAGACCGGGATTTTTATTCTAAATATCTGAGCTACCGCAAATCAACAATATCGTCTATTAGAATAACATTAAGTTAATAGACCTAATCTTTTTTTTTTTTGGGGAGTACTCATCCATTTCGTTGGCGCAAATTTCACCAAGTAGGCTTTATTGGTGACAACACACAATATACACATGCAAAAATGTTATAAAAGTTAGTTCTCAATGGTATTTCATCTATTTCTGATGTATTATGAAAAAGACGCTACTCTCTCTCTCTCTGTGCTATGAAAAGACTACGATTTATTTTGAAAATACGGTAACAAGAGGTTACAAGCGAGAATATTTCTTTTGGTGTGCGGTGTAACATTTTTGGCGACTTTATCGCTTGCGCCGGCGTAATGGAAAAGTACCAATTATTTTACTTGAGGTAAAACATTCTACAGTCTTGACTGCTTTTTCAAGACTTTTAAATTTTACAAATGACTTTATTCAAAAGTTAAAAATAGTTGAAACATATTGACATGAGTTTGATTACTGAGCTAACATCCAACTTAGCGACCTCGTATAGAACATTATGTTGTAGCTAACTTTTATGAACCTTTATGCTCAAAATGGCTGTTATATCTTTAAAAAAAACATCAGTAATGAAATGCTATACAAATGTATAACAAAATAATATATAGAAGGAATATATAGACATCTAAATTTAAATTCCATATTAGTGAAGGTAAGTGTGAAGTATAAAAAAGTGATTAGAGGACCAAAATTATTTTTTTTTTTTGGTATTTGGAGAAAATAGACTATAATTTTTATTTTAAACAAAATATCTCAATGCTGGTCACTTTGTTAGACGTAAGTTCCCTCAAAATGTTTGTAATTTACTTAATTTAAGTGTTGTTTTCAAAGCAATCTTCCTTTCTTACAACGATTTTAAATATTAATAGTTGTTGTAAAACAATTTTTTATAGTAACTTGTCTGAAATAAAGGCTTGAATCTACTTTAAGAAATGGATGAAAAAATAATTATTCAGCGGTGTTTCTTTTTTCAGTTCGAGGAAGTAAATATAACGCAAACCCTCTACAAAACGTTCTCTAAAAAAGCAAACTCTGGAGAAATCGTTTATTTCAAGCTAGAGGTCTTCAACTTTTGCTCTCTTGCGAGTTATATCCATAAATTCACAGTAATCCGTGGGCCAGAACAGTGTCAAAAATATTGCAGTCGGGAAATTTATATATAGAAAGAGAGGTTTGTTTGAGATTTGTCTACAATTGATTCTAAGGGGGAGGGAGTTTACTGATTTGTTTATATATATCTACCGATTACAAAAAAGTTAAATTGAAGTCGAATTCAAATACTTTTCAAACCTGTTAAAGATAAGAGTCCACCTTTTATCCCAAATTTCCAGAGATTTTATGCATAGTCAGATTTTTATAATTTTTAAAATTATTTAAAATACAGTGAAGTTTTTGGAAAAATTCGTCATTTTCAGAAAATTTTATCCCAAATGGATATCAAATACATCAGTGAAATGTTTTAAATATCAAGAATAAAATAAAAAATGGCGTTTTTTACAACACAAGCAGACAGCATTTTTTAAGAATTGCTTAAAATTCAAATGAAAGGCCACGGGTTGGACCATTATTTTAAGAGAAGTGTTTTAATTATTTTTTTAACATATTCTCCACAATTATCACAGTCCAGACACAGTTTTTCGCTTGGTACTAAATTGAATAAATTTTCTTCTCTTGTATTTTAATTGCGTGTTTCACTTCTCCAAGTAATGTTGAACATTAATTGATATAGTAAGTAATCAGCTAATTTATACAAGTAGCTAAATTTAGGATATTGTGTTATACGGTTATAACCCCTCAGGGAGCTCACCTTCTTTAGGTGAGTACGGGTTTCACGCTCCCGAGGTACCCCAGTGATCTATTTTTCCCCTTCTCTCCTTTAATTATCTAAAAATGTGTTTGGCGCAGCTTAGCCTAAGTTTTCTCTTGTGCCATAAAACCCAACACTCACTATGCGGTTATAAATTGAAAACGGAATATATTACTTTCAACAAAGAACTATTTAAACTAATTACCAGTAAGAGTAACATAAAAGCATCTTAATTTGGGAAAATTGCATCGAGTTTCTTATTTTAATAAAGAACAGAGCAAAATATTTTTAAAATCGAAGGTGGTTGCAAATATTGTTTCTTGACGAGTATTCTTTTTAAATATAATACGAATGATTTTGAATCCAAAGCACAAATTAGATGATTTTACATTTTATTATTGATTGAATATTGGAACAATTTCTATTTTGAAGTAAGTCGTTTCACATGTAAACGATCATTTCATTACTGTTTATTTTTAAGTGGTTCTTATTCATATATTTTCATTTTTTTAAAAAAATAATGTTAAAATCTATAAATACTTATGCATACTCAATTGAAAAAAAATTAAAGCTTCCATGTGGTAATTCTAAATTATTTATCCGTTCTTATAGGTAATGTTTCTTGCATTTCTTTACATCCTCGATATAGTTATTGCTAGATTCTATTTCTAAAAATAAATATTATTGTGTTGTTTTTGAGATGTGAATATATCCAGTGCATTAAAACTTGCATTTGAAGGAATATACATAGTAGTTATAAATTCCACTTATCAATTTAGATGCTGCGATTCTATCAAAATGAAGAAAATGTGAAATTTTCTAAAAAAAAAAAAACACTGAAAACTGGAATAAAGCATGTTGATAATTCAAAAAAGAATTCAGAAAAGAATTCAGGAAATAAAAAAAAAGGAATTACTAAGAGCAATAAGTTGATGAAATAGCTGCGCAATAATCAGCAAAGATGATGTAAATTTTCTAGTATATAGACACACCATTCCAAGATAGAAAGTTCGTACTTGACAATGGACAAATTAAATAAATGGGAAACTGGGATATATGAAACTTTTTTTAAAAATAAATCTGTTCATTTCACAAATGCGAGACATTAAAAGATCATAATTAATAAAAATTACAATTATATATTTTCCTTCGTATACAAGATAAATTATTCATTTTAAAAATCTTACGAAATTAAATAATTTTCTATCTTTGATTTTTTGAAATGAAAATATCATTTACATATTTAAAAAACTAATTGTTAATTTTTCAAACACCAAATTGTATAAATCAATCAAAGTATTATCATTTCGTGAATGATTTTACTTTTTAATTTAAGAATAAAATAGGCTTTAAACCAAAATAATATTTACGATGCAGTTTGTAAAAAAAAAAAAAATACGACGAAAAGTAGATATTTGTTCGTTGTCACAAAACTTGTTTTATGTATAAAAATTATATTAAAATTAACTTAAATGGATATATTTCAAATTAATTCTAAGTTTGACAGGGTGTAAAATGTAAAAAATACTTAAAGTAACCAAAGCATCTATTGTATCGAAAATTTATACAAATAATTGTACAGGAAATTAGAATGTTAAAAATAATCAAAAATATCTTCGACTCTCTCTCTAGTTTTGAACAACAATAAAAAAAAGCGAACGCTATGACAAACTTCAAAATTAAAGATTGTCTAGAAAATAGTTTGAATAATTTAGCTATCAGTTAATATAAATTTAAGTTGTAAGATATTTAATTGCACACTTGAAATTGTAGTGTATTATTATGTTATATATTTGCACTAAGTGCATTGGTTTATTTAAAATTTCGAATACCAAAATGATGTCAACTTGGCTCTATCACCAAGATTTCGAAAAGTTTCCGTTGAACCGCCATTGTAATGTAAAAAACGGCGTTGTTGCGAATATTACAATTTTAGCATGAAATAGACACAACAAAAAGTAATATTAACGTATTACACACCCTGATTGAAATTATTAACACTACTTTAAGCATTCTCTCGTTACACAAAATTCGTAACAATATATTTATTTTATTCAAATGTTTTTGAATCGAATCAGCTCACATTCAACCCTTCCCCCCCACAACACCACTGTTCCAAGACTCTCTGTGCTTCCAGAATTAGAGTTGAATCTTCTGTAATCTTCCTATGAATACTAACACTAAAATATATTCATCCTTATTGGGTAGATAAATGCCCTCTGCAAAGGCACTTAGAAATAGAATCCAAAAGTTTCGAAAAGCATTTATTTATCGGAACCACAATTGAACCCAGCTATTCCATTAGTATAAATGCTTTTCGGAAGCCTTCCGTGGACTTTTACTGAATAAATAACAATCTCGTTATATTGGAAAGAAATCACATTTAAAGTTTTCGGCGTGAAGTGAAGTGTAATGTTGGCTCTCATTTCACTTCGTTCATGAAAGTAAATTCATAATTAAGATGCGATTCAGTTGTTTTCGCTCTTATCAGAAATGCTTCACGTCTCGCTTCCTCTATTGTCTTTTTAAAGATAAATAAAACAAAAATTTCACGATAGGTATTCAGACAGATATTAACGTCTTACACATTGCAACATTTCGTGTCGTATCTAGACAATAACGAACATGCCATCAAAGGTAGATTAAAATTTACGCACACAAGCCGACACATATAAACTTACTAACTGTGAAGTTATATGTATTGCTTTTTTAATTTTATGGCAATTTAGAATATGATTATTGATTACATATACCATCAAACTACTTAAACCTCTAACCTAGGGGTACACAACTTTTTTTCTGCTGGGCCGCATACATATGTCAGCTATTTCACACGGGCCGCATACATATGTTGGGTATTTCACGCGGGCACCATATATTTATCTTAGTTATTTCACGCGAGCCGCAGCATGAGGATAAATGAGGAACGGGGATGTGGGGGGAATGCTTTAAGACCAAGATAACATTGGAAATTTAAAATGTGCGAAATATTGATAAAAATATTAGAACTCGCGCGTATGTTCCTTTTTTAATTATTATTTTTATCTATTTTTTTGTCACAAACACTTAATTAGAAGCGTTTAAGAAACACTCCTTCACAATTTCTGCATCAGTAAAAGAGATTTCAAATGATTACCAGTAATATAACAAACTTCATAGAATGTGTTTGTTACCAATGATTGACTTACTACTGACAAAACTGTTGCTGGTGCAAAATTTATTCAATAATACTTATTTATCCCCTCTTAAATGAGCTCTTCGAAGAAAAACTGTCATTGAAAGATACCTGTTTATTGGTATTTTTTTAAGTACATCACTTTCGTGATAAATCAAACAATTATTGATCCATGTTTGTTTCTCACTACAAAATAGTCAACATCCCAATCGTCTTGAAACGATATATTTTCTTCGAAAGGTTTTCGCTTGTAAGATATGAAAGATAGTTAAAAATTAGTACCAACCATATAATTATCGCTACTCCACAATGTCGTCTGTTATCACTAACCATTCCAAATAGAAAAAGAATATGTATTCGTACCTGTACGATACCGACAACAAAAAGCAAAATTGACATAATTGATTTCTTGTCAAAGAATTTCCCACCAAATTTTTAAAAGAACGTTCTTAAATAACTAAATTTCTCAGAGCTATAGGCCTTGACCGAGCCACTTAAAAAGGCTGGGTGGGCTGCATGCGGCCCACGGGTGCTCAGGTTGAGTATCACTGCTCTAACCAATATATATATATATATATATATATATATATATATATATATATAGAGAGAGAGAGAGAGAGAGAGATATAGATATATATCCCAGGACCGCAATTGCTTTTAAACTCGCCGTGCTTCTTTTCCAATTGTTGTTTAGTTATATTATTACTTTTCTTTCTTTTAAATATGTAATATATTTTGTGATTTTTCTATTTTGTTTTTATTAATTATTCTTTCATCTTTTTAGATTTACTTTATTTTGTACATTTACATACAGTAATACTCCGAACTTGCGTGATTGTTGGGACTGAGTAATAACCGCGTAAGTCGGGGTGTAATTTCACGCAGAAATATATATAAATTACTTTTAGTGTATCAGATGATAGATTTATTGTCACGGACGATGAAAAATATTAATTTGAAAAACAAAATATTTAATAAAATCTTAGATAACACAAGTGCAAAATCGCAAATCGAATCTATTTTGATGTAGGTTTCATAAAATGTAACAAATTAGTCTCATGGCTCCAAGATTCTTTTTTCCATCAACAAAATTTATTCGTAGCAAACTAAAAAATTTTTATTCTTTGTTTTTTTTAAGAAAATTATGCTTTTGTTGGAGTCAGTTTTCTGAAAATTTTAAGCCCTTTTAATTTCAACTGAGTAATTCTGCCAAATTAACAGCCCGTCATTCGATCTTCTGATTCAACTGGGTTTTAAGACTTAAGTTCTTAATAGCTCAATGGATTGATTAATTGAATATTAACGTCACACTGTTCAGCTACACGAGGGCTATTGGCGACGGACCACGTAATTTTGAACCATGGTGAAGTGACGTGGGCGACACTTGAGCTGGCAACCCCCCTCTCCTAACTGCCACACCACACCAACGGGAGGACGTTTCAGCTCTCGATAGATTTAATGTGCATAGCTGCCCTACACGGCGGGTCTTTAATGGTACTAGGTGGAAAGGTGTAAATGTACTGACACATATTGGAAGTAGCGTGGATTTAGTAGTAATTTGAGCGTGGTCATACAGATCAAACCAAAGGAAGAGAACTTCTGAAAAAGTTTAGATGGCAAGTGCAGGATTTCACTCACTGTAGCCCAGACCAGTCACCTCGTAATTTTCACATTTTGGATTCCATAAAAGAACTTTCAAAGCGCGATATTTACTTAAATGACGAGGTGATATTTACAACCAAAGAATAGTCATCAGATGTTGGAAGGGTTTTCTTTGTAGTAAGTATTGAAAACTTTGTACAGCATCTCGACAGTATTTGAATAATGGAGGTGTGTGTGTGTAATTATATCGAAAAGTTTATTTTAAGTTAAATTTTAGGGTACAAATAAAGGTAGTGTAAAATTTCAATCTTGTTTTGTTTTCTGAAACGGTGTAACTACTTGTTTATGGACTCTTTAGTATAAATTAAATTGAGCTAGTTTCTGGCTGCAAGTAAGACGACTGAAATCCTTGACACTTTTTTTCGTTTCCCACTTTTGTTATTCTCTTATCGTCAGCTCTAAGACCTGACCTGACATCTTAAATTTCCCTATAGCTGCCGTTCAATATGAGTTGTAGAAGCTTTTCTCTTTAGATATCAAAATCTTATAACATTTCTTACTTCAATAATTGACCACTGTTATGACTCGAGAAACTATTATTTTTCGATTTCAATACCATTTATTTTTCTTCACTTCCCTGGATAAAATGAGACGATTTACACTTATGAATTAAGGAAGATATATACATGACAGAACGAAATTATTTGTGCACATTAATGTTTTATGAGATATTTTCATGTGTAACAGTGTCTAGTTTCACTTGCATCTCTGGAATTCAACATAACAGATGCATCGATTTTATAGCATATGCGCACAAATACATGATATTGATTGATTGATTACTAATTAGCTTAGCAATCAGAAGCAATAAGGTACTGGGAACGTATTTCGTAATTTAGAACCACATTCAGAAGACTATTCCGGCATCTAATTTAGATCCTCACACTCCATACTTCCATACCATGTCAACGTGGGGACTCTTATTTAGCATAGATAGATAAATTGTACCTCAGCCCCTATGTGCGCTGGTCCTTCAGTGGTACCAGGATTTGAACTCATGAATCAAGAGAAATAATGTCGATATCGAATTCATGACTTTGACCATTCTGCTGTTGCGACCATGTGAATCTAAACCAGGGGTTGGCAAACTTTTAGTTGTGGCGTGCCTAGCCAATCTACCATCATTATTCACCGTGCCAGACACGACATTTTTTAAACAATTCGATTCCCGAGATAATGCATGCATGCAGTTAGAGAATAGAGGCTAATAATATAGATATATTTACAGTTTTATTATATATTTATTTTACATGGTTTAGAGTTATTTCTTAATATAAAAATAAACAGCACAAAGTCTAACTTTCTACAACAAAATTTAAAAAATTGAAATTGTACACAGAATTATGCATTTTCAAACATATTTTTTTTAAAATAGGAAGTAGACAACATAAAATACAAGTATTTCTTTTCATTTTAGTTGAATAAAAAGATAAATAAAAATTTTACTCGCGCGTGCGTGTGAACCTAATACTAGCACAATTCTACTTTCATATCGAAAAATTGGAGCATAACTTGAGATTTTCAGATTGACACGACTTTGATCATATTTCTTTGCAGACTCGAAATATTTTTCAATTGAGGACAGATTTTCTGCTTTGATGTATAAAACCAAAAGCGCAAAGCCAAATACACACATGCCATTTTCTTTCTTCAAACTCTTAAATTTCTCCAGCAATGACATTCAATAAGTTACAAAAGAGCCGTAAATTCATCTTTATAGTTATATTTCGGATTTCATCATTAATTCCATAAATGTTCATAATTCTGAATATGTTTGTCAAAAAAGGTCCATTTCTGAGTTGAAGGAAGTTGATACATTTTTAGAGTAGTGTGCAAAGGGCCACTCAGAAATGTACTGCATGTAACGCGCATGCCAGTTTGCTTAACCCTGATCTGAATATTTTGGATGAAAATACATCTCAACGCTGAAGAAAAATTAGCTATACATTATTCACAGCACATTTAATTCAAAATGTTTTTAAGGCATTGTTTCTCTAACTGAGGGGCGTGGTAGCTGTACGAGGGGGGAGCGAGCATATTGAAAAGTCGAAAACAAAAGATTACTTAAAAATTATTATTTTACTGAAAGTAAACAAACGAAATACTTTATGATATAATAAGAAATTATAAATACACATTTATACTTATATAATACTCTTACAAATGCATCAATACTGTACAATGTATTTTAGTATTATTTAAACAATACTAAATTAAGAAAAAGTTTGCTAATTACCAGTGACCCACCAGTGGGCCATCGTTTAACACGTACATACACGTATTTTGATGTTTTTGTTGGGGAGGGGGAGGAGAAAAGGAATAACTAAGCAAATCCTCTGAAATAAGTAAATCCTTCGCAAACACCGTCAAGGTCCTTTTATTGCGTTCCAAAGACTTCGGAATAAATTTATGGATAGCAGTGCACAGAAAAGATCGTACTTCGGAAAGACGTATATACACGTCCAGAAAACTAATGCTTTGTCTGAGCGAGACGTTTATATACGTCGGTGGCGCATAAGAGGTTAAAATCGTATTGCAGCTTTTGTATCAAAGTATGGTATTATTGAATTCAATCCATTGTTATAGTAGGGAGAGGGGCGGGATGAAAATGTTTGAATATCGGGTCACACATATTGAAAGTTTGAGAAGCACCGTTTTAATGTACATCACCTTTTTGAAAAAATAAAGATTTTTAACTTCACAGTCATACCAAACAGACATACATAGTATAAATGGGGGCACAACTTATAAATATTTTGTAGGGGTACGCTATCAAAAATGAATTTGTTTGTACCTGACGGAACTCTTGTTTTGGCCTAATTTTACTAATTTGTTAATTTCTCCTGTCAACTATTTCCTGAATATCTTTGCCTTAAATGACTGGTTACAATCGACTTTGAATGTAATTTGACGGCAAAACTTATAAATAACGTGTAAGAGAGAGAGAGAGAGAAATAGTTTTTATACTTTATGTAATGATTCTCTTTATGTAATGATTCTGAATAAATTTATATTTTAAGAGGGGAAAAAATATGTTCCTCAGTAACATCCTTAAAGAATGAGAGCAATTTAAAAATGCAGAATGTTTATTTTATGGTAAACATTGGGATGAACAATCTCCTTTAAAGAAGGATTTAATGCTACCACTTCATTTCTAAATCAATGCACGATTTTTACGTAAAAAGTTCATAAACTAACAAACATATTTTTCCTCGGGTATCTTTTCGCGAAACTCTTTTTACATTGAATAAAAAAGAAAAACGTGAGATTATTGTTTCTAGGAGATTATAAACTAGCAATTTTGAAAATAAAAGATCCAAAAAATGTTTAAAAGAAATGAATCTGAGGGCGTGTTATGTGGTTTCTTTTTTTACCTTTTTGACCGCGGTTCTGCTTGTTAATATTTTAATAAGCCAGCTATAAAAAATAGTTATTGTTGATCTTTGAGCAAAAAATAGTTTTCATTCGTTAAAAACTGCATTTTTATTTTTGAGGAACTTACGTCATGAAAAACAAAACATCGGACATTTATTAAGGCTTCTCCAGTGATGTATTCACAATAATTAATAATGAGCTAAATCAACATAATACAATGTAATAAATAATTAATAAGTTTTAATTGAAACCATTTTATTTTATGTTCCAAAAAAACGTCTGTTTAGTTTTTCCTCTTTTTGAAAAAAATCCACGCTTAAAAATATGTTACTAAAATGCGTGTAAGTTTTTATTAGTTGTATTTCGAAGATAAAAATCTATAAATCTTATGAGACTAAAAAATTTAATTGAAGATAAGATATATAATTCTGATAAAACAAGTTGCAATTATCTAAAAATGCAGGTGTTTCTCTTTTTGTTTCTTTTAAAACGTTTTATTTTTGTTTCATTTAAAATGTTTTTCCTTTTTGTTTCGTTTATAACTTTTTCCATTTATATCCCTTTTAGATTCATCTCGCACGTCGTGCGGGTTAGACATTCTTATTTCTTTAACACTAATCATACCAAAATTTAATATATACCTATTTCTACCGTAGCGGGTCAAATGATTCGACTATGCTTTAATGTGTGAAACATGGATGTTAGAAAGGAAATAAAAATAAAAATAAAATTTATTATAATAAAGCAAAATAGTAAATTGACCATTTCTATTACAAAAGTAAAAAATTAGAATTTTTAATTCATTGCTTATCGCATTTTTTACATATACGTGTGCTCATTGTACATTTTCCACAAAAAAACATATTTTTTTTACATTTAGAGCAAATTTTGTTGTTTTTAATTTCTTTAAAGTATCATTTGACATCTCTTACGTTGATAAGCATCTGTAGTACACTTAGGCAACAATCCTTTTGTATCTTTCCTTTGTTTTGGTTGTTCACGGTCTTCTCAAAAATCGGCTCCAAGTTCTACTGCTAGCTTGAGTAAAAAATCTTGTCTTGAGATGTTTTCTCCTGTTGTTTGCTTGTACAAATTCCAGGCATTTATGCCAGCTAAATCTAGAATATTGAAAAAAACTTGGAGACGTCATCTGCAAGACTTTAAACTTAGATTATTCTTGAAATTATTCTCAGCTATTTTGAATGAACTACTTTACGCAACAGTCCGAACTTACCGACTACAATACGATAAGCAATATGACTCAATAAGCTTATAAAAAAATGCTCTCTGGGTCAAATGACCTGTTGTGGTAGATAACGGTATACGACAAGTAATACTCAAAATAAACAAAACAAAACAGAAAAAAAAATAGCATAATAACTGTTGATTAATTACTTAGAAAAAATCATGACGTCAAATGTGCAAAAGCAATAAGATGATGCGTGCATTTTCAATGCAAAAGTTCAAAATGGGTCATTTGACCCGTTATGGTATGTTTAGTGTTAAACCAGTTAACTGTGGAAGGCAACACGCACTTCCGCGTGTCACGGAATTTGATTGATAGCAATCGCACCATTCACAGAGTAATGTAACGTCACTTCTCGAAAACATCAACATCTAGTCGGCTTTCTTTGTGGACCCGACACCCACACGTGCATCTGCAGGTGCAGCGCAACCCCTGTTTGACCCCCCGAGGAATCTAGCTCGTCGACCGGAAGATGAGGGGAGAGATGCTTTGAACTTGCACGAGAGCGGTGACCAACGGATCCTCCTCTCACAAAATAGTGGACTCTTAACAATCTATAATTAACTTTAATAACTGTAATGTATCATTTAGTAAATAATTTTCAATAGTTGTGACGTAAATAAATTCCATATTTTAATTAACCAAGAATACGCTACCGTTATTCTTTCAAACGTTACAGTAAGTGTCATTGTTAAAATATTGCATAAAAAATGGGTTTAATTTATAAAACTGCCAATTTTATATCTAATACTTATTTATCTGGCTATCATACACACATATTACGTATATATAAAATTTTTATGTATATCCAGTGTCACGCTTTTTTTGCTAAGGCACGTGCCTAGAACGCAAAAAATTTGTGGGTGCAAAAATTAAGAGCGTGACAAAAAGTGACAATTAAAATTATAACAAACGTACCACCAACTAGCAAAAATCGTGAGCGAAACATTTTTGTTCTCAAGAGAGTAAAGACTGTAATAAGATCTACTATATGGGAAATGAAAAGCGCAGCAATTTGACATTGCTATGCACTCAAACTAATATTGTAATGGAAAATAATTACAATGAAGTTATATTAATGAGAGAGAGAGAGAATTTTGTTAATGAAGTTATTCTAAGTTCGAAAAAATCATTCCTTTTTCGAAGAAAAATCTGTGTACAATAAGTGACTCAACAAAGAATAAGGACGCTAAAAAGTAAAAGATAACAATGCGACGAAAAAGATAATTAACGAGTTGAAAACAGTTTATACAATAATGTACACTCTATATTTTAATTGTAACGATTTCCTTAATATGCTGTGCTAATTCACAAAAGGGTGCTAATTTACAAAGTAAGAAATGAACAAGACTAGCCACACCATGCCGTTGTCCTTTCCTTACGACTATCCGTAGATAAAACCACAAGTGGTGGACAATGGAAAGACTATTCAAGCAGCAAAAACAAAGAAAGGGTGAGTGAGTGAGTGGATGTTAACGTCGCACTGTATTCAGCTACAAGAGGGCTTTTGGCGACGGACCACGTAATTTTGAACCAAGGTCAAGTGACGTGGACGACACCTGAGCTGGCACCCCCTCTTCTAACTACCGCACCACACCAGAGGGAGGACGCTTCAGCTCTCGACAGATTTAACGTGCATCACTGCCCTACACAATGGGTCTTTAGTGGTACTAGACTCGAACTCATGACATGCCTGCCATGATCCGATACCTTGACAACTAGGCTAACATAGCCCTAACAAAAACAGGGGAAAAGTAAGAAAGTTAAGGGAAAAATCTCTCTCTCCCGAAACAAAACATGAAAATTAAAAATTGAAGGAGAAAGAGGGGGCTCTGGAAATAAGGGGTCTTAGCTATTGAATTGTCTTGGGTACTAGGGAGATTAAATTCGTCCCTAGGGATATCTCTGCATTTTAGCTACTGTCAAAATTCCCTGACTGAGAGACCTATACATACATTGATTTATATATACTTCTTTACTGTGACAAAATATTATCTACTTGCCTTGACACTAAGTAACTTCTGGAATAGGTGCTGTAGGGTTGATCTGTCCTTTTACCAGAAAACATCCTTGACTTTCCTACCCCCATAAAATAACTGTTCTTCAGGCAGTACGACATTGTGTCATTACTGTAAAATCAGCACATAGTTGTAACATTAAACAATTGGTATTTACACAATTCGATAGCTTGGTAATTTCCGGCCAGCAACTATCTATGGCTTAGTGCCTGTTTGGCATCAAGAATTTGTCACATAGCTGACCATACCTCTTGGAACCCTATTGTAGATTAACTTTCCGACTTTGCCTTTGCTTGTTATAGGCTAAAATCTAAAAAAAATTATCATCGCACATAAATAAATGCGTTATACGAATTTATACGCTATTTCAGCTGGTGTATATGGGGAGACGTATACGTTAATCTTACATTTTAATATTTTTTATTCATTTGTTCTACTCCGATCTGGCCTCGAAATATTCTAAAGATCTTGAAACTAAAGAATATGTTTTGTTTTTCTCAAAAAATTACATTTTAAATAGCCAGTGGTCACTACTTTGTACTCCTGACGGGTATACTGGTCATGAAAAGAAATCCTGAAACTTCTCCATGACGAGCATACTTATCAATCACAGTTAAATGGTTAAGATTCGAAATATTTAATCTTTAAATATTATACCCTTCTGGTTATTAACATTATACTAACATCAATGATACTGGAAATAAAACATTTTTGCTACCCGCATATAACACGAAGGTTTCTAGAACGAAATTGCGAGGAAAATAAGTGTGAATTTAACGGGATGTACATATAGTCAGATCCCTATTTAACTAATTCATCGTGACCGAGCATTTTGTTCGTTAATCCGGACCATTCGTTGTATTGGGACCCAATCAAAATACAAAGTTTTTGCCCTTACCTTTTGGAAATTATATAAAAAGCATTTACGCAACAAAATATCAACAGTGAGGAATTATACACTTTTTATTGAAAAAAATAAAAATGTTATTAGTGAATTATTAAGCGCCAGTTATTTGAAAATGTTAGGATGCTGACAAATAGATGTTTGATATTTTTGTTTCTAGACCCGGAAGTTTTCCCTCCCTTTATGCTTTTGCTTCTCAAACTTTCAATATTTGAGATCCATATAATACCCCATAGTTTCAATCATAATTTTAATCTTCCCCCATACAATAATAATGCATTGAGTGCAATAAAAATGTACTTTGACGCTAAAACTACAATATGACTTTAATTATAAGCCATACAAACTATCGAAATAAGTGTTAAACTACGTACATGAATAGCCCATGAGAGTCATTAGTAATTATTAAAGTTGTTTTTAATTTAATATTGGTAATTAACAATCATAAGTATTGTAAAGTACTGATACATTTATAAACATATTTCAGCGTAAATGTGTATTAAATTTTTATTATATCATAATATATGTATATATATATAGTATATATATATATATATATATATATATATATATATATATATATATATATATATATATATATTGTTTTCCTTCCTTTCAGTTAATTAATACTTATTTTAAATTGTTTATTTTCGTCTTTTCAATAAGCCCGTGTCCCCTTTACACGGAAATATGCATTATCGTAATTAGTGATTGAACAGAGGTCAACATACGAATTCTTTTTTTGATGTTGATTTTTATCTCTTACTTCATATCATTAGTGATTATACATGAAAGAAAAGCGAGCTTTGTTGTTTAAGGTACCTGACTACGCTCGGAATCGTGATTTTAAAAAAGCGCATGTTTTGGATAATGTTCATGATATTTAGTGTAACTTAGATTAGAATACATGTATAAAATTGTTTTAAGAACATTTTGACAAAAAAACAAATTATTTAAATACAACATTTCGGCAAAAAATTAAGTTAGAATAACCTTGCTTCAAAATGTTCTCCTTTTGTGAAAAATGCTTCTATTTATTAATATTTTGCCTGCATATAGCTCAGACCTCTGTACAGAGGATCAACTACGATTTTTGAAAAATTCACATTATTTTCAGAGTTACAACACATTGAAATAATTATCGGCGCTTTTTCCTTAAAATTTCTCTCCTCTGTTGTCGTAAAATATGGATAAACCCACTTCTAAGTTATATATTTCAAAAGTTCTAGTTGAACCTCTCTGTACAGAGTCTGAGCTATATAAAGGCAAAATATTATTATAATAGAAGTCTTTTTCACAAAAGGAGAATATTTTAAAAATGGGTCATTCTATATCAATTTTTTTTCAAAATATTGTACTAAAATAATTTTTATTGTAATACTATTCTTAAAACAATTTTATACACATTTTCTAATTTAAGTGCCACTAAATATTGTAAATATTATCCATTTATACGTTTTTGCAAAATCACGGTTCCGAACGTAGTCGGATACCCTAATTCCTTGATTGAAGTGAAGTCATTCTAAATTCGGCATTACTCGAACAAACACGAAGGAAGCTGTTTGAAGAAGTAATTACTGTTGCATCGAAGCATGAAAATACGTGAAATGACGTACACGTTCAGCCCTTACATTCAGAATGGAATATGTTTACTATGATTTTGTTAACTATGATTGACGGAATAGAATTCATTTACTAAGAATTACAGCATTTGCTGAGATCGGTTAAATCTTAGGACAGCCCACTGCTGTATTTGACGACAAAAGATTTCCGCCAAGTGACGCCAAGGATAAACCCGCGTTTTTCCAAACGGCGTCAGAGACGAAAACAAGAGGGAAAAGCGTAGTTTTCAAAGTGGCGTCGAGAGCAAAAACGTAGTTTTTAAATGGAAACATCAAATGAAAAATAAAATATTAAATGCAAATTCTTTCCGAATTTCGGACATGCATACCAAGATTCTATCAATTCTTTCGTTCCAAAAACAATCATTACTTTTTTAACTTTTATTCATAAGAAATTCATTTGTCGTGTTTTTACGAAGAAAACGTTGTTTCTAAAACGGATCCTACCATAAAAACTGAAAAATCGTCGAATCTAAAGCGCAGCTGAAAAACGAAGCTAATGATTGCTTTAGGCTGATGAACTAACGATCGGCAATTTCTCTCAAATGCAAATTATTTTCATATTTCGGACTTCCATACCGAAATATTTTCAATCTCGTTCACTCATTCAGTAAGCAATCATTTTTTCCTTGCTTTTTTTATTCAAACAAAAAAAAATTAGTCGAGCTTCAAAAAAAAAAAAAAAAAAAAAAGAGAAACGTTCGTTTCCAGAAAATGGCTTAAACCTTTCAACATGCCCGTCGGAAATAAATACTGCTGTTCAAATTCTGAAAAGCTAAAAAAAAAAAAAAAAAAAAACTCCGGTCAGTGTAGGGTTACTACTTCCATAAGTTTGGCAGGGTTGCCATTCTGTAAACTTTATCGCCAAATTTTGTCGCCAAGAAGTGTGCTTTCCTAGGATCCACCCGCTGACATCACCTCTTTTCGGACATGACAGATGAAATTAGCTAGTTGAAGATTTTATTACTTACAATTCATTGAAAAGGAAATAGAGCTGCATAATACCTATAAATTAGTCTTACAATTTCAGCAATGAGTATGAACAGCTGCATAATGTGTACAATGGGGGTTGCTCCGTAGTTAAGCGGACAGGGAGTAACCTCACCCCATCCAATGCTTGTTCTTTAAGGGGAAAAAAACTTTATTCAATTAGTATAATAATTTATTTTAAAATTAGTCTGGAAAATCAAAGGGAGTTTAAATGTCCAGGAGCTTAGAGAGTAATATTTTAAATCATTTTTAACGAAACGCTGCACAGTGGGCAGTTTTCCCAGTATAGCGTTCGGAAATTCCAAAAATGAAATTGCGCGAAATAAAAAAAAACCCCACTATTTATGATCCTCATAGATTCCCTAGCCATGTGGTAAACAGTTTTCGTTAGTACGCGAATGGAAATGTACTACAATCAGCGGTTTAGAACGGCTTTCTTTTTGCTGCAATGCTTGAAATGACGTTTTTGAGCGTCATTTTCTAGTAAGAAGTTCAATCGTTTCGTCTGATAAAGATTTTGCATATTTAAGCGGTTTTTTTTAAAATACATGCCATGAGTAAGTAATTTCTTGATTTGACTTTCAAATTAGGTTCACGTTTGATTACAAATTGTAAAAACATAACATTTAGCAAAGCATTAACTCCTACTAACATATGTCGGTTTTCTGTGTTTATTGGAGTAGAACTTTTAGGATTGACACAGATTGATCACAGGAACACTTAAGTCACGTAGAGTAGATATAGACCTTTAATTTAATACCAATACCACCTCTTGCTACTCCCAAAGTTATGATTTTTTTAAGCGTTGGCCGTTGGTATTACTCGGCGTGCCTTATTCAATATATGGAAGGAAGAGCAAGATACTAGCGCAAAACTTAAGTTGTTTTCAGTTTAGTTAGAACACCAACGGACTTTGATAAATATGAGGACCAGCAAGCAATTAAAATTTAGAAAAATTGTTACAAATATCTGCTCGTTTGTAGGAGGAAAATGGATGAGGTGCCACAGAAATGAAAGTTCTTCTAGAAGTCGAGTGATGCGTGGTTGTTGGGGGAGTAAGATTTATATTATATTTTATTATTTTTAAGGAAAATATATAGCTAATGTTTTAGTGTGGTATTTTACATTTATTTAAGCTTATAATAATTGTTTTTTCAGAAATATAAAGTTTAAAATGGTTTTTCTCAGTTTGTGTTTCTTGTATTCTTCCACAATCTAAAACTATCGTACTTTTAATTCTGAGTCAGTTAGAAAAAAAGTTACAGCTGTTTTTGTTAGAGGTAGTAAGCCCAAATCGAAACCGGAAGTGTCAGTTTTAGGTTAATTTTCACTGGCAAAATGAGTTTTAATTCATTTAAAATATTTTAACGAATTTTTTTAATGTTTAGTAAACTTTTTTTCACTTTATAAATATTTTAATAGATATATTTTGCTTTAAAATATGCAACAGTTAACTGTTTGCAATGTTGCTTTTGATTTAAACGAGTTGCTATCTTTTTATCATTTGTTTTCAAAACTAGATCTCATTCCAACTTTTTTATTAGTACTTTTATATAGAGTTATAGTTATTTTTAATTAAATTAAAGTTGTCATGTCACAAACAAGATCAATGAGGCCAAAAAAGAAGAAATTTCCAGAGAGCAATATTTGTTGGAGAAACGTCGATAGAAATAACGGATCTTCCAAATCCAGTCATTAATTCTATTAAAATAACTTATGAGGAACTTTGAAATAAAAATCTCTTAAGAAAATGTCTTCACATGAATACTCAGAACTGCAATGAAAGTCTTAACCATGTCGTGTGGAGTATAATCCCGAAAGACAACTTTGTTGAGCAACAAACTCTCCGTTTAAGGAATTATATCGCAAAAATACTTTTTAATTCTGGGTTGGCAGGTATATTACCTATACTATAAAAATTAGGAATGAAATTATGTTCTGAAATGAAAGGATATTTTTGGTATTTCGACAAAACGAGAATTGTTGATTCTACCAGGCATTCTAAACCAGTTAAGTAACTGCTTTCGTAAAAAAAGAAAGGCCCTTCAAAACTGTAAAATGTTGAAGTATGAGGTTCAGGAAGGCACAACATATAAAATCTGGAGAGTTGTAAAGCCTTCCTAAATCATTAAAAAGTTTTATTGCAAATATAAACCTTAATTTGCATTTTGTGAAGAATTTTATTTTTGAGCATAATGGTTAACGGTAAAAGTGATATTTCTTAAAGTAAATGAAATATTCTTATGAAATTTTTTGAGTTTGTTCTTTTTATTATAATGAATGCTTTCTGCTAAAGGCTAAGGGCAATTTTTCAAGTAAGGTATTTTGTTATGTAATTTTATATGAAAAAAGTTTTTTTAAGAATATTCTGGGTTTTTTTCATCTCGAACACCTGCATTTCATAATTTTACAGTAGAATTTGAGCTTTTTTAGTATAAATAACGTTTGAAAGAATAACGGTAGCGTATTCTTGGTTAATTTAAATATGGAATATATTTACGTCACAACTATTGAATATTATTTACAGAATGATACATTACAGTTATTAAAGTTAATTATAGACTGTTAGAGTCCACTATTTTGTGAGAGGAGGATTCGTTCGCCACCGCTCCCGTGCAAGTTCAAAGCATCTCTCCTCTCATCTTCCGGTCGATGGGGCTAGATTCCTCGGGGGTCAAAAAGGGGTTGCGTTGCAGGTGCAAGATGCACGTGTGGGTGTCGGGTCCACAAAGAAGCCGACCCCTCTCGATGTTGATGTTCGGAGAAGCGACGTTACAGCTCTCGCCCTCTCTTATAGAACTTTTCCGTTGAGAAAAGTTTAATGGAATGACGATGAGACAACTGACAGATTACCGACACATCCCTTCATCAAGCACCACTATATTTCTGAGCTGCAATTTTAACTACTAAAGAAAACGCTGAACTAAATTTGGAATTACTTATTTCTAGTGAGTGAGTGTTCTTGCTAGGGAACTTACACAAATCCATATTACGAAAATGATTAATAGCAATGTAAGAAAACATACTATAATATTAAATAAAAATACAAACACTCCTATCACAATGCCTATTATCAATTATACTAACAACATGTTATATCAAATGCTAGTGTAAGACCTTACAAATAAAATATTCTTCGCCACAATACTTAATAAAAATTATACTAACGACATGTTGATATGATATGCGAAGTGTACAACCTTACACACAAAATACTTTTCACAATATGCCTCTTGCGTAAACTAAATACTCATGTATATTTTAAAACCCTATACACAAAATAAATTAAGCATATTAATACATTTGCTTTTCATGGTTTTATCTTTTGACACGCATCTCCATTCGATATGATATACAGTACTAGTAAATAAATAAAATTAATTCAATTATTAACCTTTAACTAAAAAAACATTATAAGTAACAATTATTATTCATGAGCAAGAGAACATTGTTAACAATTCCTAATTATCTATCACCGATCTGCTGAGACTATCTGCATTTTTGTGACTTCTACCCGACCGATGTACAATTCTAAAATTATATGGTTGCAAAGCCAAAGCCCATCGCATCAATCTAGGGTTAGAACTAATGTTTCTATTCAACCACACCAACGGGTTGTGATCGGTCATAACTAAAAATGAATTTCCATCTAAGTAATAATGTAACCTTTTAATTGCGAAAACAATACTAGCACATTCCTTCTCTGTCGTACAATAACGCTTCTCTACCTCTGAAAATTTCTTACTCAGGTAAAGGATTGGATGCTACTCACCTTGTTCATTTAATTGAGTTAAAACTGCTCCCATACCTGCGTTTGAAGCGTCCGTTCGAACAATGAATTCTCGTTCAAAATTTGGCGCGTACAAGACGGGCTTATCAATTAGTTTCCCTTTTAGTTCTCGAAATGCATTTTCACACTCGGTCGTCCACGTAATTTCTCCTTTCTTTGCTCTTCCCTTCAACGCGTCCGTCAACGGAGCAGCGATTACCGAGAACAGATTGATATATTTTTGATAATAACCTGCTAGACCTAAGAAAGCATGTATCTGGGTTTTCGTGCGAGAGGTAGGGAACTCTAGAACAGCCTGAACTTTGATCTCGGTAGGGGTGCGAAAACCCTGACCCACAATGTGACCCAAAAATTTTACATTTTGTTGCGCAAACTTACACTTTGAAGGTTTTATCGTTAACTTAGCTCTCTTTATTCTCTGCAGAACCGTTTCCATATGTTTAATGTGCGACTCCCAAGTATCTGAGAAAATTGCGATATCGTCTAGATACGGGACAACGAAATCCTCTAGTCCGTTAAGTAATTCAGCCATGAGTTTACTAAAGAAATATGGAGCATTCTTTAATCCGAAACTCATCCTTAAGGTCTGTATGTACCAAAGCTAGTACAGAAGGCTGCGTATCGCTGTGCAGTTTTACTCAAAGGTATTTGCCAATATCCCTTAGATGGGTCTAAGACGGTAATAAATTTAGCCGCCGATTCTTTTTCTACGCGTTCTTCGATATTCGGAAGAGGAAAATATTCCGTTCTAATGATCCCGTTTAATTTCTTGTAATCAATACATGGACGAGGTTCTTTCACAGCTACCTCAACTAAAATCATAGGGGACATGTAATCCAATTCTCCTACCTCAATGATTCCTAATTTTAACATTCGGTAAATTTCGTTTTTTAAGATTTCATTTTGTCGGTGCGACATTCGAAAGGGCTTCGTCCTAACTGGTTGATCGCTAACTAACTGGATTTCGTGTTCAACCAGATTAGTTAAAACGAGATTGTTTGAAAAACATTTAGAGTATTTATTTATTAATTCGCGCAGTCGATCCATTTGTTTGTCGTGAAGGTGTTTGTTCAACTCGCTAGCCTGGATTACGTCCTCGAAATCATAAACGAGAAAATTGTTTTCTAAGTATGGGATTTCTAATTCCTGGTCTGCGAGAGAGTTTTTTGTTTCATCATTAATAATTACGTTAACGTGTTCTGGCCTTTTGTAATATGGTTTTAGCATATTTATATGATAGATTTGAGATGATTCGCGTCTGCCGGGGATTTCGACTAAATAGTTCGTTTCCGAAATTTTATTTAAAATTGTCCCAGGACCTATCCACTGCACTGCTAGTTTATTTGCTCTGGATGTAGCTAACACTAGGACTAAATCCCCATCCTTAAATTCACGTTTTACTGCGTTTTTATCATACCAAGTTTTCCGCTTAAGGGGACTTGGCACCCTTTGAGCAAACTTCTTTATTTAAGTATTTAAAAATTATATTTTAACATTTTATACAATGTTTATATTCAAGAAAATGTTACCAGATGAAAATTTTCATATATTATTCACACAATTTTAAAAATTTAAATTTTTTGAAGAAAATTGGGAAATTTTAAAATCCTACTCCTTTTGTAAAAATTAATTTTTTGACCTGAAATTTTTTTATAATACTCTTATTGATGATCTAAACAACTTCAGGGATAGATTTTAGAATAACTTCATTCGTTTTTGAGAAAAAAATAAAATGTTGATATACAGGCTAAAAATCAACGAAAAAGCCAACATGTCTTACATTTTATTTTTTTTTAAAAAAAGTATTCAGTTTATAGCAAAACGGATACCTAATTTTATTACATGCTTTTTTTTTAACACGCAGGAAAAAACTTGAAGTGATTGGTAAATAATTGTCGAAGGAGTAGCATTTTGAATGCACTAAGGTTTCGAAAAACACAAACTGAGAAAAACCACTTTAAAGTTTATAATTCTGAAAAAATAATTATTATAAGCTTAATTAAACTTAAAATACCACTTTAAGATATTACTTATACGTTTTTCTTTAAAATAATTGCATTTTCATATGTTTTCAACCCACACGTTTTTATAAATGATCAACTTTTAGAGAGTACTAATTGCACAAGAAAACTCAAGAAAAACTTAAAAAAAAAAAAAAATTTCTGTCACGACAGAAATTTTAGCTGTTTTTCTTCTTATAATATTAAAGTATTACATTTGTATGAAAATATATCAGGAATAAGAACTGAAATTATAAAATTAATCATATAAAATGCCTTAATTTAAAAATTTTACATGCACACATTTCACAAGGAAGAAAAATTACATTATTGTATTGCCTCGGAAATATTCTGCTTTTAATACTACACATTCTTTTTTATAGTTATTATTTCTATTTATAAAATAGATTTTTTTATCAAAATTTTAGCTTTTTTTTTCTAAAAAGGGGGTGGGGGCTGAATCGTCTAATTTGTTTTCAAATGAAGTTTGAATTTCTAACTTTCCGACATGCACAAGTGATATATCAATCGAAAGATAATAATGCAAAGAATAAGATTAAATGAAAATAAAAAAAACGATAGGTTTGTGATTTGTAGGGTACCAAGTCCCCTTAACTTGCATTTCTTCCATTTTATTTATAGCTATTTCTTGACATCTTTTTAATCTATTTATTAACTTAAACATATATTCAGTGACTCACACGCTTCTTCTGGTTCCATCCAATGTTCCGTTACTAACGTCTCTGGGGTTTTGCAAATTTTTCCCATACACCAGCTCTGACGGTGTATAACATTTACTTTCGTGAGATACAGTTTGTAACGTTAAAAGAATTGACGGAAGATGTTTGTCCCATTCGGAGCCTGCATCTAAACATAAGACTCGTAAGAGTCGTTTCAACGTTCGATGAAATCGCTCAACAGGGTTACTCTGTGGATGATACACAGAACTATGCCTGACAAGTATTCCGATTCCGAATCTTTCAAAAAACTCGGTAGTCAGAGCACTAGTAAAAGAAGTACCCTGGTCACATTGTATTTCACGTGGAAACCCCATCCGACTAAAGATGTTTAACAACGCATCTGTGACACTAACGGAACTAATATCAGACACCGGAATAGCTTCAGAGAATTTTTATGACATGCAAATGGCCGTGATAAGATATCGATTTCCTTTAGATGTGATCGGGAGAGGCCCACATGCATCAATATTTAGCTTAGTAAAAACCTCCTGGATAACAGGGACCAATTTTAGTGGAGCTTTCTTTTTATCATTTCGCTTCCCAGCCCTCTGACACTGATCGCAAGTTTTTACAAACTGTTCCATATCTCTATAGCAATTCGGCCAGTAAAAATATCGGTTTAATTTGTCTTTGGATTTCGTAATTCCCAGGTGTGCAGATGTTCCCTCATGACACAAGGATTTAATGAGGTCGCGCAACTCTTCCGGCACTACTATTAACTTCACCACGTTACCTAACTTATCTTCACGATTTTTGACCAATAATTCCTTCTCTAGCAAATAAACCTGATTGGTAACCTGCACTTGACTGGCTGCCTGTTCGTATAAGGATTTAATCTCCTCCTCGCTATTTTTTTGAGCATTGATTAAATTTTCTCGCGTAACCCTTAGCAGCGCTAATTCCGGAACATATTCCTGGAGTGCAGGTATTAAAATTTCGTCCTCTGCATCCGAAGAAACAATTATAACCTCATCTTCCCCTTTTTTAGCATCACCACTATCTATTCCCCTTTCTTCTCTAGCCGCTTTGACTTGAGACCTTGTTTGGACAGCATTCAATATTTCAACTGGCAGGAAATTATAGCCTAAATTTCCTTTTATTAGCTCGGCCGTTTTATTTCCAAGCAAATATCGACCGTGTTGATTTAAGTGATTTACACAAACCGCTGCCTTAGTTTGCACCTTTCCAAAATTTCCGGAAATTTCCACGACCGCCAAAGGTAAACAAATTCTGGGCTTAACGGTTGTTTTATCCACACATTTTCACTAGAGAAAGAAGAAAGATTTATGTATTTTGCACATACTAAATCTATTGTCGCTCCCGTATCTCTAAGAATGTCTATCTCGTGACCATTCACAGAGCCCTTTGTTGTATATGAATTAAGAAAATCCGGGTTTTCATTTCCTTCAATATTATTGAGAGTTTCCGTCGTTTGTTTTTTATTAATTTAGGGCAAACGGCTTTTATATGTCCGGGCATATTGCAATGATAACATCTTTGTATCACGCGTTTTTCAAAAGTTCTCTCTCTAGTACTCTCCGGAACAGAAGCTCCTAATCTGGGGGAAGTTTTCCCAAATCTATTTTCTTTTTCCTTGACCCCCCTGAGTATGTCAAAATTTTATCATTTCTGCCCCACCTATCCATGGGTTTCGAATTTACCTTTCGGACGTCCTCGTAATTATCAAAGAGTTCTGCTATTTGAGTAGCTGATTTAAGGTTTGCCCAATTATCTAAAAAATGATCTTTCATACTAGCATTAGCGCGTTTTTTTAATTGATCTACCACCATTAGATCTTTAAGATCTTGAAAGGTATTTATTTCTAAGCCAATCAGCCACTCATCTAGATAATTCGTAATTTCAAAAGTGAAATCCTTCCAGGTGCTATCGGATTTTTTCTGGTGTTGGACAAATTTTTGCCGAAAGACCTCCGGACTTAACTTGAATCTTTTAAGTAATAATTTCTTTACATAATCGAAAATTTCGGCTTGTTCCTCTGGTTCGCGAGCAATAAATTGCACGATCTCTAGGGGTAACAAACCCAATAACTGCCCCACCCACTCTTTCTTTTCTATTGACGCCCTTTTAGCTTGGCGTTCAAAGATCACTAGATATAAACTAATATCTGACTGCTTAGGATAGAAATCTGGGATCAATTTTTTAAAGTTTAAATTAGAGGTTACAGAACATGCATTTGTAGAATCGTTTGATTCATCGGTTACCCTAAATCCGGATTCTATTTTAAACCTTTCTAAATCAAATTTCAGCTGTAATTCTTTCTCTTTTAATGCCTGCTCCTTTACTAACTCCTCCAATCTCATTTTTCAGCACTTTCTAACTCCTCTAATCTCATTTTTTCAGTTATTTCTAACTCCTCTAATCTCATTTTTTCAGTTCTTTCTAACTCCTCTAATCTCATTTTTTCAGTTCTTTCTAACTCCTCTAATCTCATTTTTTCAACCCTTTCTAACTCCTCCAATCTCATTTTTTCAGTCCTTTCTAACTCTTCCAATCTTTTTCCGTTTGCAATGATAGTCTCATACAGATTTTTAACAAATTCCTCTTCATAGCCTTCACTGTTAGTGATTGCAATTTTTATGCTAGAGACAGTCATATTTAAAGTGGCATTTATTCCTAATTCCTCAGCAAGTTGCAACATGTCTTGCTTTTTCCCTTTACCAAGGAAAGCCATTTTTTAAACAATATCAAATAAATGTCACGCTAAATTTTGCACTATTGTTACTATTCTCTATTAATACAATAACACTGGTCCCATGCATACACAGAAAAACACAAAGAAAAACTTAACACTAAAAATAATCAAAATCATTCAAGAGATTTAAAACACAATAAATCTTAAGCTAAAATTGCACACAATGCTTGAAATACAATTACAATTCTCTAGAAACAAAATAACACTGTTCCCATGCAAGAAAAAACACTAAGTATTTCAAAATTTGTAAAGAACATATTTTAACCAAAATTCCTAATACAATATGCAATTTGCAACTCAAAAATATAGCAGTACTCACCCATTTGAAGTACTCCGCTTGCTGTCGGAAGCAAATTCTGTGCAGTAATATGGCACTAGTGGTTTTGAATTCTTCCGTGTGAACAATGGTCCTTTTGACCAATCTTGAATCTTTCACCCTTAACAATAAGTGTGGTCAGTTTGACCAGCCTTGAATTCACTCGTGGCACGGCTTCAAAGATAAATTCGATCGCAGCACGGCTTCCGAAGATCGCTTTCCCTACGGACACTCTAGCCGTTAACACTATAGATCAGTTTGATCTTCTTTGAGCAGGACGCTCTTTTCCTCCGAAGCTGAATTCAATTGCAGCATGGCTTCCGAAAATCGCTTTCCCTTCGGACACTGGCCGTTAACACTATAGATCAGTTTGATCTTCTTGGAGCAGGACGCTCTCCTCCTAAGCTGAATTCAATTGCAGCACGGCTTCCGAAGATGTCTTTTTCTCCCTGCGTTGTGGTCCGTCCGTAAAAACCCCAAATTTCATCCTCTCACGGGTCCTGAATGCTAACTTTTTATCCCAAAGCGCTGCCACCAAAACTCTAAGCTGTAACGTTTGAAAGAATAACGGTAGCGTATTCTTGGTTAATTTAAATATGGAATTTTTTTACGTCACAACTTTTGAATATTATTTACAGAATGATACATTACAGTTATTAAAGTTAATTATAGATTGTTAGAGTCCACTATTTTGCGAGATGAGGATTCGTTCGCCACCGCTCCCGTGCAAGTTCAAAGCATCTCTCCTCTCATCTTCCGGTCGACGGGGCTAGATTCCTCGGGGGTCAAAAAGGGGTTGCGTTGCAGGTGCAAGATGCACGTGTGGGTGTCGGGTCCACAAAGAAGCCGACCCCTCTCGATGTTGATGTTCGGAGAAGTGACGTTACAATAAAGCATAGTTAAACGTTAAAGGATTGAATTTCTGCAAATATATATATTTTTTTGTGATACGTATTTTTTAGAGTTGTTTGCAAAAGAGCAATTTTTTGTAATATTTTGGTAGAAATTCCTCAATATTTTGAAAAATAAGCTTTCAAAAATTTCTTCTTGCTGTAATTTCATAGTTTTGCAACATACTTAATTAAAAAATAACAACTAAATGATTATTTAAGTTATATTTTAGAAAATTATCTCCGAATCCAGTCGGATACCTTAAAGGTGGGAAATATTAGGCTTTTGGTTGAATTTTAGCATATATATATATATATATATATATATATATATATTTATGTATACATATATATACATTTAATTTCAGATATATATATATATATATATATATATATATATACATTTAATTTCAGATATATATATATATATATACATACATTTAATTTCAGATATATACATATATATATATATATATATATATATATATATATCCACATTTTATTATTTTTTTAGCCTCCAAAACTAATTAAGGTATTGTAAAATCGATCCGTAAAGGAGTTTAAAACATCCTCCGAAATATTACTAAAATTGCATGTCAAAAATTTATTTACACATAAAGAGGAGAATTTTAAAAATTTCGAAATTTCGTAAAAGAATTTAAATTTATAAAATTGTGTGAACTATATATGAAAATTTTTTATCTTGTATATCATTTTCTTGAATAAACATTATACGAAATGCTAAAATGTAAATCTTAAATACATAAATAAAAAAAAATGCTCAAAGGGTGCCGAGTCCTTTTAATCACTACCTATTATCCTTTATAGTTTTTTTACAATGCTATGTTTGATTGCATTTTTTTAATCTTTAACAATTATTAAATTTAATTATTTTTAACTTGTCACACTATTTCTTGTATATACTCTCACAGGAGTAAATAAATTATTGTTTCCGTTAATATCCTTAGATCCCTGTTCAAAAACTAGTTCCACTTAGCAATAATTTATTCTTAATCAAATTCAAATTTGACATACATTAGTTAAGACCCTATTAATCTTATTCGTTGGTAAAAAAAACAGAAAAGAATATCCATTTACATTATTATTACTATGATTTTAGATCATTATGAATACATTAAGGCCATAAAATAATTTCCGAGCACTAGATTGGGAAAACTGCCCACTGTGCGTATTGATTATACTCCTGAAATATAACAAAGTTTGCATGGGGAAGTAACTCGCAATTATGAGTCACAATCGAGTGACGCGGAAGAATCCTAAGTTAGCACCCCCGCCTATCCTAACTGCCATAGCACACCAACCACGTTTCTTCAAAGTGAGACGTTTATATAAACAGTCCATTAATCTATCAACTGATGCTTCTAAATAGAGGTCGTGTAGAGATGTTTCAGTACCTTCTATTTATCGAGGCTGAAAGTTCTCACAGTAGCGCGGTGTGTTCTTTTAGAAAATGAAGGACTATCTGGGGGCAGTAGACCCTGGTTCAAGATTTTGAGGTTCTGCTTCAATAGCCATCGCTCTGCTTTGTCGCCCGACGTCAATGCATACTCATTTCATCCCTTAAGGGCGGCATTAGCTCCACCGTTTTACACGTAGGCATGCATTGTCGGTGTATTGTGGAGGACGGAAATATGCAACAAAGAGAGACGGATGTATACGCCCGTTGCAGTTAAGGGGTTAACTGACCAGAATTATTTTATTTTCTCAAATTAAAGTGGGATATCTTGTGGTTTCCCTTTCAGAAATAACTTGATGTATGTCTGAGAATATAAAGCGAAGTTTTGCGCGATTAGAAGGGAAGATTATATTTACAATGACAGTGTGAGATGTGTATTCTATCACCAAGAATTCCTTACCGAGAGTCAGGCAGCTATCTGCTATTAAACTAATTAGCATTCATTTTGATTCAAAATCAATACGTCTGCTGTGGTGAGAAGCATCATCTGTTCATTGTATATCCATCGTCGGACTGCCAGCAAGTGTTTTAGTGACTATAGATAAATGTATTAGGATTATTTAGAATTGGGCAGTTTTTAATTCATCTTTTTCGCCAGTACTTTGATTTAGCTTATTAATTAAAAAAAAAACAACATTGAGCTGATAATTTGTGCTTGTGATTATTTTGAGTGTTTTGTATCATGCCGACTTTTTCTAGTGTTATGGAAAGGTGTTATGTAAAACTATAAGACAATGCTTGTTTCAACATTTGCAACCCAATATTCAATTATAATTTTTATCTCGTCCCCACATCTATGCAATAACAATGTATTCAATGCAATAATAATGCACTTAGATGTGTGTGCGCTAAGGCTACAATACAACATTAATTAAATACTGTGCAAATGTTCAAGCTAAGTATTAAAATTTGCACGTAAGTTTGTTTATGACAAGCCCATGTAAGTCAGTAGTGATTATTAAACTTGTTCTTAAGGCTGTTTTCGGCAAATGTACGAGAGCCTGAACTAAACGCGGAGCACACTTTTCAGACATAAAAATGCTTCAATGTTCATGAAAATTTGCAACATTATAACTTATACATCGGTTAACAATATAGTGTG
This sequence comes from Trichonephila clavipes, assembly GCA_019973935.1. Taxonomy (NCBI): domain Eukaryota; kingdom Metazoa; phylum Arthropoda; class Arachnida; order Araneae; family Nephilidae; genus Trichonephila; species Trichonephila clavipes. The sequence continues at coordinate 217,839 of BMAU01009747.1, read as the reverse complement.
TATCTAAAACTTCAAAATATTCCTTGAATACTATTTTTTTTTTCATTTTAACACGTGAAAGGAAATTTCATTTAACATTACAATATAGGAGAAAAAACGCGAAACACATTTTATACCAGAAAAAATGGCTCAGCTTGGTCCAAAAAGTGTAGAATAATAAAATATGTTATCTAAGGGATAGTGAAGTCAGAATATAATATTAATTTTTCATTTCTTTTATATCTGAAAAAATGTACCTAATCTGGGTCCTATTATTTAACATTAACCGAAGACAGCATTAACTTAGTATTGATAAATTAATTATGAAATACATTGAGCAATACTGATGCAGTTATTATATAAGTGTAAATGCGTATTTTATTTTCATTATCTCAGTATATATATATATATCTTGGTTTGCTTCCATTCAAAAAATTAATATCTTTTTAAATCTTTTATTTTTTTTACTTTTTGCTATGCTCGCGGCCCCAACGTAGGTTTATCAATTGGGGGGCCGCGCCCCACAGTTTGAAAAATGCTGGTGTAATGAGATTGTATATACAATTTTTGAAATTACAGTTTCCGTTAATATAAGTTTGTGACGAATCTATACGGAACTTTATCACTAACCTTCTGAGTCGACTTTTTTAGGGAAATTTAATTCCCTACCTATTTCCAATCAACTCCAAAAAGCGGACAGGATTCCTTGTTATGCAGACTAGATTAAGTATTTAAGTCAAACGAAATAGTAAAGTTAGAGCAGTAGGTGATAGAGATTGAAGCAGAAAGTTATCGTGGATTTAAATTGAAGATTTCTTATTAGAGATATTTAATCTCAAGAATTGAGATTCCGAGTGGTAAATATTGATTTGTGTTTAAAGTCTCATGAAAGTTTTAGGAGTGAGATTAAAGTTAAATGTTCAATAAGAACATTATTAAATGTAATTCTGGGATCTCTTATCGTGGTAAATTCTGCGTGATCGTTATTTAATAAATTAATTAATTGGATCATTAATTAATTAAGTTAGTTTAAAGGATATTACTTTTAAAACCTCATAATACTAGTAGACAAATTTGTTAATAAGTTTTTGATTCTATTTGGATAAGATAACCAAATAAAGTTGTTTATAAAAATGGCTACTGGTTCTTACATGACTCCTATTTATTCTCGTTCTCAAAGTGAGGTCCTAGGAGACCTTCACAAGTTTACTAGCAGTTACCTGCTCGCTCATTGGGTACTGCATGGTGTTGAACGAATACATTTTGTTTACAAATTATTCATATCTTCGTTCTAGGAGTAAGCCTTCTATTAAATTATATTCTTATTTCTATTGTATCAAAAATATTCCTATAGCACTCGCTTCTTGATTTAAAATGAACAGTAATTTCTAAAAATGATTAGCTTTTACATATCCGTAACCTCTAAGAGTTAAATACCTCGAAACCCGTTTTAACGGATCTCTACTCAACCGAAAAATCATGCTTACCTAATTTCCACTCTATTGGTTGAATATTTCAGAAGTTCTTGTAATGAGTAAGTGAATGTGTGTGTGTGAATAAGAAGAGTCGCTTTTCTCCTGGATACAGTCAAACCTCTATAGAACGAACTGTTTCCTGCAATATTTCACGATTTTCTTCATAAAATAACCTCTCTCTCTATATATACAGTCGGACCTCTATATAACGAAGACGCTAAATCTCGGAAAAAAATTCGTTATATGAAAAATTCGTTATATAGAGGTTCATCTTTTAATATACTTTGTAAACCACACAAAACAAATTTTAAATTCATAAACACTATGTCTTAAAAAAGTAATTATTCATACCTTTTTTAATTCGTACCTTCTATAGAGAAGTTATTTTACGAAGAAAATTGTGAAATGTTCGAAGTTCCAGGAAAAAGTTCGCTATACAGAAAAATTCACAATATAGAGGTTCGACTGTGTATATTGCTACCAGACCGACAAACTTGCAGGGTATGGAGAGGGTACAAAGATGGCTCGGAATCCCATAGGAATGGAGTTTTGGAAATGCCGTAGTTGCGAGCAATGGTGCAAAGAAGCAGAAAAAAAAACAGAAACGCATTAAAGGGACGGAAAGCATTTTACTGAAAGTTTGTACTGCAACAAGTGTTCAAAATTACAACCAGGAGGGTTCAGGCAGGCATGACAGCAGTACTGAGTTTGGTGTACGAGACAAACGTTTCTTCAGTTGAAGACCTCATCGCTTGAATACTTGTAGCTGCAAGTAAGATATTTGACATGCTGGGAGCCTTCAAGAACGTAAGGAATCCTACGAAGTGTCACTGTCAGCCCCGCCTGATGACTTCGGGTTGTACTTTCGAACACCTGTTGTATTACAAAACTTCAATAAAATGCTTTCTGTCCCTTTAATGCGTTTCTATTTCTGTTTTTTGTTCTCTGATTCTTTGCACCATAGTTCGCAACTATGGCACTTGTGGCCCTGCATTCCTATGTGATTCAGAGCTGCCTTTGTATCCCAAAGCAACCTGTAGGTTTCTTGGTATTGCAGCCAATCACCCTGTATATAAAAGAGCTTATAAATTCGACCTTTAAATCAAAACAAAGGCTATTGAGGATAGACTTCGTAATTTTGTGACCACTAGGACGGCACTTGACTATACATGTATATGTATGTATTAAAGTCCACTTTAAAGGCATTGAAAGTGTAAAATATAATATATGTTTTTCTTTCTCTCTCTCTCACTCTGTGGCCGCGGTAGCCGAGTGGTATAGGTATCGGACCGTGGCTTGCTTTGTCACGGGTTCGAGCCCAGTACCACTAAAGACCCGCCGTGTAGGGCAGCGATGCACGTTAAATCTGTCGAGAGCTGAAACGTCCTCCCGTTGGTGTGGTGTGGTAGTTAGGAGAGGGGGATGCCAGCTCAGGTGTCATCCACGTCACTTGACCATAGTTCAAAATTACGTGGTCCGTCGCCAAAAGCCCTCGTGTAGCTGAACAGTGCGACGTTAATATTCAATGAATCAATCAATCTCTCTCTCACTCTACATATATATTTAGGAGAAAAGTGACTTGCTCTTCACGAAATCTCCAGAACTATTATACATATCGACTTGAAATTTGGCAAGCATGTTTGTTTTATTGACTAGAGACTGCTTAGTCAATTTCACTTGTTTTATTGACTAAATTTGTTTTTTTAAACGTTTCCCACAGCAGTTTAAAATATTACATTTATTTATTTGTTTTAGATGATGATTAACATAGTGAGTGACAAATTAAACTGAATAATACTTTGTTATTCAGCTTTATTTATTTTCGCTATTTTATTTAATGAAGTGTTATTTCCTTAAATTTGAGAGAAATTTACTTAATTACTAAAAATATTAATCAAATTTTGACCACAATAATTTTTTTATGCTTTTATCTCGATTGATGTATTTTTCAATTTACCCATTCAAAGAACTGGTGTACCTGCTAGTAAAATTGGGTTAAAAACTGAATCTTAAATTACTTGAATATTATCTCACTGTACTTTCATAAGGAGAGAACCTGGGTCCCTCTACCTGTCCTCTAATTTTCGAGAAATCGACCATTACGATAGCGGAGGTTTGACAGCCTGGTCAGGAATCACCTTTAGACGACCACACACACTTCCATGTCTTTGAAAGTGGCACTGTGACTGCTGTTAGAGATAAAGATGAGGTCTTCAAACGAATTTCATGCGTGCAATTGGCTCTGATTGTTTTTTAAGGAATGACAACTGGTGACCACATAAAGCTCATCTAGCCCAAATGAAGATATTCGATGGATGGATTGGTCGGTCAGACCTCCGGACCTCATCCCTGTAGAGCAGAGGTCGCCAAAGTGGTGGTCCGTGAGAAAATGTCACTGGTCCTCAGAAAAATAGGGAACATACTTAATCATCACGTTAAGTTATGCTTCAAGATGCATTGAAACATAATTCAATTCAAAACAATACGTGAGTAGTTATAAAATTCTATTAGTGGTCCTCAAGTTTAAATTATGATTTTACTGGTGCGTAGGGCAAAAGGTTTGGTGACCGCTGCTGTAGAGCATGTCCGCAACGCTCTTGGGGAGGCAATTGCAACTCGAAACTCTACTCCGAGAATCATCCAAGGTTTGAAAAGAGAGTTTCTGAAAGAAGGGATTTATATAATACTTATAAATTCCCTTATTTCTCTGCGGTATAAAATCACGGTGAGAAACCTGTTTATCTGAAAAAAGGGACCATAACCCTTTTAACTTTTTTTTGTTATATTTCGCCTAGTACTGTTTCATACCTCCCGACTCCTGAGTTTTATGTATGATAATTTGTGTATTTTAACTGTTGAATGGTTATTTTTTGCATTATATCAGCCCTATATACATACAAATTTCATTAAAATCTACCCTATAGTTCTAGAGATAATGGAAAATCTAAAAATTCTCTTAATTTTGAACACCAGAGTAGAGAGGCACATTCACTTGATAGACACCTTCATTCGGATAAATTACATTTTAATCTACTGCAGACTTGGATTTCAGTTGAGAATATAGTTAGTTCCCCTTTGGCAGTTTCTGGACTACATGATGTGATACAAACTGCGCTTTGATGAGATTAACGAAATGGTAGGTGATTTAAAATCCGTTAATAAAGTGATTCATTGAAAGCCCGTTTGATCTAGAAGTTTGCTGTCCTGGTCGCAACTCTAATACAGCTTTAAACACATATTAATGTTAATTCGTTGGAAAAGCTGCTTAATATAAACTAATCATATATGTGATGGTTGTGTGAAACTACATGCAACATGTGTTGGGAGATGAAATCAGATGATTAGTTAAAAATTGCTTTTAATATAATTGTATGGGTGATACGAAATTTGTAAGTTACTTTGTGTATCCTATAAACTTTAGAAATAGGCACAGTTGAATTTTATGTACAGGGTGTCCCGAAACTCAACGGTAAGAGGGTACGAAGCATATGATGGGGGTCATATCTGTTCAAGGGAGGAAAAAATGTGAGATAAGTGCTCGTTCTCACTTGGTTAAGTGAGAACGAGCATATTTTTCAAAATTTTGAAAATTGGCATTGTGCATACTAACTACTGCGAATACGCATTTCATAATTTTATGATGATTTTTTCACTAACGACATCTTACATAATTGCGCTATTAACACAGTAGCTGCCAGTAAAATTGATATATTCATCCTCAGAAGCCGAATTACAAAATAGTGTTTTAATGATTAAAAAATCCATTATATTTTAGTAGTTAAACCAGCTACAACGGAGAAAACCTTTTATTTTCATGTTTCACTCTTTTTTCTAGTAATTCTAGTATTTCAGCTTCAGTCATTTTTTTATTTATTTTCCGTTTCTTAGGTTGTGAAGGCTCTGCAATACGTGTAATGTCTGCCATTTTTAAAAATGAATATAAAAGAAGTTTAGATACAAAACTGAAAAACCAAGCACTTAAAATTACAAAATAATTCTTCACTAACATGCCTCAAAAGCCTCTTCTCCAACACAGCACTGAAAATAATCTCTCATAGTCGATCGTCATCCACGAGCGGTGCCAGCGTACAAGGTAGCGCCGTGCTGACGCGCCAGTGGCCGCACATTTGTATGGGCAGAAAAGTAGCAAGTGTTAAAACATTTTGAAACTGCCGCTAAATAGGAAATAACTACGTAACACTTTCTTTAGAGTGTCAAAGGTAACATCTCATTTTCTCAAACCTTAACTCACACTAACAACGATAATTTTAACTAAACCAGCAAATCTTTTTGTCCGACTTGTGGTTGCTATTGACAGTATGTATGCCTATAGAAGATGACGTCAGTGAAAAAATCAGGGTAAAAGTGTGGTCATTGTGGATGGGGAGTGTCAATGGATCACATTTTTGAAAAATATGCTAGCCCTCACTTAACCCAGTAGTAGTAATTTTTTATTTTTTAAATTTTTTTTCTTGAACGGATACACACAACCACACCATTCTACTAGTGCCCGCTTAACTTTGAGTTTCTAGACATAATGTATATTTTTATTCAAGTAAAACTGCGATGAGGATACAAGTATAATTTGTCCTCTATCTCTTCGTTGAAACAGAACTATGACGATTTAAAATCACAGTATTTGACAAAAGTAGCGCATTCTTTCACTTTGAAATAGAAAATTTTGAAAGGATGCATAATATCATGCATAGTATCGTTAGTGGACCCTGTAGCCTACATGCAAAAAAATGTGATGTAAATGTGAAATAAAATGGATTACCTGCAACAAAATGATGACTCCTCCATCTAAAAGCCTCAGCATGGAAATAATAAATAAAGTCTTTTATTCGTCTTCTACTACATATCTAGAGACATTGAGGCAGCATCAAAAGCGTATAGAATATTTCAGCACATCACGTCGAACACATCTGGACAACGAGTGCTCCGGCATTCACTATCCTCTTAGATCAATTTTGGAAACCTGCGGAGGGCTCAAGGGCTATCATACATCAACAAGACCTCTAGAGCCTCTTTCATTCAGAGCACGGGCGTGTATCAGCGATTATTGACAATCGTGAGGGGAACGTTCAATACTGTTTCGTGTTTTTTTTCTCACCCCGCAGAAGGCTGTTTCTGCACTCGTTTCATCATCCCACTGTGCATTGCTGCGCTAATAAATTTGTCTTTAGTGTAGTATAGCCCCCTATGCAAATGTAGGCCCTACTTGCGACTCCTTAATGTAGGTTGTATATAACATACACTGTCAAATGGAAACCAGTAAAAAATGCGTTTGACTTACAATCTCACAAATCTAGGTACAAACCGACTTGACCGACTGCCAGTACAGTTTTATCCTTCTTGGCCTTCAAAACGGCTAGCAACACACATTATATTACATATATGTGTGTGTTTTTTTAAAAATTTTCCGGCTAAAACACAAAGCTAATACATGAGGATAAATAACGCTCACTTTTAACACCCAATGATGATCTAAATTTACAGGTGCACGTTATACGCCGGGTATAAAAATGATAGCTTTGGAAATATATAAAAAAAAGAGATGAATGTAAAAACAAACTAAATCTCTATATTTATCGAAGTACTGTTTATTTAAAGAAAATGACATACGTTATGAATTCTAAGAATTGTAGCTCTAGAAGTATGCTATTTTTTTTCATACGCCTGGTTAAATACTTCGAATAAATGACTTCAAAACATAAGAGAATTACATAATTACATTTCAGAGGTTTCTTCATAAAAAATGTATTTTTAAAAACTAAAAAACATCGTTTTATAGTCAATCGAACTCGTAGCATGCGTGTCGCGAGTTTGATTTCTGGTGCCACGGAAAACCCACTGTGTGAAGGGGCCAATGCACTTTAAATCTGTTTTCCCGTTGGTGTGGTGTGGTAATAAGGATATGAGGGTGCCGGCTCAGGTATCACCTTTATACTTGATCGAGGGTGAAAATGACGTGGCCCGTTGTTGGATGAGTTCGGTTTCCTTCGGAATTCTCTAATAGCCTGCGATTTGCTTTATAGGGTGATCTTATTGCAACCCCCGATTGTTCAGCCAACAATCAAAATATAATTTAAAATACATTAAGTGAATCCTTGCATAATGTATTCAGGATTTTTGTATTTTATTCATTTTAAATCGCTGGGAGTAGTATTGATAGAAATCCCCGACCGCGCGGATCACCGGAACAAGATTTGTCGAGTTGTTAGATATCTACAAATTTACGGAAGCACATTATACACAAATTGGGCTGTTACTGTGAAGTAGAGACGTCTTAAGAATTCTTGAGGCCCTGGGCCCCTATGAAAATGTAGGCCCTACTTGCGACTCTTTAATGTAGGTTGTATATAACATACACTGTCAAATGGGAACCAGTAAAAAATGTGTTTGACTTACAATCTCACTAACCTAGGTACAAACGGACTTGACCGACTTTCACCTTATAACTAAATTATAGTGTATGGTGGTAGGTCTGGACTGGACGACGGAAATAACATAATACTGCAAATAGGTTATACTTGCCATTTGGTATATAATATGTAATTCTCTTTTTTCTCTCTCTCTCTCTCTATTTTTCTTACATCGGGAATATCATTTGACGATTGAAATTGTTCATATCATGATCCCATTCGGGACGAGTTGAGAACAAAACGGGCCTTCTACCCAGTCTCTGGCCTGGCCTTAACTCCTTTAGCTGCCAAGTTATTTTTATGATTTAAATTCATAAATTGTCATTTTATTTTGTTGAAAAGAAATCTATTTTTAGTACAAATAAAATATACTTAATTGTTAAAAATTGGTGTAGACTCACGTTTCACAGAAGTAGGAGAAATATGGAATATATAAAATGTCGTTCACTAAGAAGGGTAGGGTTATTTAGTGTAAGTGGTGTGCAAGGATTCTTTTGTCCAGAAGCTGCATTGTCACATTTATGTAAAAGCTGTTCTACAACTTGAATTCTAAATACTTTTCCCACAGTGGCGTACTTCTACCACCGAAACGCGGGGACCTAGAACTCATGGGTGCCGAAAGTTTGCCTGAAACAAAGTACGTACCCTTTATAAGATTTGGCTTGGGGCAATAAACCTAACTTTGCAGGGGAGGGGGCTCAAATTCTTCGCTACGGCTCTGGTTTTCCAACTGCATTTGTTTATAGAGCACAAAACAGTTCGAGAGTTCCTTGTCTAGTATATATATATATATATATATATATATATATATATATATATATATATATATATATATATATATATATATATATATATATAAATAAAATTATTCTTTTATAATACATTTTCTGTTTTCGGATTATCGAATGAAAGAATATTTCATGATCACTACTATCTACACCACCCGTAGTAAATTATCCTCAAAATTACACCGCATAAAATTCAGGCATGATATTTTGGAGCATTAGTGTCGTTCCTGAGATAATTTTGGGTATGACAGTTAAAAGATTGAAACTTCCCTTCAGTTTACACATATACTTATATCCAGGGATGGGCAAAATTTTCCGGTTTATGGGCTACTTCTAATTTTTGAAAGTGTTATGGTTCACTCAGTGTCAGTAGCGAACACAAAGGGGAAAAGGGTTCACGGATCCGCACCTTCCCCCACAGCCCTTGATTTTTCCCCCAAATAATTATAACCATATTTATATAGTACGTAAAACTTAAGTATTTGATATTAATAATTTTTATCAATTAATGCTAATTATTTATTTAGTAGCTTATTTTTTACTGTTTTTTCCCGATATAATCTGCAAAATCAATATTATATATATATATATATATATATATATATATATATATATATATATATATATATATATATGTTTGTCTGCAGATATTGGGATATGATACGAGAATGGTAGCCTTTCGACTCTCGACCCTCCTCTTGAAAAATTCTTGTGTGCGCCACTGTCCAGTGTCATAGGTGTGGTGACGTCTAGGTCTAGAATATTTATTATAGCTAAAAAATAAATACACGGCATATATGTACTCACCTAAAGAAGTAAAATAAAAAATTAACACTTTAAAATCACGTTTAAAGGAGAACAAAGGTACAAACATAATAATAGTAACACAATAATCATTTATAATCAAACAAATGAAAATGCATTAAATAAAAATGTTCAATTTTTTAAAGTTAGTTTTCGTTGTTATAGTTTGTCTGCATACTGTCAGCCAATCTTGAATATTTCGGCGTACAATTACTGACGGTTAATCTTCAGGTGGTCACCCCAAAATAACTTGGTAGTCTCACAGTCGATCGCAATCGACGTAATGCCTACCCCAGCTTATATCTAATAAATAGATTATTAATTTTGTTCTGAAAGCTAGACATCCATAATAATTGTTTTCTTTTAACAGTTGTTTATTTTATTTTTTGGTTGTATGCTTCGGTTTTCACTTTGTTTTAATCGATCTACATGTGTGCAAATTTGTCTGGGTTTTTCAATGCATGTATTAAAGACTATTAATAAATAAAAAAAATGTCATTTGTCTTTTATCCAAATTATATACATAACTTTCTTGGCATGGTTTCACTTCTTTCACTTTAATGATCCTATTAGAACATGTTTTAGGGAAAAAGACTGTGAGAGTAAGGCTTTTCATCCTGATTATGTACATACTTTTCTTTAGTACGAATTTTGAGTTTTTTGGAATAATGAAATCGTTGGGGACATTTTGAAACTCTCTTAAGTCATCAATTACGGCAGATATTTTATCATTATATTTATTACTTAATGTATAATTTCTAGTAGATTCATTTAAGAATTTAAGCATCCATTTATGTTCCCAGAAGACACATCCAGCTAAGGAATATTTTTAACTAATTTATTGAATTAATTTTACTTTTACTGTAATTTAAAAATTTCGATCATCTGAGAATTTAGTAATTATATTTTATAAAATATCTGTGGAACTATGGATCATAGTTTTATTCATCTGCCCACAGCCTCTAGAGCTCTAAAAAAGCATTTTCGCTCTTTATGGAAAGCTTTAAATATTTTCTTAGGGTGTCTTTCTTTATACGTTCTTCATCAACCAAATAAAACATATTGCCTTAAGAATGTATGGAAACATTTTTGTTAAGTCAATTTATATATATATATACACTCATGTCCAAAATAATGTTTACATGCATAAATTCACTGATTTCTCAGAGACTATGACTTATAATTTAATGAATTTTCGTGGAATGATACATAACATTATGACACATAAATGCAAAAGGAAAAATTGAAAATTACCACATGTAGCATGAAACAATAAAAATGGTAATAAAGTGTGAGTTAGTTAAGAAAAAAAGGAATGATTCAGAAAAAGAATTAAGTCTTACGAATTTAATATGGAATATGATCTCCCCTGACTCGTACACACATATCACAACGTGTTTTAAGGCTGGAAATAACGTTGTTAATCACAGTCTGGGGAATTAAATTCCACTCTTCCAGCAATGCAGTCTTCAGGGCATTTACATCTCTAGAAGGAGAATGTCTACGTGCAATGGCTCTTCCAAGGTAGTCCCATAAGTTCTCTATTGGGTTAAGGTCAGGAGAGTTTGCTGGCCAAGGTATTCGCTTAATGTCTTCACTTTCAAGGAATTCATCAACGAGGTTTGCTCGATGTGGACGAGCATTATCATCCATAAATAAAAAGTCACGTCCATATGCACCTCTGAAAAAAATCTTACATAAGGATCTAAGACCTCATCCCGATATATCTGGCCTGTCACAGATCCGCTTCTGAACACGTGTAGAGGCGTACGTCCATCGATCATTATTCCCCCCATACCATCACACCATGGACTACCGAAACGGTCACGTTCCACAATGTTCGAGGGATCATTTCGTGTTCCTGACTTCCTCCAGATGTAAACACGTTTAGAATCACCTGTTAAACTAAACCGCGACTCATCAGTAAAGAGAACATGGGACCACACATTGATGTTCAGTCCAGTTTTGATGTTCTTTACACCAATTAAAGCGATCCCTCTTTTTCTGTGAAGACAGTAAAACACATACCCTTGGCTTTCTGGCATAAAGGCCTTTTTTGTTAAGCCTTCTGTATATTGTTTGCCGTGATTCAACAGCTCCAGTGGCGGCTGCAAGCTCTGAACTTAACTGGCGAGCAGTAGCCTTTCTGTTACGACAGGCAGTTAATGCCAGATACCGATCTTCAGAAGCAGTTGTCATTCGTTTCCGACCTTGTCCAGGCCTCCTTACAACAGTTCCATCATTTTGAAACTGTTTCCATAGCTTAGAGACTGTCTGTCTTGAAATATTCAGACATGTGGCTGTTTCCGTGATTGACTGCCCTGCTTCTAAACGGCCGATAATTCGCCACTTTACAGATTCTTCCAAATGATACCTCGAAGCCATAACAAACCACTTTGAGTCCCTACACACTGAAATCAAACGCTATGTTGCAGAAATTCACTCAAATATTCAGTTTGCGCAAAGCGCTTGATTAACACACACACCCTTGGATGACGTAATGCCTAGATTTGCATATCACAAACCGTTTGATTACTTTTGATAGGATAATGTAATTAGGCTTGGTTTTCACACATTCCCTGCAAATACGGATCACATTGATTGGATATTTCATTGAATATCATCATTTTTGGGTATGTAAAGATAATTTTGGACATGAGTGTATATATATATATATATATATATATATATATATATATATATATATATATATATATATATATATATATATATATATATATATATATATATCAATTTTTAATGATTTTTTCTGTGCATTTTTCTGTGCTTCCTTTTTCCTGCATAGAAAAAGATTTTACTGTGTCTGAGAATCATTTCAACAAGTAATACAATAAAAATTAAGTCTGCTTAGGTCATCAAACAAAAGTTTTATTTTAGTTACTGTTTATTAAATAGTTACAATTAATAAAAATATGTATATGCATTGACCGAATCATAATATTAAGTGAAAAATAGAAAGCTACATTCTATTTTTACAAGCTTTTATTTAACTTGCAACTCAATTTTGAAGCTGATGTGTTCAACCGATTGAGCTGAAATGATTTATACACGTTATTCTTTCTATACATGGCGTTGGACTATTTTTTTTGGTTTTTTGTTACTATTTATTCATTTATTAATTTTAATTCTTGTAATAAAGGAGAAAAGAAAACAAATAACACTCTCAGAGATTATGCCATCCCAGGTAGGATTCAAACCCACGACCTTTGGATTAGAAGTCCAACGCGCTATCCATTGCACTACAGGGACACAACAAACGATTTTCTTTTTTATATATCGTGTTGGACTATTATTTTTGATTTTTTATTTTCATTCATTAATTAAATTTAATGAATGAATTAATATTTGAAAAAAACTGTATTAACATCAAGTGCCATCCACTCCAAGTTTAAAAGAAATATATTTGAACTTGAACTGACAAATAGAAAGTATTTGATTGACGATTGAACATTTGAACAAGATATAATATATAAATACTTATATAAAGGGAGAGACGGAACTAAAATAGTAAGAGTTGAAAAACAGGAGTATACTCCAAAACATATTTCTTCGTTTAATTTAAGTTGAAGATGTTTGGATAACATTCCTTTTAAGCTAATAGTTCGTTAAAAATTAAATGGTTTTGAAATTTATTCACACATTAAAGTATGGAAAATGCGTACATCGAATACATTGTATAAAATATAGAAATGAATGAAACTGCTTCAAATTTTATAAGATGCAAGCCAAAAGTATTTTAAGAAAATAGTTTTTAAGTAAAACAAAAATGATTTTTGTTATTAGTGCAGCACTTAAAAAATAATCCATTTACGATATGACAGAATCAGCATAATGAAAGGGAACTGCAAAAACAAAAGTTTTGTTTTCTGTTACGAATGATTTATTTGGTCTCGTTTCTCTCCAAATTAGTTTTCGATAGAATCAAGACATGGAATGCATTAAAATAAAGATTACCTTGCGAAGGTTTAAATATAGCTAAAGTTGCATCCATTTTTGGAACTGTAAGAAAATTGCGTTATCGACGAGAAAAGAACTTTTATTTTCTGAAATCGCTTGAAAATTTTCAAATCGATATTTTTTGCATCCAGAAATTTTCATCATTGAAGAATATTTATCTGATTTCTACAACAATATTTAAAAACAAAGTAAATTGAACTTTTGTACTTAAATCTAATGACGATAGTAATATATAGCATTATTAACAATGTAATTGCTAACGCCAGGCAATAATTATTCTGAAGAAAAAGCACTTTACTCTAATCTACTCACGTTCTAATATTACTCTCATGTTTTAGAGGTTTTATTTAAAACAATTCTTATAGTACGATGTTTGTGAAGTTTGTATTCTGATTCGATTTTGTTCCGATTTAATGAGGTTGTATATTGTTAAGTGGTTGATCCTTTTCAAACGCAGGAAATGTTAACACAATTAAAATTTAGCTTTTTTAATCTATCGAAACTTATTATAGAACTGTCTAGTAATTACAGTAGACTTTCTTCTAGGATGAAATAAATAACACACATTTGTATCTTTACTACAATACAGAAATTAAAATTCTTAATTGCAACTTCAAATAAGGCGAATGAACCATAAAATCGCTGTCAAATGTTTGACTCTAATGTTACTTTCCCTGCATCGTCTTTATATAGGTTTAGGACAACCTTTTACACTCCTAAATATTTTTTGTCAAATAGCACCTTAAAATCTTAGGGGTTTTCTGGGGGTATCTATTTTTGTTGCCAAATTTGATACTTAGCAACCAATTTTATTACCAACTCTGTTACCAAGATAACTCCTACTCGCTTCACATCGTTCAAGAGTATTCTCGCTTGGCCTTCGAACTATCTTTCCGAATAAATTATCCTTCCTCGGAGAAACGAACAAAGACTAAACTTGCCCCAAAAAATATATAGTCTTATCTAATGATTTATCACATTTCTGTAATGGACAAATCGTTATGGTCCAATAACTGGGAATATTGATTTCAGAAACAGCGTGTTTTGTTGGCTGCTCACATGCAGTCATTATACCTACTCATCAAAAATATTCCATGGATGGTAAAACGACAAGTCACCATTCAGCAGTTTGACAGACGGGCTCATTGATATCAGAGCAGAGACTGTTACGAGTTATTTTCTATGATCGAAATGGTACAACGGCCAGTATGACAAGCAGCTACAGCGATCATTATATGACGGTATGTTTCAACCCTCAATGACAAATACCCTGCTGGGTAAGACAGTGCAGCTCCAACTTACAATATTTGCAACCCAATTTTTAATCATAAATTTCAACACGCTCCCCCCACTCGAATACAATAGCAATGAATTGAATGAAACAATAACATATTTTGACACTAAAGCTAAACTATGGCCTTAATTATTAACCGTACCAATTATTGAGATAAGTATTTAACTTTTTATATATTACTTTTAAGTAATAGATATTTTATGAAATTAATTTTTAAGTAATAGTATAAGTACTGAACATTTTTTTCTGCTGGGCCGCATACATATGTCAGCTATTTTACGGTGGGCAACATACATATGTTAGCAATTTGTCAAGGGTCGCATCATGAAGATAAAAGGAGGGGAGAGGGTTTAAAATGTGAAAAATTTATCAAAATATTATATATATATATATATATATATATATATATAATCTTGTTTTGCTTTTTTTAATAATTTTTTATATTTTTTATCTTTGTCACTAACACTAAATTGGAAGCATTTAAGAAACACTCCTTCATCTTTCTTTATGCATCAGTAAACGGTTTTATATGATTAGCAATAATATAACAAACTTCATGAAATGTCTTTGTTACTATTGAGATATTACCATTGACAAAACACTTTGTTTCTGTTGCAAAGATTATTCAAAAAGCCTATTGATTACCTCTTGAAAAGATCTTCGAGGAAAAGTGTCATTGAATGTTTCCTATTTATTGGTATTTTTTAAATACAGCTTTTTTGTGGCAAATTAAACAATTACCGATTCATGTTTGTTTTATACTACGTAATAGTCAACCTCCCAATCGTCTTGAAACGATATATTTTCTTCGGATATTTTTCGCTTGTAAGGTATGAAAGATAGGTAAAAATTGTTTAGTTCCAAATTTAGTTGTCACTATATTTATATATATACTCCACTGTTTTCTGTTACCACTAAACAAAACCGGTACAAATAGAAACAGAATATCAATTCACACTCGTACGGTATTGACAACAAAAAGCAAAATTGATGAATTTTATTTTTGACACCCAAATGTAATATATTGTTTTTAAATAACTTGAATTTTTCAGAGCAATGGACACAGACCGGGCCACTTAAAGATGCTTGGTAGGCCGCAGGTGGAGCACCGCTGGTGTAACAGGAAATATGGGTTAAGTATTGTGTTGTTAGTGTACTGATAAATTAATTGTCAAATACATTTATAAATATATTATTTTAGCGTAGATGAGTATTTTATTTTTTTAATGTCAGAATGTGGACATTTTTCTCTTCCTTTAAATTAATAACTTTTTAAATAATCTTCTATTTTCAACTTTTTGATAAGTTCGTTCCCCTTGTTGAGACATCACTCCCCCAATAGGGGGGGCGAGTCCCACGGTTTGAGAAACGCTGGCTTAAGACTTTACACAAAAGGAACCCAAAGCACTGACGGATACCACCGTCGACAACGCATGCAATGGAAATGGAACATCGGTATTTGGTCTTAAAAGAATAGAAGGAAATTGCCTTGTCCGATGAATCACATTTTCTTGTCAATTACATTGACGTGAGAGTGTGGATACTTAGATTTCCAAAGGAGCCCTTGACATCCATTGTAGTAGTTGACTAAAGGAAGAGTGATAGTGTAATGGTGTGTGGGCGATATTTTCATGGGACTCATTAAAATTCATTATCCCCTTAAAATATTCCAAGTCTTGAAACATAATGCGCTTGGTTGTCGCCCTCACCCCTTGACTGGAAATCAAAATTACGATGTCCATCGCCAATGGACCTCGTGTTGCTTTCTGATAAAAGTTAGGAAAGCTCTTACTCACTCAAGAAACCTTTAATTTTATTAAATCGATTTATGTATTTGTATCATTTGTTTCTGCCTTGGGATTATTTATCATTTATAAAAAAAATATTTGCACAGAAAAGGAAATTGTGACGGGGCTTTATTGGAATTACTTCTATTAATACTCTTGGGATTTCTTTGGGGCCAGAATGGCAATTCTTTCCAACCAACCCAAGAAGAGAGCGTGGTTATGCAGATTAGGAATCATTTGTATTGGAACGTTAGTAATCGCGAAGAGCGCTAGGTGAAGTTAAGTGAAGCGCAGAGCACTAGGTAAGCTAAGTGAAGTGAGTTAAAGTTCTAGGAAAGACAGTTAATGCATGCAAGGAGTTCTGGGAACCGGTCTAATAGTATCAGTGCAGATAAGCAAAAGTGGGTCTGAGACCAGAAGAGTATTGCCATAGCAAGAGCAAATCAGATGGAAGGATAAAATTGATGATTTAAGGACCATACCTTTTCGCCAAAGGAAATATCGGTAAGCTTGTATGTTTAAACTTTAAGAATTTAGCGGATATTATTAAATTAGAAAATAATCTATAAAGATTAATTCAGTGATTAATTGCGCTATTTATCAGTATTACGGTTTGATTCGTTTCACTCCTGATCATAAGCCTCCTAGTCTAGTGTTGTTGTATTGGATTCAAATTAAAATCATAATAAACTAATTTTATTATGGCAGAGTTTAGTGGTTCATCTTTCATTCCCTCAGACGTAGGTCGCGTGGATGGTTGAGAGAGGATATCCCCAACGGTGGGGATATCACAAAATATCAATTTCTTAATTGATGTTTTTCAACGACTTTTCTACGAAATCTACTCAGCAATATTGAATTAAATTCATATCTCTCCCTCTTCATTGTAGATTTAATTCCCCAACAATAATTGTGTAACTTCTGTTGAACTCTCCTCTATTAAAAAGATGGAATTGAATGCACTTTGGTATTTTGGGAAAAAATCTCGTTGGGTGGCAACAACTTAGGGATCGACGAGCGGCTCAATCGCGCTTTTTAGTGGCGACATTAAGTCTCGTACTATTGAACAGAAAGTCTTTCCACAGCGTCAGAGGTGCGACTAGACCTCCACCAGTCACATGCTTAATTGCTTGAGTTTTTCTTCTGACGAGGTTTTAAGATATCCTATTTTATTTCTGGATCCTTTGGAGGTTTTTGATTTCATGGAGATGGTGTGGCTGAGCTGCACCATCTTAGCTCTCATGAGCTTGTGTAAGGGATATTTCATGTTAGTGTTTTACAGTAAGCAAGAAAAACACACTTGTGTTGAACACAATTTTATAATCATTTAAACATCAATTATACATATAATAGAAACAGTTTATACATAAAGATTACATTATATAACATAATATTCAGACATATATAGTTTAAAATATTATATTTTTACTAGAGGACCCCACACACGTTGTCCTGTACACACATCTTAAACTCAAAAGTTCCAAATTTTTATGAATACGCTTTAACAATCTGGACCGTTTTGAGTAAAATTTGAATTAAAAAGTTATTACAATGTCTAACGTCGTTACATGTACGGTTATCATAATTCAATCAATCGATAGCGTGTGAGTGTATGTATACTATGAGGGAAGTTAAATGTAAAGGCTCTGTGAATAAAAACTTAAACTTGTTTTAATTAAAGGTTCAGCCGTTTAGGAGGAGTTCAGTTACATACACACGCACAGAAGAATTACATATATAAATATTATTTAAAAAGATATTAATTAACAAAACGCGCGCTAAAAAGCGTGAATCGCGACTGCATTTTCGTAACAATAAAGACTGTGTGAAGATCCCCTTGGATCTCACTTTCAGAACGAGAATATTTTTGAGTCAAAGAACCAGTAGCCATTTTTATAAATAACTTTCTTTATTTGGTTATCTTTCCCAAAGAGAATTAAAGACTTTGAATAACAAATAAATCAAAATAGCTTTATGAGGTTTAAAAGGGACTTTCCTTTATATTAACTTAAATATTTAATGATCCAATTAATTAACAACTAGAATATCGATCACGCAGAGATTACCGCAATAAGAGATCCCAGAATTATATTCAATAATGTTCCTATTGAACATTTAACTTTAATCTCACTCCTAATATAAAACTTTAATGAGACTTTAATTATAAATCAATATTTACCACACTGAATCTCAGCTCTTCCTGAGACTAATTTTTCCTCCTAGAAAAAACTTCCATAATAAATCTCTAACTTCACTATTATAACTTCCTGCTTCAATCTCTCTCTCCTACTGCCTCTCACTTTACTATTCCTTTTAACATAAATACTTTATCTAATCTGCATAATAAGGAATCCCTGTCCTCTTTTTGGAGCTGATTGGAAATAGGTAGGGGAATTAAATTTCTCTAAAAAAGACGTCTCAGAAGGTTAGTGATAAAGTTCCGTACAGATTTGTCACAACTGTGTTTGGCCAGTTTGGCTGAAAATCAATTTTCGACGCCAACTTACGTCTTTTTCAATTCCTACTATTAGCTCACGATCTCTATACATATTTTATTTGTTTGTTTATTTATTTATTTATTTATCTTGGTGGAATTTTCAATCGTTAATAAAATACATTTTAAAGCGCTCAATTGAGCTGAAATGTAATGTACATGGCTATTTTGGATGACAATACAATAATTTAAATATAATTAATAAAAATTAATTGATTAAAATTAATTATTTAAAAAATTACAAATACAGCCACGTTGGCGACTTATGTCAAAATTTGAAAATGTTTTTTTTTCTCACGTGTCAAAGCATTTAGTTGAAAGGAAATTTTATACACACGATTGTTTTGGATGACAATACGATACTTAAATGATAATTAATAAAAATTAATTAGTACTGAATGTTGTGATTCTGTCATATGTATATACATATTTATATTAATTGTAACTATTTAATAAATAGTAGCTGAAATAATTTTTTATTGTTGATCTAAGTAGAAATCAACTTAAATTTTTTTTATATTACTTGTGTGTGTGTTTATAACATTAGCGTTGTTACAACAATGCTGGTGAATGTTAAGTTGTATTTTTGAATGTTTTTAATTAATATCTTTTTAACTAATTGTGATATAGGACCGAATTGTAAATCTAGTGACATACACACGCACAGAAGATTTTTATATATAAAGATTAGAGGACCCGACAGACGCGTTGTCCTGTACACACATCTTAAAATCAAAATAAAAGTTTTTTGAATATTCGATACTGGGATCGTAGAGCAGTCTGCCGGATCTAATGTAAAACATTCTAAGATCAACAATTTATAAATAAAAAATTAATTACATAAACATTTCTAAACCGAATTATAAATCTAAACCATTCTCGAGTCAACTGGAAGAGACAAAAATTTCATCAAAATCGGTCCACCCGTTTAGGAGGAGTTCAGATACATACACACGCACAGAAAAATTCCATATATAACGATTTGAAAAAATATTAATTAAAAACGCTAAAAAGCGTGAATCGTCTGCATTTTCATAGCAATAATTCTTATTCTTAGCGTGTTTTAATAAATTTCTTGATATTTAGAGTTATGAATACATTGAGTGTCGCCAAACTATTATGACCATTTGACACTTATACGGAAAGCAGATATAGCTTCACTTTGTTGCCGCTAGAGGGCGAGATATCAATTAAAAAGGAATGGCGAAATAGTGCATCATCAATTTGTAATGGTCCCTGAGGACCTCACTTTGAGAACTAGAATAATTATGAGATATAAAAGAACCAGTAGCCATTATTATAATTGAGATTCAGTTCTCAAAGTGAACCATTACAATGGCGCCCAACGTCCGCCATTGTAATGATCCCTATTTCTCACTTTGAGAACTAGAATAATTATGAGACGTAAATGAACCAGTAGCCATTTTTATAAATAACTTTCTTTATTTAGATATCTTTCCCAAATAGAATCAAAGACTTATTAACAACAACAAGGCGAATAGTATGAGGTTTCAATTATAATAATCTTTAAATTAACTCAATTAATTAATAATCTAATTAATTCATTCATTAAATAACGATCACGCAGAAATTACCACGATAAGAGATCCCAGAATTATATTCAATAATGTTCTTAATGAACATTTAACTTAATCTCACTCTTAAAACTTTAATGAGACTTTAAATACAATTTTATATTTACCACTCGGAATCTCAATTCTTCGTGAGAATAATTTATCTTCAACTACAATATTTCAATTCAAAATCACTATAACTCTATGCTTCAATATCTATCTCCTACTGCTCTAACTTTACTATTTCGTTTGACTTAAATACTGAATCTAATCTGCATAATAAGGAATCCTGTCCGCTTTTTGGAGTTGATTGGAAATAGGTAGGGAATTAAATTTCCCTAAAAAGGTCGGTTCAGAAGGTTAGTGATAAAGTTCCGTATAGATTCGTCACAAATTGCTCCATTTTGCTTGAGAAGAAGTGAGAAAAAAAAAACGTGACTTAACTGATTTTTGAAAGCGGGATGATTTTAGGCCCTAGAAGCGTCAGAACCAGGGCTTCACACCTTATGATGAGTAGTAATGAATGTTTACAATGAGAGTAGATAACCAAGCAGAAAAACAGGTCAGGGCAGAGTTTCTCAAACTGTGGGGTGCGCTCCCCGGGAAACGTGATAATCCTACAAGGAGGGCGCGAGCATATCGAAAATTAAAGATTTAAAAAAAAAAATAATTTACTGGAATTAATAAAAACAAAATACTTTCAGACATAATAAAAAATGCACTTTTACTGTGATACAATTTATATATATCATCTGGTGAAATAACGTCATCAAAAATAAAATCTTCTTCAATACCTAATTAGCTATCTTTGATCCTATAACCAAATAAAAACACTTTTATTTTATTTGCTGCAATCTCATGATGAGAGATTTTTTATTGCGCTTTCTTTTTAAACCTAAAATACTTCTCTTTCAGAGAAAAAAACAAAACCCCAGAATCGAAAATATTTAGGAACATAAAAAAATTATCACTGTAATGAAATACTGTACATAAAGCTGTATGCAGCAGAATATATTTGCTCAACATCTGTTGGACCTTCTAAGTTATTAGTACAGTTAGTTATGACCCCTCTTATGTGTGTGTGTGTTTGTTTCTCATTTAGGGATGTAGTAAATAATGTATTTCTGTGTGTGGGGAGGAGTCACATGCAAAATCGTTTGATATTTGAAAAACCACAGAGAGCACACTTTGAAGGATTACTTGGCCACGATTTATATCTATGAGTACTGTCAAGCATATAAAGCATAATGAAAAAACGTTTCACACAATTTTTTAGCAGTAACATCCATATTATATGTTGAACGCACTTTTAACCTGGAAGTGGTCGCGCGGGGCACATTTCATGAAATCGTTAATTCAGGAAAAACTGTTATTTGCTTCAAAAGAAAAATTGAAAAGTCCTTGAAAGTAGGTAAGCATACTTTCTCTTGATAAAATTATTCACTGGAATCACGATTTGTATCGATTTGTACAATAAAAATAATTATGAAAAAAGGTTTGGGGTAACTAAATCCCCCCGCGAGACAATTAACGTTAGTATCTTGTGTGCTCCCGGGATAAAACATTTTGAAGTCTTCTCGCTTTAAATATTAAAAAGTAACACAACTATTCTTCATCGGAATTTTACATTATTTTTCATTATTTAATATTAATTCTAAATGCTCATTCTGTGAGGCTTAAAATTACAGTTCGCTTAAAACCAATTATAATATGAGCAATCATTTTAAAATATCATTTTACATTTTAATAAACATTGTCGCGCATTTGGGTTTACTCTCCTGACAATTCAGCTATTATATCAAGAATGTTTCAGTTTCTTTTAAAAAATGACTTGTGCGAAGAATAAGTACTTCAGACTTTAATGTATCAGTGCTGCACAAAGTATTTCATAACTAATTTGTTAATACTAAATTAAGAGCAAGTTTAATAAGTATTAGCGACTTCCATGGGCTTGTCTTGCAGAGGAAAGTTTTTCAAAGGAAGGTTTACGATTACAAATTGACACTCCGAGTCATTTTTTTTATATTTGGCAGAGATCTATATTTTGTTTTCAAAGCAGCCACCACATTTTGGAATTGTTCCAATTTAAAAATTCGTGAAAGTAAAATAATATATATATATATATATATTACTTAAAAGTAACATATATAAAATTTAATGTACTTATTTTATTAATTTATACGGTTTATAATTAAGACCATATTGTAGCTTTAGCGTCAAAGTGCATTATTATTGCATAAGAGGGGCGCGATAAAAATTATGATTAAAAAGTGGGTCGTCAGTATTGAAAGTTTGAGAAGCACTGGGCTTGTTATCATCACAAGCTAGTGAATACTCCCTCGTAAAAGAGATTTTTGAAAGTTTTCCAGTCCAACCGAAGATTAACCTTACGTCAAATTGCGTGGAATATTATTCAAGGACCAACAGCTAATGACTGAAAGAGCTGTTCGCCCCACGTTCCACTGTATAGGCTATGGTAACCAATGACATATTTGAAAGCCTCTTAATGTCGGTCTTGAAAAAAGCAGTCTCCAGTTCGCAAAACAACACGAGGATTGGACTGTAGATGACTGAAAAAGGGTCACGTGATCCAATGTATGGTGTTTTCAATTACACTACGCAAATGGTTGGTTGCGAATATGGAGAAAACAGAACAAAAAGCATAAACCTCACATGCGTTGCCGCAACTTTTCAAGCTGTTGGAACTAATATTATTGTGTGGAATATATTTTCTTGGGATTGCAAAAATCCTTTGATTCATATATAAGAACGCTCGAATGCCCAAATGTATTTAAGTTTTATCGAATATCACGTACACACGCACATCTTGTTATGTGATTGGTTTACCTGTCGGGAATGTGTACTCTCAGCATTACATTCCTGTCATATAGCTGATATTGTACACAGATGGTTCAAAGAGAATGACAGAAACTTTACCTTACTTAGTTGGCCCACTCAGTCACCAGATCTAAATCCAATTGAGAATCTGCAGGATGAGATCAAATGCAGCATCCAGTAGCATCTAATCTGAAGACAAATAGAAAAAGCAATTCATCGGATGTGGTGTCAGATTTCTCATACCAATAACTAATATCTCATAGAGACTATTCCAAGAAGCATCCATGCGGTGTTAGGGTAAAAGGGGATAAAGTATTATATTGAAGACGTGATCATATAGAACTTGGCCCCTCAGTGAATATGTAAAATATTTCTCTCAATTATTAATACTTTAATGCAAAATTATGTATCACATTGACTCGCTTTTTTAAAAAAAAGTTTAGTATTTATGTTTAGAAATGCAAACAAAGTACCTTAACTCGGGTTGTTACATTGCGTGAGAAAAATCTAGTTATATTCAATTTTTTTATAACCATGAATAAATTGAAACTTTCGAATATTTTTACAGGTTAAGAACTTTCAAAATATTGCATTTAGAGCTTTTAACTTTTAGTTTCAAAACATTTCTTTCTTTTGACAAAGCTAATTAATTTTCTATACTGATGTTCTCGTTCGTTTTATCCTTAGCTAAATGCAATTTGGATGTTTCCTTGCAATTTCACTTTAAAATTTCTGTCTAAAAGAAAGTGGAATTACTTCAGGAGTTAAGATATAAAATAAATCTTTACCAGAAATTATCCGAAAATATTCGTAACAACTTTCTTCTGTTAAGATGTCATGCTTGTTGAGTTTCCAATTCCAGGACGAAGGAGTTATTTTGAAATCCTTCATTAATATAATGATTCTTAAAAAAGAAAAGAAGCTGTATTTAATCGTAAATTTAAAAAACACCAGATTTATAAAGTTATATTAACTGTAAAATTTCGACAAAAGTTCACACAAGAAGGTAAAAGATTATAATTGCTTTCACAGAACTAACAGCAATTGTTAAGAGAAACAGTTTTTTTCTAAATTACGTTTCATTAGAGATTGTCAACCCGTATATAAACTGAGGACTTTGCCGAAGCTTTAAGAAGTTCCCAAACTCCCCGGCTTATACACGCGGAAACAAAACGGCGGGTCTTTAATTGGGCTCGAACCCGTGAAAATACAAATAAGTAAATTGCATTTTTTTACAAAAATTAAGATTTTTTTCTTTTTAATTTACAATTTCAATTTTTGTTTGCCTTTTTTAAAAACTACTTTCTTGTTCTCTTAATTCAGTTCTAAAATGTTTTTCTATCAGATTTTTTTTTCTGTCAAAAAATTAATAAAAGTACAATACCTCAATAAATTAATAGTTTAATATTCTCTGTGCAAATTGGAAAAATCAGTTTCTTGTTAGAATTACATTTAATCTCCTTGAGAAATAAATACATGAGAAGTGCCTTTTAAAATACATACATACACAAGAATCTATACATAAAAAATGATTTCAATAATAAAAATTGATTTTTATGTATAATACATCTAACATCAAACAAATATAATGAATAAATAAATTAAAAGTAAAAGACACTGTCACAAAAAATATATTCACCCAGCTAAAATCGAACTACTATCGCGCAACTTGACAGGAATACAGTCTGATTCGGAAATGATCAACATTTCGACGGCAGTGAAACAGAGTAACACCGATCTATACGAATACGAGATGCACTGCCGGGAGAGTTGAAAGGCGTGATAGCTTTTGCCTCAGGGTTATTCAATTCTGTCGACGCTGATTGATGGTATTGTGAATGGAGACGCGTAACCGATGACAGTATGAACAACTGTCGGACTTTGAGGAGGAACGTATAGTAGGCCTCAGAGAAGTAGGTAGGCCGAACAGAGGGGCATATCGGCCAACCCCTCGGTCGGAGCGACATGATAGTTGATCGGTGTTGACAACAGTCAGTCACAAAAGGGATAATCCCCCGTTGAGGAGAGTCAGGGAGTCGTAGGAAGACAAACGCGTGAGAAGATCACGAAATCATAAGAGCGCCTACGTTCTCACCAACAAGGCCGCTAGTATGTGTTCGAAGTCATTTACCACCTTCTAGTCATCCGGTGGTATCAAGAGAGACCATTCAGAGATGATTACCCGACGCAGGTATAAGGAGCCGATGACCGTTAAAACACTTACCCCACATCATAGGCAGAGTCCCCTAAACTTTCATTGACCTCAAGCAGCAAAAATGGGATGACCGGAGAGGTGTGATCTTCAGCAATGAATCCAGACTTAGTTTTAATACTGATGACCAGCGTATATGAGTGTGGAGGGCATTTTATGTCGAGATGCATACAGCGATTATACAAGGTGCACACTTTGATGGCACGCAGTTGCTTAGATGAGACTTTTGCGCCAGTTGTATTGCATATATTATCAAGTCACCTTGGCTCCATTTACCAGCAAAGCAACGCTTGTCTACATACTGCGCGGCTATCTTGACTGTTTATTCCAAAGCATAACGTAATCCCGTCATCAGTCAGGCCACCAGACCTCTCGCCAATCAGTACTTCTGGTGCGAGACAACTATAGCCACCCCGTAATACTGGGTAATTAATTGCCCAGTTTAAATATCATGGCATGAGCTTTTTTTTAAGAGGTCATAAGTGACCTCATTGATTGAATATCCAACCTTTTTTGGCTTGTATAGCTGCTAGAGGTGGATTTACCACCATATGTCCTTCATAAAACAATCTTTCCTTCTGAATCAGTAATCATTTGCTTATCTCCTTATATACTACATGCATATTAAGTTTCATGGTGGTAACTCGTTATAGTGCATAGGTCGCATAGCCAGGTGTATGTATAGAAATACACTGGTATGCAAAAATTAAGGACGAAGTCGAAAAATTAGCATATCAGCTGAACGAAGAGGCAGAGCGGACAGAAAGACCAATCAGGAGATTAAGTAAGGTGGTGTACGGTAGCACATGCGCAGATATGCAGACAGACGTAATGGGGAAGTGTCTGAGTAGTATAAAGCCTGTTGTCGGTGTAAGATCAGTATTTCTGGCAAGGAGATTGCACGCCGTATAGCAGTTAAAATCACACCGAGTTGCTGCCTCAGCGTGAAATGGCGAATAATCAATCTGTTAGACGACATCTGGATGGTTTTACCCGAGGTCGAATTGGGAAGTTGGAGGAAGGCCGCAGTGTGACAAGTGTGGCTGCAGAGTTCGGAATTGCTCACAGCATCGTTTCACGACTTTTGAGACAATTTACAAATACAGGAACAGCTATCCGGGGGTTCAGTAGTGGTCGTCCACGAGGAACCACATTCGCAGATGACCGGTACATTGTCTTACAGGCCAGAAGAAACAGGCGGCAGACAGCGGGAGAAATCGCTAGACACACGACACAGGCGACTGGACGACAGATATCGCGTTTTACCGTGGCCAGAAGACTGCACGGTGGTGGTCTGTTTGCACGACGCCCTGTACGGTGTGTACCTTTAACGCCTGCGGAGAAGGCGTTCTCTATGGTGCCGGGAACACCGAAATTGGAGAGACAATGAATGGGGACGAGTACTCTTTACAGATGAGAGCAGATTCAGTTTGAGTAGCGATTCTCATCGCATACTCATCTGGAGAGAGCGGGGAAGCCGCAATCATCCCTCGAACATAATTGAAAGGGACAGGTATGGAGGTCGCGGTGTTCTCGTTTGGGGAGGCATCATGCTTGGTAGTCGTACAGACCTTCACATCTTCGACGCAGTTTCAGTCAACGGGACCCGTTATTGTAACGAGATTCTTCTTCCATATGTGCGTCTTTTTAGAGGCGCTATGGGTCTGCAGTTCCTTTTCATGGACGACAATGCACCATGTCATCGCACAGTAGCTGCCGAACAGATCTTAGAGAGTGAGGATATTGAACGTATGGATTGGCCGGCACTATCTCCGTATCTCAATCCCATCGAGCATGTATGGGATTTTCTAGGCAGACGCTTGGCAGCTCGTACCATACCACCAGTAACGATTCGGGAGCTTCGATTGGCGCTGCAAGAAGAATGGGCAGCAATGCCTGAACAACTCTCTGACACCCTCATTCTCTGCATGGGCAGATGCTGTGAAACCTGCCTAGCAGTCAGGGGAGATCTTATCCCCTACTAAAGACCGGATGTTTCTTGCTGGACACCCATCACAGGGATGTTTCGGCCTTCAGTCGCTTTGCGCTCCATGCTACTTTTTCAATCATGCTTCTTTTTATCTCTCTGATTTCTCTTTTAGTAAGTGTTGCTTACATTACACATGTCCTTACGTATTGGGGATCTTACGGTATTAAATGTGTTGATTTGGAAAGCTTTTGTACAAAGTTATATTGAAAAAACCGTCTCGTCCTTAATTTTTGCACACCAGTGTATATTGTGACATAGTGTATATAAAATGCTATTTTTCGCGTTATACATCACAATGCAAACCTTAAAATCCCTTAACAGCCTTCAAATTTTCATATACTTAATCTTTAAGAGAAAGTCTTTTCTCCTTAATGAAATTAATTTAAGAAAGTTTGGCTTTTCAGAGGATTTCCAAATTGTTTAGTGGTGGAAAGATTTTTTTTTTTAATGTCTGAGCTAATTGAGGTCACAAACAAAATTTGTAATATAAAAATCTCTTTTGAACCTCATCTCTTGTTTTTAATTGACAGCACGTGACTATCTGAAGTTTATTAAATAGCTTTACGCTTGAATTTTTACAGAGCGTGACTGGTTATCCTGTCTCATAGAAAATAGATTGCATGTTATTAAGCTAATGATTTACATCCGCACGAGAACCAAATTAGTAAACTTGTTTGACGACTCTAATATAGTTGTAGTTGCTAAAAAGAGCAGGATTTATCCTTAATAACTTTTGCAGTTTTTTTCTATCTAATTAGAACTTTAGATCAGTGTTTTTATAGCCGAAAGGGAGCAAAACTGTAATATTTGTCGAATACTTTATATAATCGACTAATTTTTGGCACATAATTTTTCACAAAATTGAATACCATGCTTTTTCTCATACTTTAGAGTAGAAGAATTTATGAAAAAATTTATATTTCAAATTAAGAATTCTAATAATTGGTCCCAGAGATACTCATTAAGCAAAAATATAAGGGGCTACATCCTAGTTTGTCTCCTGTGCAAATAATGTATATTTCCATTCTTAACTCGTAGTGAGGATCTTTTGACCGATAATTAAGATTTATAAATTAATACACGACCCTTTATAACGCGGCAATGTCTGATCGCAATTTCAAAATTAAATGTAGGGTGTCCAGAAAGTATGATTAAATTATCAAAAATTAATTAAGGATAAACAAAGGTTTTCACTTACGGTTTTTCATGTTCCATAAAGAGATTTGTAAAGTTTCTATTTGAGAGAGATGAAATGCAAACTGGATGGTGCAACGTTCCCATTTTTAAACACTCTCGTTTTAAAATGGCTTCACCGCAAGAACAAGCTCAAGTTGTTGTATGGTTGATCGAATTTAAATCTACAACACAAGATCTGTATTGATGGGACGCCACCACTTTGGAGTCAGAAAAAGTTCCCTGAATGATGGATGAAAAGAGACCTAATAACGTGGTAACTTACAGATCTCTAGAGACTTGTATAATCACGAGGAACACAATCAGCGGATGGGGGTTGCCATCCACCAGAAGAAATAAAATTTTTCAGGGCCAAGAGGAAGTCCAATAGCGTGGACGAAAAGCCCTCGAGTAGTTGAATAGTGTGACTTTAATATTCACTCACTCACCCACCCACCAATAGCAGGGTCACTGAAATCTCTAGACATGACGTCTTTGGACTTCTTCTAAGGGCATGTGAAAAACATTGTTTACCAAACTACAATGAGCAACACTAATGAAGTGAAAAGTCGAATTACAGTGGTCATTCAGAATGTTAATTCTACGATACTTCATAGAACGTGCCCAGAAAAATTGGACAAACTCGATGTTGCGCGTAACTACTAGCGCACACGTGGAAATTGTGCAATAAAGCTTTAAAAAAACTTTATTGTTTTCTTTATGGAACAAAAGAAAACCCATTGCAAAGGACTGTCTTGATTTGTGTTTTATAATTAATATTTGAAAGTGTAGTCATACGTTTCGGATATCCGGTATTTCTTGAACTTTTTAAAGGGGTTACAAGTGTTTTATGACACGTTAAGTACAGAAATATAAAAATTTCGGAATGTGTGTGTTACATTTTTTTTCATATTTATATTAAATAATTCGAATTCTTCGTATTATTTAATTTCCTTTTATAGAATTGTAAAAAGCTATATTAGCTATCGTTTAGGACAAGATGATTCGATAAATGCTTATCAGAAAATTTACCATGAGCTGATTGAAAAACTAATTTAACATTAAGGAAATTTATTCTGTAAGCCAGTGATTCTCAACCTTTCAATCCTGACGACTTTATTTTTTGTCGCCCCCGTACAACAATAACGTATTTACTGCAATAAAGATGCACTTTGACGCTAAAGCTACAATGCGATCTCAATTATAAACTGTATAAGTATTGAATTTTGTATATGTTACTTTTAAGTGATATATATTTTAAGAAAATTACTTAAAAATTATATTACTTACTTATTATTATGTTATTTTTCTTTCTCTAATTTTTAAATTGGAACAGATCGCAAAATGATATATTTAATTAAAGATTTATTTCCTTCAGCATCCATTTCTCAAAGTACAAATGTCATTAGAAAAATAGTCTATTCTAAGTTGCTCTCAATCGTATCCATCACATCTGGCATTATCGGGTACGTTTGCGTGAGTCTGGGCAACCTATCGGACGTCTGCGTAAAACATGTAAAAATGCTTTTCCTCGTACAATTCGGTTTCAGTCGGTTCGGTTACCAGTCTCTCTCTCAGTTTCGGTTAACTCGATACTTTAACAGCTACCGAATCTAGCTTGAATGTACATTTTTTAATTTGCACGTTAGTTGTAATTCACGGTAATTAAGTATTTACGGCAGTAGATTAAAACAAAAATATATATACATTTTTAAGTCGTAAGCGAACATTCGCCGATAATAAAGGATCAACAAGTACACATACGTACATGGTTCCGAAAATTAAATCAAGGAAATATTCTCAAAAATACTTAAATTTTGGATTTACCACTACTGAAGTAAATGATGGGGAAAAACGCCCCAGCTCGTTATGTGTTAAAACTTACAAATGTGAAGAAGAACATGTGAAAGTTGTTTTTAAAACATGTAAAATTATTTAGCCATCTTGGCAAATAATTTTAAAAAAGTATTTTCTTGATGAGGACAACTTTATAGCAAGTTACGTGTGGATTAGGGATCTATTTCAAAATACTCCAGAAGGGCTCTCAACTTCCAAAGATGAAATCTTCATATATTTCACATCCAGTGAAAAATTAAAAGGCAATTCTGTACTAAATTGCTCTTCGAATTTTGGGTAGAGGTGGAGGATGAACTTTCTGCACTGAAAACAAAAGCACTTCGTCATTCGAGTTTACGCCTTCACGAAGTGGTGTCGTTTTTCAAGCTTTCGGTATCGGAAATTCTGCTTTTCTTCTTGCTTCAGCTTTCACTTACCTCGTCGCCAGGATTCTAGCTACAGACTCCATCGAGAACAGAGTTAGTTTCTGAGTTCATTTCGTACCACTAAAAGACCCGCCGTGTAGGGCAGCGATGCACGTTAAATCTGTCGAGAGCTGAAACGAGTGTGGTGTGGTAGTTAGGAGAGGGGGTGCCAGCTCAGGTGTCGTCCACGTCACTTGACCATGGTTCAAAATTACGTCGTCCGTCGCCGAAAGCCCTCGTGTAGCTGAACAGTGCGACGTTAATATTAACTCACTCACTCTGAGTTCATTTTCTTTTGCTTGCCTGCGACTGCACCGCTTGGGTGCGTGGGTTATTTTTGGCTCTGCTTCCAATCCTTTTGACCTAGACCGAATTATGGCTACCGCTAATGACATGGATTTGACTCAAAATGGAATTATCAATAATGTTCACATACCATCCTCACCTTCCAGATTCGTAATTACTGACGAATTCACCTACGATAATCAACAATCAGTAAGAGAACTGATAAATCTCAGAGACTCTTACGCCATCTGGGCAAGGAAACTTTCCATTGTACCAGGAACTATAGCGACGAGTATACCGCCACTAGTGCAGAATTGGGAAACATCCACACCGCCCTTCTTGTCACCAAGGAAAGGATGAACTTACCGCTGTTCAGGCTCCCCATATCTATAGAGGCCCTGAACGCCCTCATCAAGAACGTGGAAGAGCAACGCGCCCATCTAACTCCTGTGGACTCTACTCCAAAAGAGACTGTTCCATCTGACACCACACTAAACTCTCCCAGCAAGAGAACTTTAAAAAATTTAAGACTGAAAACCGACAAAAAGAGATTGATTGATGATGATGGGTTTCAAACCCCAGACAAAAGACATACCGCAAAGAAATTCGGTAAGAAAAACCCTCCCTTTTGCCTCCTACCACCTCCCAGACTTCTAAACCCGCTCAAGCCCCGCCCCCACCAGCTGAATGGAATGATTCTGAGATTGAGGACGAGGATGCTGGTAAAAGCAATCCTCGGCTGTTGGCACCTCCCAAAATCGAATTCCACCAGTTTTTGTCAATCCTCCTGACAATTGGTGCACTTTAATTTCCATAGCTAGGCAATTAGCCCAACTCTAATAAGTAAACTAACTGGTAAATTTCTTCGCATTATTGTCCAAAGTGATGACGAATATCTTAAACTCGCTCAATCCCTTCAACATGAAGGAGCTGAGTATAAATCATTTATGCTTAAATCTAATCGGCCCCATAAATTATTAATCCGTGGACTTCCAACTTCCAATAAAGTAAAAGAAATACGTGTTGAAATCGAGACAGAAGGATTTCAGATCCATAAAATCTCCCGATTACAAAAATTTAAAACCAAAGCCCCCATGCCTCTAATTTACCTACAACTTGTAAATGATGCCAAAGCTGACACTATCTTTCAGTTTACTGAAATGTTTGGCACACAAATTTCCTTTGAGCGCTATGACAATAGTCGCAACAAAAGACCCAATCAATGCTGGAGATGCCAGGGTTTTTTCCATTCTTTGGAAGTCTGTCATCTCCCAATTAAATGCCTTAAATGTGCAGGGTCTCATGAGGCAAAAAAGTATAATCGTGCATTTGAAGACCCACTAATTTGTGCCAACTGCGGTGGGGAACATGCGGCAAATTGGCGACAATGCCCCCGTTTTCAGAAGACTAAAAATAATACAAAAGCGCCCCAAAAGGGCAATCAAAATAAAAATCAACATCCTATGGGAAATAACCCTAATAACGTGCCACAAAATAAAATTCAAGAGAGAAATTTAGGCTCTCGTAATGATCTAAACTTAAAAAGTAGCATGCATATGCTCAATCCAAGATCCAACAGCCTCAATCAAACTACCGCGCTGTCATTCCCTCCGTCTCGTATTCTAAAGTTGTTTCTGGACAGATCAGGGAGATTATAGTCATGTTAACACCCCAAATTCAAATTTTTCAACCATTTTCACAAATGTAATTCAGATAGCTAATGATGAAGGAGTCGATGAGGAACTGTTGGCCCAGGCTTTCCGAGAAGCACTCCCAGCACTCCGAAAACTTTCTCATCCTGACGATAAGTCATGTGAAATTTTTCAGGCCTATGTCGCGTTAAAAATTGGCGTAATTATGTTGCCCACAATTTTGCCTAACTTTCAATCGTGCAAACGTGCAATCAATCCAATTGGTTTTTGGAACGCAAACGGTCTGCGCTCCAAAATTCATGAAGTCAGAGATTTCGTTTGGGAGCAAAATCTTGATTTGTTTTTGGTCCAAGAAACCAAACTAGAACCTGGTCAGGACCCTCTGATTGCAAATTATCATCTTTATAAAGATGATCGTGTAATTTTTCCTAGAATTCGTACTGCAGGAGGTACCGCTATATACTGTAAAAGTAATTTCGTTCAAAGCAGAGCCCCTTTAGAAGGGATACAGTATATGGATGCTACTGCTATTGAAATTAAAATTAATAATTTCCTTCCCCTCCGAGTAGTTTCTGCTTATGCTCGTTTTTGTGCGGAAATCAACAGAAAATTCCCCGAAAAGGATTTTCTTAAAATTCTAAATTCAGGTAATAACTTAATCATTGCTGGAGACCTTAACGCTGCTCACAAAATGTGGAATAACACCAGGTCGAATAATTTTGGCTTTCGTCTTCAAAGAATTATTCAAAATTATCCCAATGCAAGGATTGTTGCACCTTACACTCCGACGTATATTAATTCATGTTCTCGGCCGGGGTACGTGACTCAATTATCGACCTGGCTGTTTTCAAAAATATCCCTTTTAATTATGACATTAGATTTATAGATAATCTTTGTTCGGATCATCTACCGGTCATTTAACTCTATACACTAACTCTGATACCATGAAAATTCCAGCGCAACTATCCAACAATTGGGAGAACTTCCGATTCCTTCTTAAAAATAAGCCACTTCCCATTTCAGCGTCTCCCAGCAATGATCACCTCGACGTTGCGATTGTTCGGCTTGGAGAAAATATCTCCTCAGCACTTGTGGCTGCTTCAAAAAAAAATTTAAAACCGCACCTATTAAATTACCTCCAGATATTCGCTCCAAAACGCCACAGAAATAGGGTACGGAGATTTTGGCAAAAAGATCTAGAGACCCTGCTCTTAAAATGAACTCCGTACTATCAGCAACGAGATCAGTGATATCAGACACCTCTCCCGTGCAAGATGGGAGAAAACAATTGAGGAGTTATCTCCCAAAACAGGCACTCTTTGGAGGCGTACCTCTCTTCTCAAAAAAGGCCTTTTCATCACATTCCCCCCTAAAGGGCAGTATCGCAGTTGCCCCGATTGAAAAGGCCGAGGTAATTGCTGACAGCCTTCAAGAACAATTTGAACCAAATACTGATGACGAGAATCCTAGATTCTCTGCACATATACAAAGGAAGGTCCAAAGATTCTTTGATTCACCTACCTGTATGGATCTGGAAAAAACATTTCCCTCTGAAATACAGGGATTCATTAAAAATCTCAAACCAAACAAATCTCCTGGCATTGATCTCATCACAAATCGTATCCATAAAAATCTTCCTACTAAATTTATCATTTTCATTGCTTGGCTGTTCAACATGCTTTTGGAAAATTGCTACTTCCCTAAAAGTTGTAGGATGGCCGTGGTGATCCCCATTCTTAAACCCAATTCGGATGATTCTAATCCTAAAAATTATCGTCCAATCTCTCTACTTAGTAGCTTGAGTAAATGGTTCCCCATTCTTAATGGTAATACCCCCATGGTAAATACAGTTACCCTATTCTTAAACCCAATTCGGATGATTGTAATCCTAAAAATTATCGTCCAATCTCACTACTTAGTAGTTTGAGTAAAGCATACAAATTCGTGAAATTGAACCGCCTGAACCAACACTGCTTAGCCAGGAATATTATTATTCCAGAACAGCAAGGCTTTGTAACTAAGTGCTCTACAGTAACCTAGTTATTCAGAGTCACTGAATTGGTTCACACAGGCTTCCAAAACCATCAGGCCACGGGTATGCTATTTGTGGACATAGCCAAAGCCTTTGACAAAATTTGGCCTGATGGCTTAATATCCAAGATGATGAGACTTGGATTTTCGGACCAAATCCTAAAAATTATTCACTCATACCTAAACTCGAGACAGTTTAGAGTTAGAGTCGAAAACTGCCTCTCCAGCCCTCGTCCAGTAAAAAGTGGAATTCCTCAAGGAAGTTTGCTTGGACCAAGACTTTTTAACCTATATATTAACGACATTCCGAAGCCTGACAGTGTCCATTTAGCTATGTATGCGGATGACACTGTTATCATTAGTCAACACACTTATAATTTAAAATTTTTTTGAAAGATTGCAAAATTACATCACAAGGCTTCAGCTCTGGCTCGTTGGTTGGAAAATCAAAGTTAATGCATCAAAAAGCGCAAACCTCCTCTTTACAAAGCAAAGGTGTATAGGAAACTTACCCAATATCTACATTTTTGACCAAACCGTCCCTTGGGTCACTGAATTTAAGTACCTAGGGTTCATTCTCGACGCAAAATTGAACTTCTCCCCCCACATCCATGCTACACTTCAAAAAGCGGCAGGAATGAGCCAAACGCTCAACTGCTTAATTTCTCGAAAGTGTAAGCTCCCAATCAGACACAAGGTTTTACTCTATAAATTATTTCTCCCACCAATTTTGTTATATACATCTCCCATCTGGGCTTCTGCTGCAGTAACTAACTTGAAAAAAATTGCACGTTTTTCAAAATTAACACCTTCAAAAAATTACTTATGTTCCCTGGTTTGTCAGAAACGAAATCTTGCACGAAGATCTCAAAATTGATCCAATTCTTGATTTCATTAAAAATCAGTCCAAAAGTTTTCTGACAGATTACCTCAAATTCCTAACCAATCTATCCGAGTCATCCTTGCCTATGATAACTCGGTCCCAAGCTATGCAAAAAGACCTAGAGCTGCTCTTCACAACATATATCAGCATTTTCCAGTCCTTAAAAGACTTCGGAGATCCTGAATATAGTCTTTGGTAACTCATTTCAATTTAAAAAAAATTCGCTAATTTTAACTTTTGTCATTTTTGTGTGTGTGTGCAAGATTTCATCTCCCCATTAAATTAATTCGACTTAAACCCACATTCTTTTGAATCGGTCTTGTGTGGTAGTTTAATTCCATGTCAATTATTCTCCTTTTCCACATCTTTTGCGGATCATCTTTTATTTTACTCTTTTTCCAGCAGATGGCATCACATTATGGACACTTTCTGTGTCAACGCCTTCTCTTTTCGTTCGCTTTTCAGCGACACTCCCATCATCACTACACGATTCAGCAGTGTTTGTCCTTCCCCTTTATTTTAACATCATTTACAACGAGCACCATGGCATTAATTGCTTTTATTTTCCATTTCATCTTTTTTATCTTCCAAATTCCGTGTCTACTTTCTGATTTCGTTCCGTTAAGGATGAATTAGAGAAGAGCACAGATTTCTGCCACCTGCTTCCGGGATGGTGCCTCATTAAGTATGTTCCATACTTGTCAATTGAATTATTTCTCGCTCTCTCACTGGTAGTATGTCCTCAGCTACTGGTGAGAAGCTTTCTTTTAGAACCGCTCTGAGCTGTTAATAATTTTGATAGTATCTTTTAAAAAAATTTTATGTAACTTTCAATTAATTTCTTCTCTTTTTTTCTTATTAATTATGATGAGAGGGTAATACTGTTTTTTGGTAAGGTACCTCGTATTTTGAAGCCGTGGGCCGAGGAAAAGCACTTCGTATACTATTACCATTTTCAACATCCTACCTTTCTTAACCCTTATTTTCTGCGGTGGATGCTTTGAAGACAAAATATAGTTCTCAGCTAAATATAGAAAAATAACTCAGAGTGTCAATTTCTGATATTATAAACCTTCCTTTGAAAACTTTGCTCTACAAGACAAGCTTATGGAAGTCACTAACAATTATTAAACTTGTTCTCAATTTAGTATTAAGAAATTATTTATAAAATACCTTCTTCAGTACTGATACATTAAACGTATACTGGTTGAAACACCGGCCCTCTCTTCACACGAGTCCATTTTTAAAAAAATAAAACATTATTCTTCATATAATAGCTGAACTGTAAGGAGAGTAAAACTGAGTGTACGACATTGTATACAACAATGTACAATTGTTTTTTAGATAAATGCTATAATTGTAAATAACTGTTTAAAAGTACTGTAATTTTAAACCTCACAGAATTAACATTTAGAATTAATGTTAAATAATAAAAAAGAACATAAAATTCCGATGAAGAATAATTATGTTACTTTTTAATATTTAAAGCGAGAAGACTTCAAAATGTTTTAACCCGGGAGCTGGCACGCACTCGATACTAACGCTAATGGTAGAGTGGGGGGACTCAGTCACCCCAATCATTTGTTTATAATTACTTTTACTGTACACCACACAAGTCGGAATTCCAGTGAATAATTTAATTAAGAGAAATTATACTTACCGGCTTTCAAGGACTTTTCAATTTTTCTTTGATTTGAGAAAAAATCCAATAAAACTGAACTAAAATGATTCAAAAGTGCAAGACCTTACTAAAGGACGCAAATCAGAGACACTTTTCACTAATATTACAGGAATGTTATTTGCTGGCAAAGCTGTCATATTTTGTTCAAAATATTGTAGTTTTAATGAGCTTTCATGATCGAGTGAGTGAATATTAACGTCGCTCAGTTCAGTTACACGAGGGCTTTTGGAGACAGACCTCGTAATTTGGAACCATGGTCAAGTGACGAAGACGATACTTGAGCTAGCCTCTTTTAACTACCACACCACTCCAACAAGAGGATATTTGAGCTCTCAACAGATTTAACCTGTATCTCTTCCCTACACGGCGGGTCTTTAGTGGTACTGGGGTCGAACTCTTTCTTTCTTGTGTCTTTTTGACAAGGCAAACTGAACCTTGTGGTACACTTACGGCTTCATATTTTAGTTGAAGGAGAGTTCTTTAGGAAGCATTTGAAAATAATCCTTTCGTTTCATGTTTATCGCGTTTCTAATCATGAATAATAAGAATCATTTCAGAAGGTTCTGCTTTTGTTTGATCAGTTTCAACTTCCTTTAATAGAGATCACAGATGCCCCGCGCCACCGCTCCCTCGTTAAAAGTGTATTCACAAATAATACAAATGTTCTAAAAAGTATTATGACGTTTTTCGCTATGCTTTATATGTTTGAGAATACTCATAAAAATAAATCTTGTCCAAATAATCCTTCAAATCAATAATTTTTTTTCCAAATATCTGAAACTCTTTATTATTTACAATTTCCCAAAGCGAAAAACAAACACATAAAGATGGGACGGAACTAAAGTAGAACTAACCATACCAGTAAGTTTGAAGGTCAATCAAATGATCAGCAAATGTATTATGCTGCCTGGCTGAAATGTGAATCATGTCTTCCTTATCTTTCTACAACTAATGTACAGTATTTCCATAATTACAGTGATGAATTGTTTATCTTCTTAGAATTTTTCTCAGGATTTGGGTTTCATTTTTTTCTTTTAACGAGTAACATTTTATGTTTAAAAAGAAAGCGCAATAAAAAAATCTCTCGTCGAGGAATTACAGCAAATTAAACAAACTTTTTTTTTCTCTTTAATTTGGTTTTTAGATCAAAGATAGCTATTTGATGACAGAAAAACTCCAGAAGATAAACATAAATTATATCAGTGTTGTTCTGTAATGTTTTATATGGAAGAAAGCATTTTGTTTTACTTCTTTACGGTTAATTTTTAAAAAAAACTTTAAATTTTCGTTATTCTCGTGCCTTTCTTGTAGGGCCCACACTTTGAGAAACACTGCTGTAAGCCTTAAGAAATCAAAACCTTTCATGTAGCTCTTTATGAAATGTGTAGTTTAAGCTATTTTAATAAGAAAATCCAACATGAAAAATAACTGGATTTTAATTAATGGAAAAAATGTGTTTAAGAAATTAATAAGAATATTTATAAATAAGTTAATTAACTCATTAACAACGTAACTTAGCTTCCTTTGAACCACTGACATATGCTTTTTTTCCCAATTATAATAGAAATATCACATACAAATTCAGAAAGAAATAAACCTCATAAAGTAATTTCAGTTTTAAATTTGAATTGTTACATTTTAAAACTTTTGTCTGCATCATATTATTATCTTGATTTAAAGCATCGTTAAAATTAATTGCAAACTCAAAATGATACAAGTTGAAATATAACGACCAAATTTGAAAATTGTATATAGTGTATAACTACTTTAACAATATAATAATCAGAAAACACATTTGTCAGTACCAAGTACTTAGTTTTACATTATGCCAAATAAGGGACTCGAAATATATGATCTCATCTTATGAGCAAGCGAGTGATTTAGAATCTACTTTGACATTATTTTCAATAATATCGCTATTCATTGTTACTTTAATTTCTAGTTATATATTTGGAACTCTAGGAATTTATTTAGTGTAATATTAGTGACGTAGAAAAATAAATAAATTGACAAATTAAGAATATATATATGTATGTATAATGTCGTGGTGGATGGAAAATAAAGGAAGTATGAAATACAGAATATATTCATACATTCAATAATAATTTTATTTTTAGACACGTTTTTCTTAGTTTAAAAGAGGTGGAAACCACTTACTTATTCGTGAAATCCAAAAACAAAAGAACACAAAATAAGTTTATTCTACATTAAAAAGTTAACAGCTTTATATTCAAACAAGCAACATAAAATATATTTACATACTATGCAATTTATTTAACTTAGAATATTTTACATTTAAAAAAACCCCTATATTACGAACCTAGACTACGTTTGGAACACA
Source organism: Trichonephila clavipes (assembly GCA_019973935.1). Taxonomy (NCBI): domain Eukaryota; kingdom Metazoa; phylum Arthropoda; class Arachnida; order Araneae; family Nephilidae; genus Trichonephila; species Trichonephila clavipes. Next base: position 177,894 of record BMAU01009747.1, on the reverse strand, counting down.
GAGTCTTTACAAAACAGTATAAATGAATTTTTTTTTTAAAATTAGCATCACTTAAATTAGAATATACAAATAAAATTATTGGAAGAATAGTATAATAATAAAAAATTATTTAAATGAAATTTTTTGCAAAAAATAAAGAAAAAAAGGACACATTTTCGAAACCTTTACATTGTATGGAAAATTCTATATATAAATTTATATTATACATATAGCTAAAACTCTTCTTTACAAACTCATTTGCTCCCTCTAGTATTTTTGTAATATTACATATTATTAAGAAGTTGATTTATTCAGGATTTCGTATATCAAAGTCGAAACATTTAACAGAAAATACTGGTTAGTATTGCAATTGATTTAACTATAGAAAGAATGTGAATTGTTCAAAATTTCTGAGCAACGCTTGGTAGTGAAGTCTTAGCTATACCTAGGCAAAATATTATTTTTATAGAAGCATTTTCAATAAAAAGTGAATGTTTTGATAAATCATTTTTTTTTTGGTATTTCGTCAACATTTTTTTAAATAATTTTTTATTGTACTAATAATATTCTTAAAGCAGTTTTATATGCACTACCTAATTCAAGTGACATTAAATATCAAAAATTATTTACTCATACGCCTTTGCAAAATGACGGTTATGAAAGTAGTCAATTATCTTAATACGATATTGCTGGATATTTCTGGAATTATTAGATCTTTTTACACGTATTTTGTATAGAGAATCCGACCCTATCTAATACTGCATCATAAAGCACCGTTTTTTTCTTTTTTTTAATGTACCTTATCTTTTCCTCCTAATATGTCAAAAAAAATAATAATGTTAGATTATTGTTATAAAGACAATTTATTTTATTTTACGCAACGTTGGATTATTGAAAGCAGAACATTCAGAATCAACAATAATACACTGGCCTCAAAAAGTTAAGGTACAACATGTTTTTCGAAGCTCACCATAAAAAAAATGGCAGTAACAATAAAATGCATAGTTTACATGAATGATAATAACGAACTTTAAAAACATTAATGCAAAAACGATTGCTACAACTTTTTATTTTATAGAAAAGAACGTATATTTATGAGTGAGAGAAAATATGCAAATATCAAGCTTTCGTACTTTTGTGTAAGTTGTGTTGATTTTCAACAGTTGTTGGCAGTTTCGGTGACAATAGTCAATAGAAGTTAGAAAATGTCTCAGAGACGTCGTTTACCCAATTCGTTAAGGTGGCGGGCAGTTGGATAAATGGAAATGGGATTGTCGCAGGCTAATGTTGCTAGACGTCTCAATGTGTCTCGTAGTGTTATTCAGCGACTTTGGGATCAATACCAATCCGAAAATTCTGTGTCCAGAAGACCTGTTCCAGGCCGACCACGAGCTACAACACCTGCAGAAGACCGTTTTCTAGCTCTTTCGGTACGAAGGAGAAGAACCACTACTGTGCCGCAGCTCGTTGCAGACCACTTTCAAGCATCAGGAAGAAGAATCTCCGCTACTACGGTGCGAAATCGTCTTCACAATGCAGGTCTGTATGCAAGAAGACCAGTTGTGTGCGTTCCCCTCAACGGACGACAGCGAAGGAACCGCTTATGCTGGGCAAGAGAGCATGTTTCTTGGACGCAGCAACAATGGGCTTCTGTGCTGTTCACAGACGAGTCCAGATTTACAATGGAGAGTGATTTAGGGCGTCTACTGATCTGGAGGGAACAGCGCACTAGATACCATCAATCCAACACTGTTGAAAGACACAGTTATAGAGGTGGTGGAATCCTGGTTTGGGCAGGGATCTCGCTCGGTGGCCACATTGACCTGCATGTGTTCCATGGAGGAACCGTAACTGGTCTTAGATATCGGGATGAGACCCTTGATCCATATGTCCGCCCATATGTTGCTGCTATTGGTAACGACTTCATTCTGATGGATGATAATGCACGACCTCACCGAGCTCGGATTGTTGAGGAGTATCTGGAGGATCACGGTTTGGTACGAATGGAATGGCCAGCTTGATCTCCAGACCTGAATCGATAGAACATCTTTTGGGACTATCTTGGCAGAGAGGTTGCTGCTTTAAATCCTCCTCCAAGGTCGTTACATGAGCTGAAACAAGGCTTACTCTGTGTCTGGTCTTCGCTTCCTATTCCGGTGTCCGACAACTTAATAAATAGCATGGGAAATCGATGCCGCCAATGCATTCAAGTTAGGTGGACACATTCCTTATTAGAACCCATTTTTGTATTGTTTTTATGCCATTTTACCACATAACACTGTGATGTGCTGTTTTCTCCAAGAATGGACTTTTCCGCAGAGATCGCTTTTTTTGTTATAAATCGTTTTTGCAATACACTTATACAAATTTCTATGACGCATTCAATAAAAAACTATTTGATGCACATATCCTCCAAATTTTTTGTTTCTACATTCATTCATTTGCAAATTAGACACAAAAACCCGGTTGTACCTTAACTTTTTGAGGCCAGTGTACATCATGCATTAATTAAATGTCGACAGTTATTTGGGAAAATGAAAGAAATTCATTCCATAGTGTGTGTGTGTGTAAAGTTTCTATACATATATACATAATGTATGCAATACAGGTTGTCCCCAAAATAGCGCGCAAACTGTGCGCAGTTAGATTTCTTGTTGGAAGTACATAAAAAAAATATCAAGAAAACTGTACCTATGCGATCCATCCAAAAATCCAAAGGAAAAAACACCGTATTGAACACACCAACTTCAGTATTTGCAAATACTTAAAAAGGCAGATGTTGTAAGGGTCCGCAGTGCATATCGAAGCAGGCTTGAGCGCACCTTAGAATGGATGAGAGCAAACATTAAACAAGGCAATGTCTACCGAAGTACATGCAGCATGCAGACGTGCAACAAAATCCGATTGTGCAGTCACTAGGTGTTGATACTCCAATACATTGAGATTGACCCACAGGAAAAAAACATTCAACGGTATGAGATATGGCGATCATAGTGGACATAGAACTGAACCCCCAAGACATATTGAGCAGCAGGGATATACAGCTAATCATGTACAGAAGTACGTAAATGCGCAGGAGCATCATCATATACCATATTTTTCTCAGAAACCATGGATCGTATAGGTACAGTTTTTCGGGCATTTTTATGTGCTTCCAACGATTGTACAGAGTTTCCGCGAAATGTTTGGGGCACCCTGTATTTAAATAGAGAACATTTAAAAGCATGAATTATAAAAAAACAGTTATTACAGCACTTGAAACATTTTTAGTTTCTATAACATTTAGAAGAGAACGATTATTTATATTACAGAGTAACAGAGATCAATGGCTTTGTACATTAGTTTAGAATAGAGTTAGGCTTAAAAGCATTAAATAAAAGTAGTATTGTGTACTATTGTAGCACCAGCAATTGCACCGGAAAATCTGTATCCATTGAGAACCTTTTGACACTCCTTTGAAATTACGCTGTTATTACAGCTTTGATGTTTACCAATTCATGAAACATTGACAAGTTCACAGTTTGTATTCATTAGAAATGCTCTGTGGAACATCTTGTGGAATAATTAGAAACGCATTGTGACAGTTAACGTAATCTCGATTGATTCTCAAAGGTGTCTGACTGCTTTACATTCTGCAAATTTTCTCTGTCACTCAAATATACCTGGACTTTTTCCAAGTCAAATAAAGCAACCTTGATTCAATGTGCTAACTTCATGGTGGTCACACGATAAAGACAAACACGTGTCAACCATTGCATTCAAAACTGACTTAAAATTAACTTGCACTTATTCTATTCTATTCACATTCTATTTGTAAAACTTAGAGAAGAAATTTCAAATTTCATAATTGTGTAAATATAATCAAGTGGTATAAAAATTCATCAAAAAGATAATAACATTTTAAAAAATTTTATTTTACGTATGAACTTTTAAATAAAGTTATTTTGTATGTATACCTATATGATTTTATGTACTTTTTAAAAGAAAGTTTCTGGAAAGAATAAATTTGGCAACAGTGAAGCGCATGAACTGAAGAGATGGAAACGCATGATTGCTTTTAACGTGTGACTATGATGTCACATGAGTGTTTGATGTGATTGGCTAGATACACATGTTTCTCGATATGATGTGGCTACGGCGTCATACGAATTTAGCCTATTTAGTGTTCGAATCTCAAAATCACAGTACATCCCACTCATTTACAATCTCGTGCACATTCAAAATCAACATTCACCTACTATGAAGGTATTTTTTCTTTCTAAATGTGCAAAAGTTATCATTTATACATTTAAGTCAGTGCTTCTCAAAGTTAGAATATTCGCGCCCCAATATTTAATCATAAAATTCATCGCACCCCCCATACAATAACAATGTTTTGAACTCAATAATACTATACTTTGATGCTAAAACTACGACATGACTTTAACCTCTTAAGTGTCACCAGCGTATATAAACGTATCGCTCAGTCAAAACGCAAAATTCCCCTGACGTGTCTTTCCGAAGTACGATCTTTTCTGAGCACTGCTATCCATAAAATTATTGTGAAGGCTTTGGAATGCAATAAAAATGGACCTGGACAATTTTTGCAAAGGATTTACTTATATGTCATATTATTTTCTTCTTTATTCCTTACTTCCCCCAATACATCGCATACGTGGAAAACGGTTGGCATTGGGAAGCAAATTGCAAAACTTTTAATCGGCAATGAGAAGGGATTAAATATAAACCATACAAATGATCAAGATAAGCGTTAATTTTTGTATATAATTTTATATAAGGAAATTCTATGGGGTCACTGGTAGTTATTATCTTCATATTGTTAAATAAAATATCAAATGCACGCTCATTGTGTAGCACTGGTACGTGTAGTATATCAGTGTAAATGTGCATTTTATTTTTTATTATGTCAAAATGTTTTGGTTGTTTTCTTTCAGTACATTAACAATTTTTTTAATTCTTTTGTTTTCAACTCTTCAATGTGCTCGCGCTCCCCTCGTTTACTTGCCACGCCCCCCAAGGGGGGCGTGCCCCACAGTTTGAGAAACACTGATTTAAATAAAAATGGTCGTTCTTAGCTTCATTCACATATGATTGTTATGTTTGATATGGCTTGAAATTGTGCGAATATATGTTTTCCATTCTGAGTTTCACATGCAACGCTTAGAGATAATTTGAATTTATCTGAAATGATGGCAATATATGTTTTTTTTATGAATGAAACATTACAGTATGTTGTACATGATGAATGAAATGAGCCGTTATGAAACATATGTCCTTCAGTATCTAGCAACAAAAAGAACATTCTGTCAGTTGAAATAGGATCCTAAAACTGAAAGTTAAAGGTAAAATGTAGAATGATAGCAATATCCTTTATTCAAAATCCCCCAAAAAAGTTGAATGATTGTATTAAAATGAAGGGTTGTAAAGGGAAAGACACGATTTTCTGTACATTCAGAGAAGATATGAAGAAATCTTGATTGAAGCATGAGATCGGATTCACACGAGGCAACATTGTGCCAGTCAACTTGTTTCTTGTCACTATTCCTTTAGTGTGAAGAAGAGTTAGAATTTCTTTCACTCACGGACATAACGTTGACTGAAAAGGGAGTGCCGTAGCGAAGTTCGCAAGCCCATTGATACAATTTGACGGAGTATGAAAAAAAAAATAAAACTTTTCTCATTTTGGATACACAAGTAATCCCGTGTGAAGTGTGTGAGTTCCCCAATATGCTTTTAGTTGAGTCAACCAGTAGGGAGGCAAATGTTGATTCCGAGAGCTTCACAGGAAGGAGTGCCAGTTGATTGTATGTGAAGGTAACGTGGCAAACTTTATTTAACTATTCGAAAACAAGATTCCGGGTGCATACTTCTTAGATTATGTGCGGTACAGTTTGAATCGTGAAAGGGCTCTAAATATGTCTAGTCATTCTGTAAATTTAGGTTTAAAATCCCACAATGAGAGTGTACGTCAATGCAAATAATACCAATACCGTTGTCGTTCAGAAGAATTCGTGACCTTATAATTCGCCTTCGATGAAAGAGTAAACCAATCAATGAGAACAAAATCAATCATTGGTTATTCTGATGAAAAAGAAGAACGCCATTCATAAAATGTAAATTTTCTGATGTGAAGACTTTAAATAGATTATTTATAAGGGTTGTGGTGTTTTTTCATACACATTAAGAACTTTGTATATTTTCATGAAGCCCCTCAAATAAGTGAAAAATGATGCTTGAAATTTAAAAAAGAAGTGTACTAGTCATTACTAGGTTTCGTTTTCACATTCAATTCACAGCACCCTGCGTCTAAAAGAGTTTCTAAGACATTAGACTTCTCAATGTCCCAAGCTATGGATGACCACCTCTACCTTCTGAGATGTATTGGGCACGCAGATATCTTTTACACACAGCTTGCCGCAACTGTTACTGTACGGGAAACGCCTGATATCTGCATTGGGGAAGGCATGGTCTATTCCTTCTACATCCTTCAGCAGGACTGGGTAGGTTCCTTTACCATTCATGTTGAGGTGTACAGACACATCTCTGTGGATGGCCTCACCGAAGGGGGTCTTCTTCGCAGGTGTTGTAATCTGAGTGTGACTCATCGAAACGGTGATGGGGGTTGGCCCTCTGCAGCAGCATTTGGTAAATACCTGCTTGAAATTTAGGACGTAGCTTCCATAGACCAAAGGATTGACACAGGAATTGGATACTGCAAACATGAACAAAGAGGACTGTACTCGAGAATCGACCTTCTCGGCCGACACTGGATCAAAAAGGTACCACAGCACCATGACAACGTAGGGAGTCCAGCACCAGAAGAAGGCCAGGACGATGATGATGGTCATTCGAAGGGTCCTAGCACGGGCTCTCTCCATGTGAGCGATGTCGGATCGCCTGAGGCACAGGCGTCGCCTATAGTGGGGTTCTTGGGTCAGATCGGCTAAGAGAAAAGAAACTGAAAAGATATTATGGAATATTCTCCATTCTAAAAGCATGTTCTAAAGTAAATAAATATTGGGTGAACCAAAATTCTTACCTGGGTTATAAAAATTGTTTACAAAATAACCTTTAGTTATAAATGTAACTTTTTTGTACCATTGGATGGGTAAATATTAGAACAAGGGATGTTGAAATGAAAAGAGGTAAGAAATGACACTGTGGATTTAAATGAAATTTATATTCAATGTACTCACCATTGACCTGTGCAAAACGGTTTTATCACTTAACGAGCCGAATGATTAATTGTTCTCAGAACTCCTGTTGTCGTGGTGCGACCCATTCCTTTACATGCGCTTCCCTTTCAGATGTTTTTCAGGGGACCAAACACATCGAAATCTCAGAGCGGCATGTTCGGGCTGTAGGGTGGATAGTCAAACTGTTTCTATTTGAACTTGGCCAGTATTGCGTGTGGTACCCTGGAGACACACTGTCTTCCCCGTATACGGTCACCTTCCGGGAATGAACAGCGGTCGGTTTAATACCTTCTACTGTCAGAAATTGGATAACGCATCGCTGCTCCTCAATCTTCAAATTCCGCACTGAAAACGCCATCTAGCCCTTACAAGCACTGACGAATTACTTGGACGAAGCTCTTTTTAAGAGCCCCTGCTCACTCCTGCGCGTGCAGGCACCCGTACATTCTCCAATCCACGCCAGACTCCATTCGCATGCCTAGAACGTTACAACGTCCCTCGCTACATTAGAGAAAAGTATCTTAACAGTTACATTGCTACGACGTTTCGTACATTTTCCTTTGAACATCCCTTTTAGATTTTTGTGCAATAGATGACGGGAGTGCTCCTTCAAAGGTGACCCGAAAGAACATTTGTAAGGAACGTATAATTTTCGGCTGAAATAGAGTCTGTTAAAAAAATAACCCAATTTGTGTTTTCATGAAACAGAATCCCTATTTAATGTCCAGTGTAACTGTCGGTGCTGTTAAGGAAGCAAGCCTCCTGGAGCAAAATCCGTAAAGCGATTATATGAAATGTTTAAAGAATTAAGCAATGTTAAGGATCTTCCTAGATGGGGAATACTGAGTGAGGGAAGCAACTGTTGGACAACATTTGGTAAGAACTGGAATACCGTCTTGACATTCCCTGAGCTATCGAGGGGTACACGTTGAAATTTTTTTGATAAATGGTAAAAAAAATCATAAAAAAACTTACGATAAATCGAGGGAAAAAAACTTGTGATTACAGAGCACAGTTAATATTTATAATCTGGTTAAAAGAATTTTGGTTCACATTATACTATTATAATTATCAAAAACAAATTCATTTTGTTATACATATAAAAGTTCTCGTTACTTATTGCCAAACTAGCAAATTTATATGCAAGGTAAGCATCAATTATATTATGTTACATTTTAAAAAGTGTTGAACATAAATTTATACACATAGAGAAGGCAATAAAAATATTCTTATGCAATTCATTTCTCTTAATTTGGAGATAGATGCATTATTAATTATTTTCTGTGTGTAACACGAAAACTAAAATAAAGTTACCATTCGTAAATATATCTTTATCAAAAATCATACATCTAGAATGAATATTTTTAAATTGAATGGAATATTGCTAACTATATTTTACAGTACCCCGTGGAATTATTGAAATATATTCTGTGTTCTTAATGCAGCCTAATAAATTATTTCTTTAAATCGCTTTTATTATATTGTTGAAAAGCCGTATCAATTTACTACTTAAGAAACATTTCGAAATGTTTAAATGTATTCATGTGTGTGTGATTAAACAATTCCATTTTAGAGAACGTCACTCTTTGTTTGAATGAGTCATTTATAATTTCGTATGGAATATTTTTGTTAAATAAATAATGAAGGGTAAACCACAAATGATATTTTAAACATCTTCGTCATAATGTAAAAATTAAAAAAGACGTTGAATATAATTCTGTTAAGTCAATTTATTCGAAAATGTTTTAATTTCCGCTCACTTGTGACATTCGTCTCTTTCGTCCTTTCATTTAAAAAGAAAAAAACATTATATTAATGCATTAGTACTTAGAAGCAAATACAAATAAATACAGCAATACCCCTAGCTTACGTGATAAATGGAACTAAGTGATAACCACGTAAGTCTGAGCAAGGTTTAGCCTATAAAAGCATGTAAATTAATATTTTGTTGGGACCGGAAACGAAAGTATTTTAGAAAATAGGAAATGCTTAGTAAAGTACCAAGTTTCCATTGAAATGACATTACATGTAAATTACATTTTTACAGTTTGAGAAATGAGTCTAAACAGTCGTATCATTTTTACATTCGAGGGTAGTTCCGCAGTTAGGGGAGGGAAGGGGTCCCCATCTCCTTCCCTAGCATTTTTAAAAAATACCATTTGTTTTGAGATTAAAGTTATAGATTGAGTTAGATATAGTTGAATCATTTGAAGAATTCTTTTAACATTTTTCAAAACTTTTCGTAACTGAATAGGAAATCATATTGCTTTGAATTTTGTTTAATGAATGCTTAAAATAGTGTAAATGTTTATATCTGAATGTGTAATACATTAGTATTACATTCTGTTGTTTTTATTTTATGCTAGCATTGCAATTTTCACAAGCAACGCCGTACTTTATATTGTAATGGTGAAAATGTTGTATGTTGGCATCATTTTTGATGATAAGGTGGCAATTTTTGTCGAATGGGTGACCTTAAGGGTGATTCTGGAAATTATTCGGACGTTTGGAGAAATATTCATGTAACCTATAAATAGGAGTCACTCGCTAAAACTGAGTTAGTATTATTTTGACCGTTGAAAATTTAACTTGGAATTAGTTGCTGCGATCGAACAAGTAGTGTTAATCATTACGTATTGGTATTTTTAAACACTGATAATTATGTCTGAGCGCTGTAGAGAGTGTGGAGGCCTTCTAGGATTTATTTCGCTAATTTTGATGCTGTATATTGTATTTTAAGGATTTTTTTTTCTGTGACAAATTTTTATCTCTTCTGAAGAACTGTCTTGCTCTTTGAGACGGATAGCATAAAATGCTCAAACCCCCAATCTACGTAATAAAATGTTTGTTTAATATATGAATAAGCTGCGCCAAAAATTTTTCTTCATTTCAAACAGGTTTTTTGGGCTCGGCTAAAATTTGCGGGGGGGGGGGGATACGTCAACAAAGTCCTTCTCCCTGTAACGTCATCTCTTAAACGGCTGTTTGTTACTCTTCTTCCATACCCTGATGTGAACAGAATGGGCAGATGGCCTTTTCTTCAAAGTGAAATATAGGTGGGACACACCTCTTTCAATGGCTGTCTATTCTTTTGTTCCCTCTAACATGTAACCGTGTTATCATGCATGGAAGCTATTGTAAAGAGAAATGCCAAGGAGTGTATTCTCAGTGTCGAAGTGACAGGTTAATTTATAGACCCTTCACCTATCTTACGATGTATGGTGGCAAGAGGATCACAGTTCCGACAGGCCTTTGTGCCGAACGGATCAATGGTGATTGAGACTAAGATTAAGGTATCAAATGCAGATCCGTGTTCCTTCCAATCAGAAATTATAGGGGGGTGAGAGAGGTCCATCCAGGAGGTTTAAAAAGAGACATCGAAAGGTGACGAAGAAAATACTTGATGTTTCAGGGAAAAGGCAACGGGGTAGTCGTATTAGCAAGAATGACATCAGAAATTGGCGAGGGTCTAAACCTGCGAAAGGCTGCTAGAGAATGGGAAGATCAACGATCGGGACACGATGACTGGAAAAAAGGGCTGTGGGGCAGCCGAACCCTGCCAGGTGACATATCAGAAATTTAACTTTGGTATTTTGGGGAAATAGGGCATTACGGTATCTGGTTTCAGGCCCTTGAGAACAAATCCAACAGTCGACGAGACCCAGTATATGATAACTCGATGTGCAATAGATTAAGATATAGCTTTAATATTTCAGTTATGTCTTATAGATACCACAGATTCTATTGTATAAGATTCGATAAGATATAATAGAATGTGTGTTATCTATTTGTAAATAAAACGTAATTTTTTACTAAAGCTGCGTAAGTCCTCTCGCTACCCATGAATTAAGTAAACGGGGTAGCGACGTTACACTCCACAAAAATGGTGTTATAGGGAGTAAAATAACGGTTCTGAGAGGCAAGGGGAACAAAATTAAGTCATTCTCTCAAATATGCATAATCCAGTGATGTGTACATCCATCGTTTAGATCACTGATTCCCAAAGTGGTCTACATCGACCCCTTTTGGTCTATGATGACCTTCAAAGGGTACACGTGAGTAAAAAAATAATTTATGGATGTTTGATGTGTAAATGGGGATCTACGATAGCGGCTCTGCACTAAACTAGTTCATGACTTTAAATTTAGAAGAAGATTTAATCAAAAGGAAACCATATTTTAGCCATTTACTAGATTTATTTACTAAATTTAATGAGATTAATTTGCAGTTACAAGGTGATAGCATAAATTTTATTAAAGCAAGGGTCATCACTTTAACGTTTCTTGCCCGAATTAAGGTAAAGGAGTATATAATATTGGTAAAGTAATTTTCCCACTTTCTCAATTAGCCACAGACAATCTGCCAGGAAAATTACATTTTGACCGACGCTTAACATTTAATTACCCTTTATTCAGATATAGAAACTAGGTTTGGAAATGCTTTGACTATGGTAATTACTATACTAGGCAGATAATTCATATGGTCACATTGAAATAAAACCAACAAATATATATTATAAGAGCAACTGATCCGAATAGGCAGTAATGAAAATCATAATGTTTAGAAACGGACGTCACCAATTTTGGCTTTAAAAAGATATACATGTTATTTATCGTGAATTGTGAATTATTTTTAGAAAGTTTTTTATTGTTTTGTCTATGAGAGAGAGAGTTTCAGCACAGTTCTCGATCTCCAAAAGAAATAACAAGATTGGACTCCTCTACTTAGGGTTAAACATGACGAGATTGATATCAAATGTAGAAAAGTTGGTATTAAAAAGCACAGAAGCCTTTGTAAACATTTGTTTGTTGAGCAGTTATTTTATGCCTTAATTATATTTTAATTTAATTAACAAGTAATTCTTAAATTTTAAACACTATACTTCACAATAGTTAGAAATGTAAATGTCTTAAACCGAGTAGTTTTAGGCCAACTGTCAGAAAGACATTTAAGTTGATAAATTTACAAACATTCAATATTAGGAAAGAAAAGGTCTAACCCCAAACCGAAAAACATGACAAAAGGTCTATGGGATGAAATTGTGGGAACCTCTGGTATAGATAGTCACAAATTGGGATTTGCCAATGAGGGATTGTCCCGTCTTAGCGGAAGACAAAATCCTTCATGTAAGCACCGAGTTGAGACAACAACTACAACACAAAAGAAATATGGAGGTAACATTTACCATACTCCCTGTTTGCTCAGTGAAGAAAACTGAAAAATGCATCTTCTTTTGTAACACTGCCCATTTGACATTCATCTCTGCAAATCTTATTCAATTGTCGCAACTGCACGTGTATTATCCGTGTCCCAAAATCTTAACAGAACTTGATACAGGAAATATTGGTGTGTTTGTGGTTCTTTTCATACATCTTTTATGTTCGTGAGTGTAACAATTTTCAAAATATAGCCTTTTCAAGAGTACGGTACGTACGGTGTACGGGCAAACCAGTTAAGGTATTAAGAACAATAATTACTAAAATATACATCATAGTCTGTGCGAAATTCATGTGTATTTGGTTATAAATCTATCAAGCCTATATCAAACGCGAACAGGAGGGACGTTCCGAAAGGAAGTTGTAGAACTTTTTTTTCTTTATGGAAACATTGTTGCCAAAAAAGCATACATTATATCATCATGAACTATTTTTCTGTACAGTTGCCATTATCCTTGAGACATTTGTCATAACGTGCAATCGGTTTGAAGAAACCAATCTGTTTGATTGATTGATTGAATATTAACGTTGCACTGCTCAATTACACGAGGGTTTTTGGCGACGGACCACGTAATTTTGTGCCACGATCAAGTGACGTGGACGACACCTGAGCTGCCTCCCCCCTCTCCTAACTACCACACCACAACAACGGTAGGACGTTTGGATTCTTGACAGATTTAACTTGTATCGTTCCCCAATACGTCGGGTCTTTAGTGGTACTGGGTTCGAACTCGTGACAAGGCAAGCCACGATCCAATACCTATACCACTCGGCTACCGCGGCCACAGAAACCAATCGGATAAAACGCTGAGTTTGAAATGCAAGGAGTTGTCACGCAACCTGCTTCACCTCAGCATTGCTTTAGAAGAATTATTTTCTCCCTAGTGAACTGGGATGCTTGCTTCCATATCATTAAGCTAGGTTTTGTGACAAAATGATGTACTCATATCTCTGAATAATGCCAACACTTCATGGAGCCTGTGCAGTTGCTACTGCTACCGTTCTGACGATGTCAGATCGATGCTCACGAAATTCATGCAAACAAAGGGCTAAATGTATGCTTTTAGTTATCCGTAGCTGTAAGCACCAAATAGGTGAAAGTTTTAATGGGCTCGGTTCCATCCCAATTATGATAGAAAACACCCTATGGGGGTCTGACTCCTCCAACAACTCTTTACCTTCCACCAATCTCACAGCTCAGCCGCTATTTAAAGTGCCTTCCATGTCGCACATACACTATACGTTTACAAACATCCATATCTAATCCAAGATTCGATACCATTCCTATTGGCCCAGCAGTTAGCGTCACTAACCACTGTACCGATAGGGTGGCCAATGGAGCATGTGTGTGATGAGCCTTAGTGCGACCAATACACAGTACGAGCACCGTTATTTGCCTGTCGCCAATATGTATCAGAGCAATGCTTTTTCATTCGTAGATGAGGAGGGACGCCCACTTCGTGCTTCATCCTCCACATTCCATCTCTGAACATAAAACACCAACAAACTAACATTTGACGAGACACTGGTATTCATGAAGAAGGGACACACTGGTTGCACGAACTCCTTTATATCGGATGACAGCATGTACTTCCATTGCAGACTACGTTGTCAATACACGTTCACGGCGGGAACCAAAATTAACCAAAATCGAATGAATTGCTACGCACACATCCTTTATAGTTACGAGATATACTGTTAGGTGGTGTTAGTTGGGGGTCTCTCGTAACCCCTCGTTAGTGAATTTGTGCTATTATGAGTTAAGTAGATTGTTTGTGGTGCTCTGTTATGTGCGTTCCTAATTCAACCTTTTGGCGATAAGTGAAATGGCCGGCCACAAAGAACAAAAGTTGTGTGTAAAATATGGTTTTGTTGCGAGAAAACTACAACTGAGATCGTTCTTGAATTCTTAGATGGTGATGTTTTAGGAAAATCATTGTTCTTCGGATGGTTTTCCCGTTCAAATCTGGAAACATACCCATTGAAAGAATGCCATGTCCTGGAGTTCCTTCGACAGGATGAAATTATAAAAACATTGCAAAAATCAAATGATCAATTGATGAAAATCATCGAAAGACCATTGATCAAATTTCTACGGAAACTAACATGTCTTGGAGTTCGTTCACGACAATGTTCCAGTCTACACAGCTTTTATAATTCGAAACTTTTTGACAATCAACAACATGGTACTTGTGCCTAAACCCTCCTACTCACCGGATCTAACTCCGATGAACATTTCTTTTTGTTCCCATGGATTGAGATAAGTCTGAAAGGAAAACGATTGAGTGATGTGCATGAAGTTAAAGACTACTAAAGGCTTTGAACAATGTCCTACCTCAAGAGTCCCAGAACTGTTTGGAGCAGAGACAAAATCGTTGGGACAAGGTCATCGATGTACGTGGACAATACTTTGAGGAAGACTGAAGTACATTTCAATAAAAATGCAAAATAAAAAATTAATAAAAATAAATTCTGGCTATTTTGGGGTCCCCCTCGTATGTCTGAAATGTTGATATGTGCTCAAATAACATCAGGTACGCCAGTCTACTGCTACTTTCTATTAGACGATCTGATCATGCATTCCTTCCATCGTTTAATCGTCAACGGATGTGGTTTCTTGTGATCATTTGTTTCATTCGGTGTACAATTCTCTCTTTAAAAAAATGAAAAAACTTACTTTTGGAACGTCCTCCGTAAATTACAAGCAAAAGAGGGAAGGGGAAAGGAGAAAGAAAAAAATACTCACCATCCGAATCCCTTGACCTCCTGGATATTTCCCAGAGGATGCGAGAGTAGCAAAAAATGATAATGGACAAAGGGACGCCGTAGACGGCCAGCAGACAGAAAATGTTGTACGCCATTTTGTGGTAGGGGGTAGGAAAGAAGTTGAAGCTCACGCACTGGATGAACTGGGGGTACTCGGGATGACTTTCCACGTGGAAGATGACGCTCTGAAACATAAAAATTTCCTTAATTTACTTCTTTATATTTAGTATCAGTCATGTTAACATTATTAATGTATCAAGATAGTTTTCTTTGGAATACATTATACATTTCAATTTTACAATTTGTCATGCTTCATTACATCTATTTATGGTCCCCACAAGCATAGGTACTTGTGAAATATCTGAAAAATTAAAGGCGTCTTAAAAGTATATTACAATGGAATTGCATAAGTTGGCGAAACATTACTGTAAATATTTGTAACAAAGGTAGGCGATTGGTTATACTCGCGGGTTCGAGTCCTAGTGTTAAAGAATTTCTAACGTGTAGAACAGGGGTGTCAAAACCGCGGCTTCCAGTAAACATTTTTGCGGCCCGGCCAGAATATCGACAGACAATAGTATATACGAGGCAGGATTCAGAAGTTTCCAGACTGAGTCTATGACGTGGAAAATTTTTGCAGCTCAGCGACTACGATAAAAATTCTATGTTATAGCATTCTCTCCCTTTTCTAAGAAAAGTTATTCCAAATCACACTATGGCGTCGAATTTTGCAGGCGGTTGTATAAAGTCGTCGGCGATTGAAATTGCAATTGGTCAGCAGAAAATGAATATTAAATTTTGCGTTCGTTTGGGAAGAGCTAATATACTTCCGAAATTTTGAAGCATGTGCAAGGCTGTGATACAATATCACGAAAGCAAACTTTTCAGTGGCATCGATATTTCAGAGAAGGCAGGGAAAGTGTCGAAGATGTCAAACGCTCTAGACGTCCTCAGACTTTGCGTATCTCTGAAAACATCGAAAAGGTTTATGTGGCGAAACGTAAGAACAGGCTTTAAACAATCGCGGATTCATTTGGGATATCCTTGGCCACATGTCAATGAATACTGATTAAAGATCTTAACGTGCGTAGAGTGTGTCAACGTATCCTTTCCCGGATTTTAAACGAAGACCAATCTGCAGATACGGTTTCGATAACCTTTACAAACCATGGTAATTGTGTGTTTTGACATGTCTTATTTCGACATAAATCCCAAATCAGGTACATTTCATCGCCACTTGATCGTGGCTCAAAATTACGAGACTGGAACTCGTGTTGCTTCATACTGTAACGTAAATTAAAAAATCAAACCATTTCAAATACTTGTAAGAGAAATTTTCCGCCATTTTAAAAAGGGTGTTTGTCAAATTTACTTATAACATTATCTGCATTTCTATGCAAAATATCAAAATAGAACGTTTACCAAACGCAATGACGTTAACACGAGCATTTACATGAGAGAAATGTCAAATCAGTTTGAACCCATGATAAAACATTTGTGGAATGTTCTATTATGCTTATTTTGTAGTTATAGTTTCTACACCCACTTGTGTAGTTTTATACACCCAGTATTATTATACACCCAGTATTAATAATACTTGGTGTATGAAACTACACTTTCAAATATTAATTACAATAATAATAATTATTATTATTATTATAATGTTGTCGCGTGTTTTAGCCTGGTATACATTTTAAATACGAGAAATGGAAGAACAGAAACATACAATACAAACATACAGAAGTATATATATTTTTTATTACAAACGATGATCTCAGCATAGAACAGAAGGGGTGCGCTGCTTTCCATTCGAGATGGAAATCCATTTCAGGCGAAAGTCTGATTTCTTTTCCCGAAAATACACCCCTGCTTTACTCGGGATTCGGACTCGAGTATACTCAGTTACATGCTGAGGGTCATATACACCTTCCTGCTGGGCGGCAACAATAATAATGAAGAAAAAATAAAAATATTCACTTATATATATTTTTTAATTTTTTTTTGTTCCATAAAGAAAATATCACAGTTTTTTTTTAAATGCTTTATTGCATGCTTTCAATGTGTGCACCATTAGTAGTATGCAACCCATTGAGTCTATATTAGATTTCTAACTACGTTCTATGTAGGGATTGCAATAACATTATACCGGGATACCGAATTTCGGGGTACTTTGAGCCTTTTGTACAATTTTGTAATACCGGTATTCACAGGTTGAAAAACCATTTTTTTTGGTACTTACTATAATTTTTTAAAGTTGTTCCCACTATATGTTCAGGGATAGCCAACATACGTTTTTGTTTTTATGTTTCCCTAACTGGAAAAATTAGACTGTGAATATAAATTTGCATCGTACAATCAAGAGAACTGATAAAATATGTGAATCTTACCAGGAGGTGGGTCAAAATTATCCTTTTACAGCTCAGAGTGATGTTGCACACGTGCAGGATTCGTAGTTTGATATTCGTATCTGTGAAAACAGGGTTGTAGGTGTGAAGAAAGTGCGTAATGTTTCGATGTATTTTAAATTGTTGAGTTTGCTATTCACATTCTATTTGTGCGCATCCTATTTTAGGGTTTAAAATATTTTTCAGATTCATTATATATATACTCATAAATAATAACCGATAATAGTGAATAAGAATAACTTTAAAGAACATAACAAATCAGTTGATAATACATTGGTTAGGTTTCATTATTTGTATGATGAAAAGAATATGGTGGCTTATTGTAAAAAAAATGTTCAAGAGTTATTAAAGTTAATGAAGTACAAGCGGACTTCATCCACTGTTATATTTATTTTTTGTGATATTTACGCTCTAATAAAAATGGAAAATAAAAGAAAAGAAACACTTGTGTGTTTTTTCTTTCTTTTTCTAAAATTTCTACTACCGGCATTAAAACCGGTATCTCGCTTTTAAGGTCTAAAAAATACCGAATACCGGTATTGAACTCTTGGTTCGATATTGCAATCCCTAGTTCTATGGGATTTTGCACATCAATAGCCTGAATGGCCACTGTAATTCGACTTTTCATTTCCTTAATGTCATTATTTGAAGATTGGTAAACAATGTTTGTCACGTATAAGCAGAAGTCCAAAAATGTTATGCTTGGAGAGCTGGGTGGCCACGCTTTTGGACGTTCGCTTTCTGTCCATCGCCCAGTGAACTTTTTATCACTTGGAAGATTCTATGTTGGTGGTTCCCAATTTATGCTGTGCATGTGTTGTAGATTTACATTTGGTAGAACATGCTACAATTTATGCCTTTTCCTTATGGTGAAGAAATTCTGAAACGAGAGTGTTTAGAAATGTGGAAGCTGTGCTATCCTATTTGTCTTTCATTATAGTCAGAAACTTCAAACTTTTCTTTATAGAACATAAAAAACTGCAAGTGAAAATCTTTGTTTCCTTTAAATTGATTTTTGAAAATTTAGTCATATTTTTCGTACATTCTTTATGTCACTGTGTTTTTTCACAAGTTTTATTTTATTCGGAAGGTATAATTTAGTGCAATGATGAAATACATTTGAACAAAGGGTAGCAAATGCCTCATAATGACAAATAATATTTTATGGAAATAATTCTATTCTAATCGCATGAAGCTACAAAAAACTATATTATTATGTATTTTTCTACTGATTTTTTTATGTTGCGTCTAGATAATTTAAAATAAAATAGTTACTCTTAACTGCCTTATGTGCCAGTAAGCGTTAAATTACTTTCAAGTATTACTGACATATATTGAGTTAAATATCCCATCATAATCAAGCTCATAAGGTTTTTTTTTAAATATTTTACTTTAAAAGAGATTAATTGCCTTTTCTGTTCATTTGTCTTGACAAGCAGTTCTTTTTGAATAAATTCAACGAAAATGATTCGTCATTTTTATTACGTTGTCATGGCGACCTTTGCAATGAGTTTCATTTATGTTTTCACATTTTTTTCGTTTTTATAAGTACGCCTATATAAGTGAAACCCACTGTTATACATAACATGCGAATTGAATTTATAAGTATACCGCCGCAGAGTAATGGATTTTAGGCTGCTAGGTATGAATAACAGTTTTTAATTGTAATATTAATATATAATTGGTTTCAGTGAAACGAAAATATTCATTATTTTGACTCATTCATCATTTTGAAATGAATCTATTGGCATAGAATAATGGAAATCATTTTTCTTGTCAAAAAAAAGCATTTTTCATTTTCCTTTTGGCCCGCTTTATACAATAATTATTTTCTTTTGAGTAATATATTAATATAGAAAGTTTTATAAACAATTGTTTTTATTATTAACTAGGGCAGTGCTTCTCTCAAACTTTCAATATTTCCCATCCAATTTTCAATTAAAATTTTCATCTCGCTCCCTCTGTTATAATAACAATGTATCAAATGCAATAATTTGGTGTTTCGACGCTAAAGCTACAGGATGACTTTAATTATAAGCCGATAAAATTATCAAGATATGTAATACATTTTGTGTATGACAGTTCATGAAAGTCACTAGTAATTACTAAACTTTTTTTATTTAGTATTAATAAATTAATTATCAAATACTTTTTGCAGTATTGATACATTTATAAGTATACTATATCAATTTGAATCTGTACTTTATTTATTATGTCAGAATGTATTTTGTTTTGCTTCCTTTTTGAATAAATTGCTAATTATTTTAAATATTTTATTTTCAACTTTTTTCAATATGTTCGCTCCTAGGGTTATCACGCTCTCGAGTGGGTCACGTCGCACAATTTGAGAAACGAAATGGGACTTAGTTATAGTTATTGCTCAAATTGTAATACTGAAATTTACATGTATTATGTGGTTCGATTTTTATTAACATAATGTAAACAGGAAAAAAATAAGTTTCAAGTTTTCATCACTGCATTTTAATTTGTACTTCAATTTATTGAATTTTCAAAAACAATTTGCCTAATCACCTTTTTTTCTAAACTTTTCATTGAGTTTGAAGATTATTGAACTGAAAATTGGGCCTTATCATCAGTTTGTAACTATGTATAATATCAGACAAGGCACCTTCTGTTTTTTTATTATTTTTCTCGAATATGTTCACTGTGTTAGGGATTGATTGATTGGTTTAATATTAACGTCGCACTGTTCAGCTACACGAGGGCTTTTGGCGACGGACCACGTAATTTTGAACCATGGTCAAGTGACGTGGACGACACCTGAGCTGGCACCCCCTCTCCTAACTACCACACCACACCAACGGGAGGACGTTTTAGCTCTCGACAGATTTAACGTGCATCGCTGCCCTACACGGCGGGTCTTTAGTGGTACTGGGATCGAACTCGTGACCAGGCAAGCCACGATCCGATACCTATACCACTCGGCTACCGCGGCCATACTGTGTTAGGGAAGAAAGCTGCGTTAGAATGAACGAATGAAAGATGAATTAATCAGCTCGTCGGTATACCTATCTAAACTGTGGGAAAAGCATAAAATTGAAAGAATGGAAGGTTAAGACTGTCTTCGGTTAATATTAAAGAATAGGACCCGAATTTGGATAACTTTTTCAGATATAAAAGAAATGAAACATTAAGATGATGTTCTGTCTTCACTATCATTTAGAGAGCAGAAACTTTTATTATACTTCCCGTTTTTAACGGTGTTTATTAATTTTTTCTGGTATAAAATATGTCTTGCCGTAATGGTAAAAGGTCTATGCCTTCACGTATTATAACAAAGAAGAAATTATTCATGAAATATTTTGGCGTTTTTAAAAACACTATATTGTTAACAGAGGTATGAGTTATAATAATGCAAATTTCCATAGAAATTGAGGCACATTTTCTGTCTGAAAATGTGCTTCGCGTTTAGTTCAATATCTCGTACTTTTACCGAAGGCAACCTTAAAAACCTAGTAAATGATGTTTTCGAAAAAAGTGCATTTTAATATTTCAGTTTCAACTAATTAATTTTAATCAAGTAACTAAAATTAATTTTTGATGAAAGTGCAAAATCTCGGCCACTGGTTGGCACGATTCTAAGAAAATGGTCATCTTGGGGTGCTCTCACGTGTAGTCCTTCAGAGTAGCAACCCCTCCAGAAGATGTAGTGTACGAGAGCGACATCCAAGATGGCAGAAAAGTGAAATAATTGTAAAAACATATTTAAAAAAACTTTTATAGCTGAAATATATGACAAAATGAAAAGTAATTTTTAAAACGAATAATTGGTAGGGGAAAAATATTTGAAAGTCAAATAAAAATTAGGCTTAGGCGATTTATTTATTTTTTTTCGAGATCGATAAAGGCACTAATTGTGGTAAACAAACTGATTTTAAAGCTATGAAGGAGAAATAAATACATTTCTTTCATCATTACGAAAAACTTTTTTGTTAGAGAGAGATAATTTTATTTCCGTAAAATAGTGTTAAATAAATCATTCGAATCGCTCTTTTTTGCACAATACGATTCATTTCACAAAATTCGTTTAAAAATCAAAGGAATTTTTAAGTCTAAATTATTCTTTACGTGTTCTTTTAAAATTTCACTAAATTTGAGAAAGTTCTGAATTAAAAATAACTAGAGTAATGGTAACTTCTATATTTTCGTTTTTATATACGCGGAAACTTTAAATTGATTAATCTCAGAAGTAAAGAAAATCAAAAGTTTCTCTTTATTTCAAGAACTAAGGGGTTTTTTTCTAGTGAGCCAAATACTTTGATATTTTTTCTAACTATGAAACAAAAATTGATGGGTGTTTTTCATTCAAAGCAATATTTATTTTTTTAAACATTGAATTTATAATTTAAACAAATTTTGAAATATTACATATAAGCATTCCTATGAAAAGTATTTTACGAATATCAATCATGTCATCACAAAGCTAGGGGCATAGCTACCCCCGTACAGCCGTATCAATGATACGAGACCCTGAAGCTTCATGGGCCCCAAAACGCGTAAGCAAAAATTACAGTATGTTAAATTACCCTAAAAATGAACCCTCGAGTAATTTTGATATACGGCCTTCTTATGACTAGCTATGTCAGTCCCACAAAACCCATACTAAATTGTTTCTTTCTTCGTACTTGTAAATCATATTTATGAGTGTATGTCAATTACTGTTGGAGAAATAGCTTTTTAAGGTATCCGACTACCCTATATTGTGAATTTTGCCAAAGATTAACAAATATTTGATGGTTTTATTTATAAGCCATCTTATTAGCTTTATAAAAATATCAAGTGTATTATTTTCCGTTGACTAGAACAAAAAGTACAAATCTTTTAGTAAAAGCAGATGTCAAACTTTAAAAGGCGTTTTACTCGAAATATTTTATTTTGAAAATTCTTAAACACACAGGGACAGCGATCGCTGAAAAAGTTTTGAAAATAATTAACTGAATTTTTGTGTATCTTCTGTGTAATAGTAGGAGTGTTTTAATCTTCAGATTTATCAATTACTGTTTTATTACAAAAGTTACAGTTTCTTATGTGAATATAATCGCTGTTTTATAAGCAATTTCGTATAATAGCTAAGATAAAGTGCTTTAATATTTGTAAAATTTAAAATATCTCTTATCCTGAAAGTTATTTTTAAAAATGTAACATAGCTACACATTAGAATTGAGAAATTGAAAATTTTTCATAAACTTTTGGTTTCAGAATGAACCCCGTTTATGTTTTTTTTTAAAAATTTTACTAATTTTCCACCCCATTTTTAATAGTAATTTATTTTTCTGTTCCTAATTTTAGCATATTTTTCTTAAAATGTATTAAATGAATTTAAAAAGCACAAAAAAGTCCCCATTGCTCCATTTTTTTTAAAGTTGTCACAAGTAGCCGGATACTTTAAAGACATTTAATAAATTTTAAAGTTTTCTTTAAAAAATTAATTGCTTAGCTTTTTGTGGTATTTTAATTACAAAAACAGTCTATTTTACCTAACACATATATGATGGAGGTAACTAAAAATTTTATGAAAACCATTTAAACAAAACAAAAATGCTTTATAAGTCGTATCATGTGCCCTTAAGTTTGTAGAGGTGCCTTCTTCCACAAGCCGCAAACAGAAAGGCACATGTATAAAAACTCTTAACCACTGACCCGAATTGTCATTCCTTTTCGTCCCTGTCGTCTAAGATCCTTGGTTCGAATAAACTCCTCTGCCAAAGGTTCTACAATGGCGACCCAAAAATTAAATATATTTAATACAACGCTTCTGGTTAATTATGCTTTCTTCTCCGTGTAGAGTAATTAAAAGACTTTCTCAAAAAATCACGGCTAGTGATTCAAACGGCGCCTACGTAAACTAGATCTACCATTTCAACAAGGGATCGCTCACAACTCAACGTTTCAACGACACTTAAACCTACTGGAGATAACTGCAGCAATTGTAAAAAACAGTCTTCTCTTAGTATCTTTCAAAAGTCCAGCAGCAAAAGCAACTTTCTTTTCTAGGAAGGGGGTATGCAGCTGGTCCTTTCGCAAGTCGCAAACAACAAGAAAGGATAGGAATAAAAGCCCTTAAAGACTAGCCACTCCTTTTCGTCCCAGTCGTCTAGCACGGGGTGGTAGGGGACTGGTTGGTTCGTGGTCCAGTAAACACCCCTGTCAAAGGTTTTTAAAGTTCATTGAAGTGGGGAATGCTGCAATGCAGTAATGGATTATTTCTCTAGGTTTCCCACGCAGAACAAACTCGGGATTTTTTCTTTTAGTTTTATTGAAAATTATTATTATTTATCCAACACCTGTACTTGGCTTCTTGACCATTTGACGCCGAGACTCCCAGTACTGACTGACGATGTCATCAGCCGGGTATTCATTGATTCCAGTGCATTGGAGCAGGTGGTCACCATCCATTCTGACATGGCCACAGAGTTGGTAGGCTTCGTTAGCAGTCACACCAAGCCAGAGGAGGTATACTCACAAAGATCCATGTCCTATGGTTAGGCTAAAGCAGGCAACAGCCTCGGCTTTCCTGATGCCTCGAAATTGGGCCCACAGTGGCCAGTTTCCCCTGCCTTTCCAAAACTCTTCGTTCTTTGGGTCATGCAGTATATTTGTCAATGTATATGGAAATGATGTTCTTTGCTCTTTTGAGTGTCAAAGGAACTTCCGGTTGAGTTGATTTGGTTCCCTGCTTGGCTTTTTGAGCAGCTGCTTCACATTTCCGGGGATCCCAACATGACTTGAGACCCACTGTAAGGCCGCAGTTCAGCCATATGAGATGAGCCCCATAATTTTAGTTCGGCACTGAATTGTGTTAATGCAGTCAGTTGGTGTATTACTGCTTAAAGCTAAAATTGCAGCTTGAGAGTCTATGAAGAAGACAACTTTTGCAGGATCTAGGCCAGCAGATAGTAAATGCATTGTAGCTACACTGACAGCTAATGCATCACCATCGTAGTTGAAGGTGTTCTTTCCCACGGCCAATGAGCCTTGAAACAGCCTACAGAACAATCCCGCGCTGGCTCTGTTTGTTTATGGCACGTATGAACCGTCTGTGGTGATATAGAGTCACTCGTTTGCTGGATATTTTCTTCGATCATTTCCAGAACACAGGAATTTCGTTCTTCAGGAATGCCATCAGCGTTATTTGATGTCATGTTAGTTAGGTTGAGCCGTTTAGATGGAAGGACAGTATCGACTGTGTGGAGTAGAACTGTATAAAAGCACGGCGAGTCATTAGTAGCGGAAGTTGGTGTTTCTTTATAAGAAGTTCCGCATGTAAAGGAGGAGTTGTCTAAGTTTTGAGTCTCTGTGTTGCACACCTGTACTCGTTCCAGTAACTGCAATCTACTCTTCTAGCTCTCTTCCAAAATTTGAGAGTGAACTTGTCTCTACAACTATCAAGAGGGAGTAAATTTATACGCGTCCGTGTCTTTCCATAAGCTATACGTGCTCCCTGGGTGGTGCTAAATGTGTAACAGCGACCACCGTCATTCGAGCCCCCTAAAATCTTAAAAATTGGCCTCAGGCTTCTAAAGGTATTGGAAAATTAACTTCCACATTTGCTAGCAGTTTAAACATGATATGCAAAAGAGTTTTAGTGTTTAAACATACGAAGTATATTGTTACATCTGCAATGATAGATTGCTTGTGGGGAAAAGAAATTTACAGGGAAACTCTTCCCACCATTAACTTCACTAAGATTATAATTACCTTGGAAGATATCGGAAACGTTATTTGATTGAAGACTTTAGCTCCCTAAACGACAAATTTGGCGATAAATTATACCACCAAAGAACCAACGAGAAGTCTCTGGAATTGATTCGTCTAGAAATTCCCGTGAGGGTATATAAAGGCCAATGGAGTTTAAAAGAGAGTCAGTCGAGTTTTAAGAATATGCTTTTGCGTCTTCTGCAATAAGATAGCGAGACTTTGTCTGCCTGGGGTCATTCTGGTTCAACTGTTCTAGACAGCCGTTTCTAGAGCATTGTAAAGTTTGTTTATAAAAAGTGCGTTTATCCATTACTGTAAATTAAGGGTGTCGAATTTCCAGTCTAACTTAGGCCAAACAAACAATGTTTTTAGGTGAACCTAAAAAAGTATAAAAATAAAGACTCATTTTGAATAATGTATTATAATAAACATACTCGTATATAAAAGAACAAGAAATATTTATATTTTATGTCCTGACACGTGACAACTCTTCACTCGTACTATCTTTCCCATTTTGGGAGAATTTTTTTGTTCTCAGTGATTACTTCCAAAACTATCCGAAGATGAGCGTCATTAATACTCTTTCTAACAAAAGATAATCTCATAACTGAAAATAACTGGTCGCAACGATACGTGCTTCCAAACATGGAAAGAATTGCATACGAAAATTTTAGAGTATTTTTATAAATTGGTTGGTAATGTATTTGTAAAATTCAAGAACGCATACTTAAATGAATTTTGCCTTCAAATTTGAGTCGTACTGAAGCTCGATCCATTTGCATGTGGCTAAGGGCTGAGTTTATATTTATTGAGAAAATTAAACAAAACAAGCAAAATTTGTCTTCCAAAGAATTTAAATCTTTAAATCTTGTTTCAACTTTAATTGAAAGCTTTGAAATTTTATCTGCGTATTTTTGATACGGGGCAGAGTATCATCTAAACTAAATCCATGTTGTTTGTTGAGAAGTGCGTTAAATCCTCCTTTTCAGTGGCTTTTCCCAAAGGGCTCGCTTGCATATCAATTATTTAACTGTATCAAATATTTCTTAATGATCTGATTCTTTCATTATAATGATGTTTAAATCGGTTAAATGTTTGGTTATATCAACCATAAGAGATAAATCTTACAGCCATATTGGATCGGTAAACAAGCTTGTGTCTCGATTTTTAAGTTTTAAAAATTGACATACTTCTCTCAAATACTAGAATTCTTTGAGAATCTTGAGAAGCAACGTATTTCGGTATGGTAGGATAAACCTTAATATGCGCTATCTCACTTAAAAAAAAGAAGCGAAATGTCGCTGATTCGAGCCTCGAGATCTTATCAAATTAATGAATACTTTTTGTATAACAAATAAGGAAATAACATAATATAATATTAAAATATAAATAAAAAGAATATAATGAAATAAACTAATTAGATAGTATAAAAAAAGAATATAAAATACGTGCAAAAAATTTAAGAATGTCTAGTAAACTTTTTGTCGTATTTTACAGTATGAATTCCAATACAAAAATTTGAAACTAGTAAAATTGTAAAAAAGAAAAAATCGTGTAAGTCAGCAATACTTAAGAAAAAAATCATGTGAGTTACGGAAATTATGTATTAAGAACATCCAATAAAAATATATTGCAATCGCAATAAAATTGCACTTTCTTTCAGCTTATAAATAATCATCTAGCAACTCTATCTCATTTTGTGAGAATAATAACAAAACTATCCAAGACTTAAATATATATTACAAATGGACAGACATTGTATCCGTCCCCACCTAATTACTAATTCCATGCATTATGTACAAACTAGATTGTAACTCGAATCCGACATAACAGAAACAGTATGTATATTCGACTTGCAACTAAAGACGAAGAATAATT
The DNA here is from genome assembly GCA_019973935.1 of Trichonephila clavipes. NCBI lineage: Eukaryota > Metazoa > Arthropoda > Arachnida > Araneae > Nephilidae > Trichonephila > Trichonephila clavipes. The sequence continues at coordinate 150,735 of BMAU01009747.1, read as the reverse complement.
CCAGACACAAATAATTAACTAACAGTTTATTAAACTATACAGCTAACTACTAGTGAAAGATTAAGTGAATTAATGATATTCAATTCTTGATAATCAAATGCAATTATCTGCAATCACAATAGCTGCTTCTTACCGAAAATTTATTTCGAACCTATATATATATATATATATATATATATATATATATATATATAAGTGAAAACTGGTCGGACAATCTCTCACTTTAAGAATTAGTAATATATATCACTCAGGTAATTAGTAATATTGCATAAGCAAAAATTGAAGCATCTATATGACATTGTCATAAAATTTTTCTAACCCAGAAAATTTTCTAAATAGTTTTAATTTTAAAGGATCTCTCTCTCTCTCTCTCTTCAAAAACAATTGTGAGAAATTAGACTGAAATATATTTTTCGTGCTAAAAGAATTTTATGTTAAAGGATATTGAAATAAAAGGAAAAAAACACATATTCAACAAAATTAAGTTTAGTATATATTTCATTTACATATATAAATGTATATACATGTATTTAATAAAAACCATTCAAGTATTTACGTAATTTGCTCACACTAATTATTCATGATAAAGTAAAGTTAGCAATTGCAAACTTTTTACATATATCCGTTTTCGTCTTCTATTTGAGAAACATCCTTAAAAAGTTCCATCTTCCTTTTAAGCAAAATAGCAGTTCGTTTTCCTCCTGAACTTTTTACCGATATGCTCACAAAAAATTCTTCAGAAATAAAAAAGTAATTCGAATTAAACTCACGGATTTTTATTCACGATGCAAAATGTACTCGTTACCGAATTCCAAAGCCAACTGATGGGAGATTAGATGTTTTTGAGAGACGTTTATAGAGAGGGAGGATGAAAGAAGCTTAGATGAAAAAAAATTGGCTAATGTCACAGGTAATTTCGAGGGTATTTTCAAAGCCATGTTAGCGTCCTCTCTACGAAACATGTGAAACCACCTCTATTTTATTTCACAGTCCTCTTAAATCTATCCTGCATGTCTGGTGTTTTCCGAATTTTGTTCATCTCTAGAAGGGAAATCATTTTGTGTTCAGCGAGATTTTCGGGATAGCGATTAAGAGGGAAAAATGTATGAAAATGCACATTAGTGTGTCGGGACCGCTGCATTTCGTGCTAACCGATATTTCGTCTTAAGCTTTTCCACTATTTATCTACCGACGGTACTTATAAGTAACACACACTTTAAAATTACATAGAATAACCGTTTTACGAATACTCTGACGATACTAAGCAGGAATATTCTTTTAAATTCACTCTTCCAAGATATATGGCAGCACGGGCTCTATGATGAGTATATTAGTGGAGAATGCAAATAGAGTGTTATAGCAGAAATTTCGTTTTGAGCTGACGGCGCTTTTAACGGATTGCGAGGATCGTCATTTTTGTTCAGAAAAAATAGTTAATGTCAAAAGGTAAGCATCTAATTTTTTTTGTTAATGAAGACCTTAGAAAACTATTTGACTATTTATTTTAAAGGGAACAGTGCATATAATTAATTTTGCAGTTGATTATATTTAATTAATTAATTAGCTCTAACGGATTAAATTTCCCAAAGTTGAGTATTTTGTTTATGTATATCCCTTACTTTTTTTAATTTAGTGATCCAAAAAGAATATTGTATGAAAAAAATGCAATAAATCATGATGCGGTAGATAAAGTGTTAAACATATTTCGCCGAATTTGCAAAAATGTTCATTGTACTTACAGTGAAATTCTGAATAATTTTAAATAATTTGTTAAATATTGAATGTTTTTTTAATGTTTAAGAATAAAATTTTACTATTAGTTTAGTTGTTCTCGTTCCCAGTGTAAATGTTTCATTATTTCTTTTAAAAAAATTAAAACAGGATATTTCAAATATGCTTTGATTTATATATTGAAGATAGAGAGAAAGCCATTACTTTTTATCGTAGCTTGATTTGACATTTTACTTACGTCGCATTCCAAAGCAACGCGAGGGTTGTTGGGGATCGACATCGTAATTTTAAACATTATTGCCGAGTGTTTATTAGGATATTAACAAATCGTCTTACATTTTCTCTTAGTTCGCTTCACAATCTTTAATAGCGAACTATTCTTCTCTTATTCATCTTTAATAGAAAAGAAAAGCATTTTACTTATACCATTGAATTACTGCTATAACCTAATTGCTTCTACAGAAATTATTACCATGCATTAAAAAATACTCATACCGGTAAAAAAAAAGAGTTCTCAAAAAATGGCATTTTTTCAAGCTTTGCACGTTGCGTAACGTAAGATTTTTATACATTACATTTTAAGAGAGAAATTGATGTCAAATTGAATTTATTTAATAATTAATTTTATTTATTTTATATTACGAGGGTATACAGGTATAGGACAAAATAATAGGAACACCCATTTAAAATTTAGCCATCCTTTTACCGGCCACCAAATGTGACAACAGTGGGCCACCTAATGACGATGAAAGGGAAGGTATCAGTTAAGCATTTGATTTTGTGAGAGCTGCTTGAAAAAATTCTGCTCTTAACAAAGCGTCATTACATCCAACATCTCCGACACGAGAAGAAGCAGGAGAGTTGAAGCCTGCCTCGCTGGAGTGTCTGTATCCAGAAGAGTCAACCCTCTGTGGGTGTTTCAAGAACCTCTGTGTCAAATAGTTATTTTAGTCTACACAAATCTGGGTATGTTGTATTCGGAGAAGCACAATACTGGGTGAAAGTCGTAGTTGAAGGACCGTGATAGACGGGTGTTGAAGAAGATAGTCACAATGCAAGACTGTACTGCCACAGATAACGTCGGTGATGAATCTCTACCTTCAGAACCCTATAGCTATGAAACCCATTGAATGGGAGTTGTATACTGCACACATTCATGGCAGAGTAGATATTCCAAAACCATTAGTTTAGGCACGGAATGCTAAAAAGAGACTACAGGATGCCGAGACCCCTAAACTGGACACAACTCCAATGGGAACAAGTCATCTAAGCTGAAGAGTTCTCATTTACATTATTCCAGACCTCGAAACGTGTGTTCGTCGGTCGAACACCGGCAGAATCATTTCCTGCTGATTTCCTGTTTCCAAACGTGAAACATGGAGGAGATTCTGTGATGGTGTGGAATGCAATAAATTCCTGCGAATCGGGGCATTTCGTTGTCTTGAGGGTAATGATCACAGGCAACTATTATCGAAGCATTCTCGTTGATCATCTTCACCCTATGCTTCAGAACCTCTTTCTGGGAGGTTTTGGGAGTTCTCATCCTGTGTTCCATGAGGACAACTCCCCTGTTCACACGCCTGTGTTCAAACATGGTTACCTGGGCATGATGAAGTAGTACATCTAACGTGGTGTCCCCAACTAGAACAAAACGTTATTGAGTGCTTGTGGATTTTCTTAGAGAACAACTTCCGTGCTCAGTTCCCTCCTCTGCGCATACTATCAGACCTCGAGACTGACTTGCACGAAGAGTAAGTGGGAATCCCCCGATGTACTACGATCGAGACCACTCTATGTCAATCCCACGTAAAATTCAAGCTGTCATTCAGGCCAAAGGTGGCCGTACACCTTACAGATATTTTTTTAAAAACATTTTCACCGGTGTGCCTATTATTTGTGCAATACCTGTAGTTGAACTTTCTGTGGTTTCATTATTCAGCTGTTTCATGTTGTAAACAATTTAAAACTATAAATAAAATTTAATTCTTTAAATATATGATTAGCTTTAACCAATTGGTTTTTATTAATTTTTACTAGATTATCGTGTTATTATCCAAAAGATTTCTGTTTGGGAAATTTTAGCTCCATTGAGTACTTTAAATTATAAGAAAAAAGCTTTTAAAATTACAATGTGAGTAGAAGAAAACCCATTAAAAAGTACTTACTTTTTCACTTGTTACTTTAAACAAAAATCGTAAAGTATTTTGAGAAAATAAAAAAAAAAATTAAATTATATTTAGGTTTATAAAGATTTATTTTAAAAAAAAGGTTTGAAAGCTGTCCTCATTTTAATATACATTCTAAGAAAGTTGCTCAAAAACATTTTGCACTTGGAAAAACTTAATTCCTAAGTACTGCACTAGACTTCCCTCGAATGTTTTAACTGCTTGAAAAAAGAATTTTTTTAAATAAAATGCAGAATACATTGAAATACACTATACATAGCCCTATTAGAATTCTAGAGGAAAGTGCAGACGATGAATCTCATTATTATCATAATACATTGTAGCTAAAAGACATTTTTATTCTTTCGATATATGCGACTATAAAAGTCATGTTCAAGTTCCTATAAATCGTTCGTTCTAAAATATGCTTTGTTTTTTTTTTTTTTTTTGGTTTGATAAAGAGTACTATTGCAATAGTTGAACTGAATTCGTCTGAAACACTTTTGAAACGTGATACGAATAACTTCTTATCAGACAACATAAAAGTACCCTTGAAATCCCCAAGCATAAATTTACATAAGTCTGCTTATTTGGCGACTTTAATAGAGTAAGTACATAAGCATGATCCTCTGTCCTTGAAACTTTAAAGTAGGAAAGAGACGAAATATATCAGATAGGATATTTTTGTCTCGACTAAGCGATCTGAATATTTAGAATTTATATCAACTGCTTATTATAAAAACTCCTATTTCAGAAATAATAACAATAATAAAAAAACAAATTGTGAATATAGTAGAAATCTGACTTCGATGCGGATTTTCTGTCTTGGCCTGCCTCATAAAAAGTCATTATGGGCCACTAATTGCCCACCGCTGTATACATGTTAACTTCGTTAAAAGATTTTCTTTTTAATTTGAGAGAAGGAGAGCTGATAAATATAAGTAGCACCCCTAAAAGTAGTTTTTTTCAGTAAAATATTTCTACTTGCGATTAAAGTATTATCACAGAAATCATCAGTTCCAAAGGAGAATAAGACTAATATGTTCCAAAAAATTATTAACAAAATGAAAGATATAACAATAATATAAAATAAGAATAAAATGGGAAGAATTTCCCACCTGTAACCATCTGTTAAATTAAATGAGTTCACCACCACATTTATTTAAAAACGAAAGAAAAATGAAAACTAGGGTGTGTGATTCAATGATTCATTGAATATTAACGTCGCACAGTTCAGCTACACGGGGGCTTTTGGCGACGGACCACGTGATTTTGAACCATGGTCAAGTGACGTGGACGACACCTGAGCTGGCACCCCCTCTCCTAACTACCACACCACACCGACGGTAGGACGTTTCAGCTCTTGACAGATTTAACGTGCACCGCTGCACTACACGGCGGGTTTTTAGTGGTACTGGGCTCGAACTCATGACGAGGCAAGCCACGATCCGATACCTATACCACTCGGCTACCGCGGCTACACTAGTGTTTGTGAGTTATAGTACTTGATAAAAAGATTTAGCTTTGTTTAGAAAAATGAAACATCACATTTATTTAGAAACGAAAAAATGAAATCTCTAGCATTTGGAAAAAAAGGCTTAGCTCAGTAGGCTTAGTATTCAGAACTTTTACAGATTTAATTTAATGCAAATGTTTTACAAAGGAAGAATAATAAAAATACGTTTAAAAATTATATTCTAATCATACAGTTTACTGCAATGAAAAAAAAATTGAGGAGCTTAAGCGCCGCAAGAAGGAGCAAACGTCAATGGTGAAATGAATAAAAAAAAATGAACGATACTGACAATTTGTTGACAATTTGATGCTACAAAAACAAAGTAAATAAAAATATCAGAATATCTTCCAAAAACTCAATAAATGTTTTGTTTTTCGAAAAGTTTGAAAATTTTGCATTAAACTCCTTGAGGTTCTTGATAATGTTTCTTTTCATTGATTTTTATTAAACACATACATATATACGTATCAATGTAAATAAAATAAACTCTATTGGACTTAATTTTGTTGATGTACGGTACTTTTTTTTGTAACATCCTTCAAGACGAAAATGTGGCCGCGGTAGCCGAGTGGTATAGGTATCGGACCGTGGCTTGCTTTGTCACGGGTTCGAACCCTGTACCACTAAAGACCCGCCGTGTAGGGCAGCGATGCACGTTAAATCTGTCGAGAGCTGAAACGTCCTACCGTTGGTGTGGTGTGGTAGTTAGGAGAGGGGGGTCGTCCACGTCACTTGACCATGGTTCAAAATTACGTGGTCCGTCGCCAAAAGCCCTCGTGTAACTGAACAGTGCGACGTTAATATTCAATCAATCAAGAAGAAAACATATTTCAGTCCCTCCAGTTTCGTGTTAAGCGATTTTTAAAGTAAAAATACACATAAGATTATCATGAAATACCTAATAGAGTAGATGAGTAGCGACTAGTAATAAATAATCCATGTCCAAAATATTTTCACTGAAATAGATTTTACACCCATTTATTATGGTTTTGTATGTGTGTGTGTTTTCTCTCCCCTTCAATTCTTTAAAATTCTATATTATTTCTTTTTATTTTTAGATTTTTCGTTGGCTAGCTGGTGTGAGGAATTCATGGTTGAACTATAAAAATTATAAACTGAATCTGTTAGTAGTTATCAAGTTTTATGTTTCTTTTTAATATCTTAATGGCTGCCAATACCAGAAAAATTTTTAGTAAGATCGATGTATTTTTAAAATTTATTTTTAAAGAATGGTTTATGTGAAAAGTAATTTCTCTCTCTCTCAAACCTTTTTTAGAATTAATTTCTCAAACATTTTTAATTTTAGGTTTAGTTTTTTGTTATATAGATTAATTATTCAATATTTCTTAAGAAAAAAATTCCAGGCATATATTGCTGGTTGCTTTCGAATAACCAATAAATCTGATTAAATAAAATTAATTTTACCAATTTTTTATACTCGTACAGTAAAAACTTCGAGGAAAGTACAATAAAAAATATTGCATTGAGAAATTAAATGCAATTCCAATCTTGTAGATATATAACATACATTTTTTATTAAGTTTTAATTAATCGAAGAAGTAATTATTGGTGATTGTATTAACTTTCTAAATAATAGATCATGTAAACTTTAGAAAAAATGCACTGTGAAAAGTCTGCCTAATTTTTTTTAAAAAAATTATTTTAATCCAGAAAAGTACTAGAAAAAGTATTTTATTTTTAACAGAAGTTCCGTTATCAGAATAAAGTTTCTAATTACTTTCCTTAATTTATATTTTTAAAAAAAATATGCATAAAAGTTTGAATTAGGAAAATTTAATAATTTAATATTTGCTCCCTATCGGAAAAAAATGAAGTTAATCAAGTTATGAAGTAAAAAAGAGTGAATAATTAAAAATTTTAATATAAAAAGAAGTTTACTTGAAAAGAATGAGTCGGGGAAAGTATTGAACAAAAAAAAATATATCGTAATAAAAATGCAAGTCATATTGTATTATTTAAAAATACGAATAATTAATTAATATAATTATACTAATGAAAATCAACGGCAACCCTATTGTACAAATTATAAAACTGTACATACCCATTGGTCAATTTGTAAAACTGTAATTTATTATGTACAGTAAGAGCCCTCTTAACGCTGTTTTGGTTTAACGCTGTTTTATTTGAATAGTAAGATTTCCTGAAATTGTACGCAGCGTTAGGCTTCCCGATATCCCAAGTAGTGGATCTGTGTTTCTTCTTTCCTGCGGTTTTATACGGACGTATTTTTATCGTTTCAAATATTTGTAGACGTTTTTATAAGTATAAATTCATATAATATAACGATTGCTATAGTGAAAAATATTATGATTTTTTTAATTTTTATCATGAGGGATAATAAACAACACGAAAATAATGCAGCAAGAAAAAAGCATTTCACTAGAAACTAAATTGCAAGTGATTAAAAGATTAGAGACTGATGAACGTCAATCTCTAATTGGTTCTGTATACCCCACGTTAAGCGGGGTCTCACTGTAGTTCTATTTTTTCAATACATTTTAAGCAGGAAAAAAAATAAACGTAAGTATACATCTCCACATTTTGTAATTTCTGTTTTAATTTAGTGCCTCTTCAAAAATAGTGTGTTCCTAAAATCACCTTTACTTCTAAATTACACTGAATATTTTTTTTCGTCATTGCTTCTGCACCTCAACAGAGCCACAGACAATTGTCCATGAGTAAATAATTTCCTTCGGTGTTACGCATCAATCGAAATACAGTCATTCCTAGATTTTACGAATTCACATCAGGACCACACATTTTATTCGTTAATTCAGAATTAATCGTAATATGAGGGACCAAAAGTAATACAGTTTTTTTCAATTACCCTTTGAAAATTCTATAATAAACAACTAATCTCTGCCACTCTCGAAAAATATTCATAGTTAGAAATTGCACATTTTTTTATTCAACAGATAAAATTATTAGTAGTAAATTATTATACACGACTTAATTGGAAATTTTTAAATACTGAGTAACAGATGTTGGACAATACTTTTGATTCCTAACTCGGAAGAGTTCTTTATCGCAAAACCGAGATTCGAATTCAAATTTTCTACAAAACTGTTCGTATAATAAACTTTACTTCTCAAGAAAGAGGGCAAATGATAAAAACACTTGAAATATGCCCTGAATTATAAAGTGGGATGACACAAGATAAGAACTTCCTGTCCTATTTAACATTCACGTGATAGGGTACACTTATGACACATCTACACCTGTAAAGTCTAATAAGGTGCTACACCCTTTCCCGTCGAGATTTGCTGCTCACAAGAAGAAACGTCTTTTTCTGTTCCGGATGAAATGATACGTCATTTGATAAATAAATTTCAGTTTTTGCTAATTTAAATTTAAAAATATTTTTGTTCATTAATTTGGAGTTTATTATTCACTAAAAAGATATTGTTTTCACGCGTAATTTTTTTTTGGAGGGGGGTTGGAAAATTTTGTCAAACTGCGAAATTCGTTAAATAGAGATTTGGTAAATGAGGTCTTATTCTTCATCGAGCTAATGAGTAGATACTTCTCAATCAGCAAGTTCATCTTAGAATCAAAAAATTTTAATTTTCTTTAAAATTAATTATGTCCAGTTTGAATTAAAACAAAAAATAGCTATCGTTTATTATAATATGCTATAATGAGGAACATTAATTAATTTTTTTAACAAAAGAACGTGTTAAAAACATTTTACTCAGTCGAAGCTCAAAACGTCCTCCTTTGATGTAGAGTAGTAGTTAAGAGAAGGGGTTGACAGCTCAGGTTTCTTCCTCGTCACTTGGCTATGGTTCAAAATGATGAAGTCAGTGCCCACTAGACCCCGTGCTGCTTTATAGTGCAGAGTTAAAGTAACTCTCCCTCACTTTCGTAAAAAAGATTTATTAAATTTGTTCAAGTTATCTTGTGAAAATTTTACTGTACCATGTACGTGGATCTAATACCTTTTGACTGGAGTAGGTATATGAAAATGTGATTTGTTACGTTTCAGTAATAAAACATAAAACACAAGAGAAAAAAACGCTCAACAAAAGAATCGCATCTTTTTCAATGGCAGTAGGATTAACGAATGTAAAATTGACCCTTAAAATCTCTTACAGCTGTCTGTTTTGTACTATCTTGAAAAGTACATCCAATGCTCCGTCGTTATAAACCTACTCGAGACTAACTGCTAACGTAATGAACTGACTACATTACTGCAATGCAAGATCTTTCGTGCGTAATTATGGAGAGACATGCACTCTAAATGGTATTGGGTCTTAAAGCCTTTCCTCGATGTGGTTAGACAGCGAAGTGCTACTTTAGGTATCTTCACTGCTACTTAAGCTAATTGCCAATTGTTCGTTACACAGCCATAGAATGCCATTAGACGCAAGACAACGAGTTTTGTCACTATCCATTGTATTTTTTATTCAATGAAAAGATGCCCTCATGTTCAAAGTAATTCCTTTCTATAGTATTTATAGATTGTTTACGTAAACCTTTTCTAAAAATAGTATTGAAATTATTGCCCTTTTTTTTTTTTGGTATTATTTTTGCAGTTTTGACCCTAAAAACTAGAATGGGAGTCATAATAAGGAATTTTATTTTCAGTATTTGATAAAAAAAATATATAAATGTTATGTGAACATTCTTTTAAATGTTCTTTGAATGTAGGGTCATATGAATGATTAACCCTCTGGCTGCGTAGGGTTTTTCTTATCAAAATATATAGATTCAAAAATTGTACATATTTCAAATCTACATTATAGAGATAATATATATATATATATATATATATATATATATATTTGTAAAAGTGTTTTACTTATCAATATAGAACTAGATCATAAAAATATGAACATTAAAATAAAAATGAAAACATAAAAGGAGCAGTACGGGTTGCACAGCTAAATAGTCGGAAAAAATGCATGCTCTCGAAAATCATGGAATACTCAGAGTGAGGGTTGAATTATCTTATTGTCTTTCTTAACCTTAAAGAAAAATTTACTTTAAGTAGTTTAATAACTAATTTTTTTGTTTTTCTTTAATTTTTTATAGGAAAGCAGTCATAGGTTACTTAAAAAATAATTTTAAAAAATCCAGGTAATAATATTGAGTATTTATTTTGTAAACATTTTATGTAGACTTTTCAACATGCAGTTTTTCCCAAAATTCTGGCTTATATCCAATAAAATTTTCAAATGTAACATCAAACACATTAATAGTTTACCCGTCAACAGATGAGAAGTAATTTTTTTTAATTAGATAACTTATTACTTTACTGGAAACTAGAAAATAGGAAATATCTCTTCAAGTAACACACTGAACTTTCTCATCCACCCTATTGAAATGTCAAAGAAAAGAAAAAAAGAATGAAAAAAACGAAACTTTCCCATCAAAAGTAATATTAACTTTTTCTTTGTGATCGGATTCATTGTCTCTACCACTGCTCCGCAACCTATTGATCGCTGCGAACCGGTCAACGTTTGATGATTTTACCGGGGCCCTCTGAGGGTGGGACACCTTGATTGTTTATATTTTAGATTGTTTTGATTTAACAATTTTAACTTAGTTACATTTAAACATGTCTTCTGAATAAAATGTAGTTGCACCAGAAATTAATAAAAGTGATTTAACATGGAATATAAAGTGATTTCCGTGGAAAGTTGCGCAAATCCCAGAGAGATGCAACGCTTTAACTAAAATGGCAATAGTTTAATGTACTTTAGGTGGCCCGGCACCATTTGACACATGGACCGGGGGTTGCGGATCGCAGGTCTATATGATTCTCAAAGTGCATTAAAAACGCACACACTTAGATTTTTCAATAAAATTAGGTGAAACCGGAATGTAGACAATTAAGGGTTAAATGTATAAATCAAAAAATAAAGTACAAATAAAAGTAGTGAGTGCAAATGTACAAAAATAACCAAATAAAGAACATTGTGATTATTAAAATGACTTTCAGTAATCCGAACAAACAGTTTATTATGTATTATCATAACCTATTTCGAAATTCCATATTAAATGTAGAAAGAAAGTGCTTTTTTTTAAGTATTTTTTTTATTTATATAATCCTATGTACATTGAATATTCTCTCGAAATTTGATTGTCAAATTCAACCGGAAATTTAATAAAACAAAAAATAAGTCTTTGAAAGTTATGTGTTTTCAGAAAAAGCATTTTTTTAAAATTTAAATCTTTTACAAGTTGTATAATAGTTATATTTCATAATACTTGTACATTATATGAGCTTTATGTGTGGCAATGTTTTTGCTTAAAATAATACATCTAGTGAAATTTTTTTCCTTTTTTAGCCCTAATATAAAAAAAAGAGAATTCCTTAAAAGTCAATTTAAAGAACCTATTGTGGATATTTTACATGTACATGAATTAAATATATAAGGGTACAATTTATTTTTTAATTAATCGTGCTATATATGTTGCTTGAAAAACCCTACTAAGAATAAAGTTTGACAGTTTAAAAATAAATAGTCATTAAACATCGACTTTTTTTCCAAAATCAAAAATTAGAATGCGTTTTGAATCCCCCCACTTTTTATAAAAAGGACAAACCGAATCCTAAATATTAAAACAATAAAAAAAAATAATTTACAATAGTATAAATATATTTTTTAATAAAAAATATAAAAAAAATATTTTTTTTTTAAAAATCTTCCTTACATTTAGGTTAGACATTATTGTTCCATTTTATGTAAAAGGAAAATCGTAATGTTCTGAAATAATAATAATAATAAATCAAACTTTTTTTTGAAATCTTATTTGCACATTTAGAATAAACATTATTCTTCTATTTCATAAGACCGTAAAGTAGATTCTTTTGTTGCACGTCATTCTTAATTTATTATTTTTCTCCACGACGTCACTGGAACATTATCATGTTAGATTTTTTTTTATACTCAAGAAGGAAATATCATTTAGTGTGCTTCTTTCCTTATTATACTCTTTTTCTTTTTATGAGAGAAAAAATATTAATTCGAATTCCCAAACACACACACCAAAATGGATGAATTTTTTAAAAGAAAAGAACGTTAAAAACTAATGAATCATTATTGATTTCTTGATGTAAAATGAATGTTGATTCTACGTTGAGAAGAAAAAAAATTCACAAACTTTTTGATAGTCAAATCTCGTACACACACCTGCAAATTAAAGAACCTTTAATTCTGAAAGTTGAGAGAAGTATGAGGTACATAAATCTTTGAAATGTGAATGTGAAATACATTGTAAAATTTAAAATAAAGCAGTATCGAACACAAGGAAAGTTTCTGGGGCTGCGGACGCCCCAGACCCATTATTGGTCTAGATTATTTTCGATTGATTTTAGTCATATAGTACTAAATTAATTGAATAATAATGTAGTATTATATAATATATATAATAATATAGTACTTAATTCGGTTAAGTATTAATTATTAATAATTTATTTTATTAATTAATGCTAATTATGTATTCAAAACTTTATTTGTACTGTTTTTTATTTCCGACAACGTTTATTTATAATTAAATTAAAATTATTAAATCAAAACAATCTAAGATACAAATAGTCAATGTCCTCCTTTCAGCGGGCCGTGGTAATATTACGAAATTTTAAATGGTTCGAAGCGCGATGAAAAGATTGGAGAGAACTGCCTTTTAAGAGCAAAAATTATAAAGGGGTGGTTATCTCAGATAGTTACTTCCGTTGAATACGCAGTAAGAAATCAAACAACAAAAGATTTAGATTTCATTGTAAATGGTTAAGGTTGCCAAAATTTATTTTCGTCACGGATTTAGAAAAACCAAACTTATTTATTAAAATCTGTGAAAAAACAACATACAAATAAAGTATTTTGTCTATCATGTTGTTTAAAATTTGCTTTCAATAACCGCATTCATTTATTTAAGAGGTAACGAGTAACGGACTTAGAATAAAGAAGAATATTAAAGAAATTCATCCGTTCCGTCGAAATGCGGCAGTTGGTCGAAAGACAGTCTTGGTTGTCATGGAGATGTGATGTCATTTCTTCTTCGCTCTCCTTAAAAAAAACAGAAACTATATCAACTGGAAGACGGGCTTCCAACCCACCTCTCCAGCAGTGTTGATGTACTGTGCTACTCAATGTGGACTGCTATTTATTTTATGTAACTTCAACAAATTATTCTTTTTTCAATTCATTCTGATGTGTGGATAATAGAGCTTTCGTTAAGGTTCCACGTAAATGTATAGCCATAACCTTTTAACCTTTTCAATGTAAAAGGGAGAACTTCTAAATTAACAAGGAATCCAATTATTATCGAAATAGCGAAGAATTTTCTAAATCGTTAGGGATATCAAAAGGAATGCTTGGAAATCCTAAAGACGATACATTTTGTTTACTCCGAGAACCCGAATTCACCACAGCTGCTTCATTTACCATTGGAAGTGTTTGGAACGAAGTTTCGATTTTTCCCACGACGCAAAAGCTACATTGTTCTTGAAATCAATGTTTTTGTTCTTAGGTGTCTAGAGACCCCACCGCGTCGCCAGAAAACTTTCATTCAAGATAAGTAGTACCGGAAATCGAAGTTTTTGATCTTAAGTAAAGATAAGAGCACGAGAGTATAAAGTTGGAAAAATTCCCATGACTAAAGCGTCCAAAATATTTTTTTAAAGTACTACATATCTCTTTAATATTCAGCGAAATCAATAGAGAAAATGAAAAGAATTCCAAAAATGTGAATGCAAAATAAATAAGTATATTTTAATATTTTTTTTGTTTATACTAAAGTGGGCTCCATTATTTACATATGAAAAGTTTTTAAATTTTCCCAACTGATTTTTACACATTGTAGATACGTTCCTTAGAAAACCGTGCAAAAAAGTCGTGTAAAAAATACTCACGACGTATCGTAAATTTGTAGATGTATTTTACAACTTTAAAAAATTGGGTGAGATCAGAAAACTCATATTATTCTCCTCAAAGACCGTGCAAAAAAAGTAATAACGAAATCCATGTTACATATTTATAAAGCAAAAAGAATTCATTTTTATTACAGAAAAAAAAATTAATTTGAGTACAACGAAAATTTAGTTAAAATGCATACAACATATAAAATAAAACTACTAACTAGCAACTATCTAGCGCTACTTAAAAACCAGGGTGCACGTTTATTAAGAACTGCATCGAATATGCTATCATCATTAGATGTGCAGATATGTCAAACACAACTGTCGATTTTAATTCAAATGAAGTATTTCGTTCGTTTTTAACGGCCTCGTTTGGTTACTTTGTTCTTACGAAGTATGTTATTAGTGGTGGTTTTATTTGGATTCTTAAGTTGCTTATGTAAATTCTTGATATGATGTAACAAAATATTTATGATTACGCGTTGAAGTTTTAAAGCGCACTCTATGTCAGGATGATGAATAAGAAAATGGGGTTTTTAAATGTAAAACCGCTTGCTATATCTAATTCCCTCCATTAAAGTGTGTAAACATGTTCAAAGTATGCTCACTGAAAATTGAAAGATTATATCATAAGTAGTGTTTGTGCGAGAAAAAGGTATATAAAATGAAAAATATTACATTTTGAGAGAAAACAAACTTTAACGTAAAAATTTGTAATTTTTTAAACATTTATCTTTTTAGTACTTTCCAGAAGCATATAAAACAATTTTTTGCTCTCTACTCATACACAAGACTCTTCTTTTTATCATTGTTTTTAACAATTAAGTCTTTTTTGAGGATGTTAAAATGCTTTCGATGGGCTACAGGAATCCTAAGTGCATCTATATTTTTAAAGTATGGCATACAGTCATAACTTGGTTCAGTATTAGAATGTTTTAATTTTGCAACATGACTCCTATTGGACTGTACAATAGCCATAATTACCCTAATTTTAGAGTTTTTAACTCTACAAATGTAGATCTTGGAAGCACTGACCATATGGCGCTATTAACTGACTCATTTGGTTCCTGGGTCTTTCCCTGTAAACATCTTAATAACACAGGATCACTTAGATCCCTAAAAATCGGCTTCATTTAGTTCATTATGGTGTATGTGTTTTTGATTATAGTGCATTTCATTACATTCAGCTTCTGTCTTTTGAATCTTGCACCAGGCATTTACAATCGCAAGAAAAAGTCCGTGTAGAGCGCTCTCGTTTGAAGACTGAAGATAAAAATAAACAACCCGAAACATCAGTTTTCATGCTGTGTAGATCATTGATATTGTTTCTTATAGCCATACTATAATACCTTTGAATTTTTTATTTTAAAATATCGGTGAGTCGGTTACGAAATCTCTCAACAGCTTTTTATATTACAACTTTTTTTCTCTCTGTTTCGCTTTTAAAATCCAAAAGATGTGCCCATACACTTTTGGATAAGTCCATTACACTCTAGTTTTTTCACTTGATTATCATATGGATTCGTACTCATCAGAAACATATGAAATAGGAAACACAGGTGCTCCTAGCATTCATTTGATGCGCGTCAAGGAGTAACTTCATTTTAAAAAAATAAATAAAAATTCGTCTATTTATTGTACTTCCTCATATCATATATCATTTTAAACAGAAAAATGTGATCTCTTAAAAAATATAAAATAAATGAAAATCGATGAATTTTCGAAAATTCATGTGCCCTTACAGTATTACAAAAAATATTTCTTGTTTTATTTTTTAATTTGTTATTTAATCTGAGTCACACATTTAAGATTCAGTCGTTTTAAATTAAGTTATTTTGTTAAATAAATTGACAGTAATAGAGATATGAATAGAAAAGTGGGAGTGATACTCTATTTCAAAATATACAGGGCTATTCGCTACGTGAATTATATAATACTAGTCCTTACTTGCGGGATAATGCATGTATATACAGGGGGATTTGCTAACAGGCTGACAAACTTTCAGGGAGTGTAGGAGACGACTCGAAATCATACAGAAATGCATTATCGCAATGCCGTATTTGCAAGCTATGCTGTAAAGAAGAGAAAAAGAACACAAATAGCAACGCATTAAGAAGGTGGAAAATATTTCATTGAAAGGTTATACAACAAAAGGTGCTCAAGATTATGACTAGAATTCGTATGGCAGGCCTGACAACTGGTTCTGGAAGATTCCTGACATGACATGTATAATCTCTGATTTGAACAATGAGGTCTTCAACTGTAGGAATGGACATCTAGTACACAAAACTCTTTATGTGACCCCAGAAGTACTTGGACTTTCAAACACCAGCTGTAGTACACCCAATCAATAAAAGGCTTTCTGTTCGATTTATGTGTTGCTGTTTTTGCTCTATTCCTCTACTTCTTTGCATCATATCTGGATACACTACCGCATTTTCAACTCTGCATTCTTATGGGATTCCGAATCGTTTCTGTACCCCCTGCACACCCTACAAGTTAGTTAGTCTGGTAGCAAATCATCCTGTATATGCCAACTGGCAGTTGAGGCAAAACTTCCTTATTATGTTATGTCCATGCCTATGACTTCGCATATCCCCATTCACCATCATTACTGATTTTGTCCAAAAATGGCAGTCGGTCAAGACATTTTGTGAGATTAAGAGTTACACACATTATTATTATAGGTTACTGTTTGCTTAAGTATTTGAAAAAGTATGCTGTATACACGGTGAACTTAGAAAATTCCCAATTGAGGTTTACTTTTTATAGGGTCCAGGGCTCTAGAGGTTTTTTTAATACAACACTGTCCAGCACTATCGCCAGATACTTCTGCAGTATACCATGTTTGGTGCAGTATGGCTGGAATTGACTATTTTGTCAAAAAATTTCAACCAATCTTCCTTATTAAATTAGGCTTAGATTCTGATGAGCATGCATGTCCGACCGGCTCTGGATCGCGTAAGTTAAAATGTGCGTGGCAAATAACCCCGCTGGGGGATATTCCACAATACTACGAGTCAATGCTGGAACATATAACAACTTCAACAGGAACTGAGGGTTGTCAATGCTTTATTGATTTTTTGGTCTTGTATCTTTCATATCATGTACGTCGGGGCTGCAAGAACGACTTTGGAAATTTATGTTGTAAAGCAGACCTTGGTAACCTATTGCGTGCACGCCGTACAATTCTCGGAGACACTCTACACCACAATACGAATACGTCAGTTTGTGTGAGTGGATGGAGTTTATTTAAACAATATCTTCAAAAGTATGGAAATCAAAATTTAAGGAATTGATAAATCGACAGCTACTTTAAATTGTTGGAAAGATTTAATTGCTTAAGTTATCCGACTACATTCGGAACCCTGATTTTGAAAAAGCACATAAATAGATAATTTTCATGATATTTTGTGTCACTTAGACTAGAATACATATATAAAATTGTTTTAAGGGCTTTTTGACAAAAAAATAATTAAAATACAATATTTCGTCAAAAAATTAACATAGAATAACCTTTTTTCAAAATGTTCTCCTTTCCAAAAAAATGTTTCTAAAATAATAATATTTTGCTTATATGAAGTAATGACTTCTCTCCGGAAAGTCTGAACAAAGAATTTTGAAAAATTCGCCTTATTTTTAGAGTTACAACCAATTGAAATAATTATCGGCGGTTTTTTTTTCTTAAAATTTTGAAAAATTCTCCTCTCTGTTGTTGCAAAACATGGATAAACCCACTTCTAAGTTACATGTTTCAAAAATTCTAGTTGAGCCTCTGTACAGAGGTCTGAGATATATACAAGCAAAATATTATTGTAATAGAAGTTAAGCAAAATATTAAGAATAGAGTTTTCCTCAAAAAGAGAATTTTTTAAAAATTTGTCATTCTATGCTCATTTTTTGTCAAAATATTGTACTTAAATAATTTTTCATTGCAATAATATTCGTAAAACAGCTTGATATACATTTTCTAATCTAAGTGACACTAAATATCATAAATATTATCCATTTATACGATATTGCAAAATCGCGGTTCCGAATGTAGTCGGATACCTTAAAGAGAAAATTACGAGTACTCTGCCTTTCCGCGTTTGGTTCCACATAGTGGCGTAGTGCACCTTCATTCCCCTCACCCTGTTGACCCATACAGTATACCTCCTTCTCCCAACGAGAGAATTACTAGATCAGCGTATAGGTTGTAGGAAAATGAGGAAATGAGGGCTTTCATCAATCCCTAAGGGAGATTCATGCAAGATGTCAAAATAACGTCTCTTTGAGCTCTTTTCCCTGATGTAAGTAAGTGATTGGATCCAATCCCCGAACTGTTTTAGTGAAATAATGAAATGAACACGTCAGCATTTGTAGAGCTCTGTTTTCGCGTGTTACCACTCCCTTTTACCTCCCATCTCTCCTCTCAGGGCAAGGCAGCACCGGGCTTTTGACGTGACGCATGGAAACCTAAATGTCTTTTTTTTAGTTTTTTATTTAGTTATATGCTCTCTTTGCATTATTATCTTTCAATTGAAAATTCACTTTTGTATGCCTGAAAATTAGATACTATGTAAAACTTTCAATTGAAAAATGTAAGCAAGCAAATTAGGGAATTCGACCATGCTCTCTTTATAGATAAAAATAGCTTTTTGATAATGAAAAAAGCTATTTTAAAAAGGAAAATAATAACTAAAAAAAGTGTTACAAATAAAGCAGGTTGTATCTGAAGTACTACATGAATGCATAATTTTTTAAAAAAAAATGTTTGAAATTATACTATAAATATCCTTTAAAAAAAATTCCAGCTTTAGTATCTAATTACAGTCGGACATCTATATAATGAAGTCGCTAAATCCTGAAAAAATGTTCGTTATAAGCCGCATAAAACAAGTTTTAAATTCAGAAACACTATACATTAAAATTAGCAATTATCCACACCTTTTATAAATAAATATATATTTATTTTATATATCTTACCTATCAAGAAAGGAAAGAAAAAAAGAAAAACTGCAAGAAAAGTTTCTTGGCGCCTTTCTGAAGAATTAAAAATTTTTCTTTGATTCTCAAGCACTTACGTTTGGACATTTTTGAGCTACGAGAAATGAAGTTACCAGGACGACTGATCAACATTACAAATGAACGGAGACTAGTTAAAGAACACGAGACTCCACTGAGGGTAAAAAGGGGATACCGAAGATGTTTTCAGTAAACTGGACAGTGGGAATTAAAGGTGGCACTTCTTGGATAAAATGCCCAGAATTATATTGCTCTCAGTGAGTTAGGCACCAAATAAAACCAGTTAAAGATTTATGACCACCATAAAATGTATTAAAAGAGAGAATAACTTGAAATTTCCAGAAACCATTTTAAAATAAGGGGAAAAAATTAAATCACAAGAGAAAAAGTTCGCTATATAGAAAATTAACTTCACTATTGGGAGGTTATTTTACGCAGAAAATCGTGAATGTTCTTGGTTCTAGGAAAAAGTTCTCTGTATAGAAAAATTCGCAATATAGAGGCTCGTTATGCGGAGTTTCGGCTGTACTTTTAAAATTAATTTCGAATAAATAATTTGTAATTCAATGATAATTGTTGTATTAATTACTCTACTTTTAATAATGCACCCTATTTGCTAAATAAACATTTTTAAAACTCTTGACAATATTATTTCATCATTGCACTGAAACAGGTTAGGGATTTGATCCAATCACTTCCTTCCTTCGGGAAATCACCTTACAGAGTTCTTGCGTGAATTAATCTTCTCCCTTAGGGATTTGACGAAATCACTCCTATCTCTGCGACATATACATGAGAACGAGTATTTTTTCATATAAAATATATTTGAGTTAGCAAAGAAGTTGTTTAACAACTAAACGCTTAGAATCATGTCAATTCGAAAGTCACAAATCCTACTGCTGATATTGCGATATGAAGTAGAGACTTCCAGGGACGCATTAATCACTTGATAGAATTGACTCGATTCGCTTCGCATCGCCATCATAGGTGCGAGCAGACCTTGTATTGGCGAGAAAAGAAAAGGTACAGACAAGCAAATTGTTCTCTGAAATTCCTTCGTACGTACTGCCTAGGTCAATTGATTGGATTTCTCTATCAGCAAAAAAGAGTATCGAAAAAAGACGTCCTGGGCACTTAACGTGCCGATTTAGCGAGACAGATATATACCTCTGAGGCACTTACCATACCGATTGAGAGAGACGGATATATACGCCGAATGTATTATAGTTAAGGGTTTGATTAAGCATTCAGTTTTACTTATTTTACAGTGTAGTGGAACATTTATATTTTATGTTGCTCGTTTCTTATTTTAATCACTGTGTTTAAAATAAATGTATTACATAACAAATGCACAAATGTAAACTTTTCATTTATGTTGAGAGAATATATATTTTTTTTATGTTTAATTTTTTCATGTTAATAAATATTTGGGGGCAAAATTAATTTATAATAAAACTGAAAATGTGTGTGTGTGTCCTCTCCTCCCTAGCTCTGCAAGCACTGTCGTAGGAATGGAATAGTTTCAAGTATTTGTTACTGTCCGACACCCTGAATCCTATTGGTAGAGTCGTTTGGTACACCACAGGCAAAAGGATGTGCTGTCTCCTGTTACAGAGTGTATGAATTAATTTTAAATTCCAAGTAGTTCCTTTAGTGTACACTTAGATTTAAACTGTGTTAATGCTCTGCGCTGCATCTTCCAATTATGCAAAATTCCAAGAATTCAGTTCTACATCATTGCATCTAACTATTGCATGATGCATGATTTAAATATTTCCATCGTATTTTCAGTTCGCATTTGAATTCAATGTTTTCCGGAATACGTGTTGCAATTCACATCATTCCCAGTAAGAGCACGCGTAAGTAAGTCGCTTCGTGAATATGTATTAACAAGAGTCGAAACATCTTATGTAACAAAGCCGCGCAGTAGATTTGCTAAGGATTGCAGTAAATATATTAATATAAGTAACTATTACTAAAGTAATAAAAATATAATTGTTCTATTTAATTAAAACAGATAGAATGAAGGAAGTAATTTTAAAAGTAAGTAATTTTTTTAATTCTCTTTACATTTCTCTTTGATATTACGACAAAAACTAAATTTTCTGGTAAAATAATTCATTTTTATATTATACTGAGCTTTGCGAGGTGTTTGAGCTTCATTTTAGCTGAAAATAACCACTTTTATTACACTAAAATAGAAGTAGGACATTTAATAAACAACACTTACGTTGAATTAATTGAAAATAATAAGAACAAGTAATATAAAAAAAAATGTTTTTAAGTCAATTCCTACTTTAAATGGATGAATAGAAAGTATTTTATTAACGACTGAAAATTGGAATAGGATATATATATTAATATATATATATATATATATATATATAGAGAGAGAGAGAGAGAACTAATAGAAGGAATTGAAAAAAAGAGCATGATTTGGCTGCATTGTTGTAGCAATGCATACTCAGTTTGGCTGAAAAACATGTTTTCGACGCCAATTTTTGTCTTTGTTTTAACAGTTACATTCTTACGGCAATAGGAACGAATCTAAATTGGCGTCAAACAGCAAGAATCAATTTTATTAAATTTAATGAATGAATTAATATTTAAAAAGACTGTCTTAACATCAAGTGTCATACACTACAAGTTTTAAAAAAATGTATTTGAACTTGATTGGATGAATAGAAAGTATTTTATTAATGATTGAAAATTTAAACAAGATAAATATATAAATTAATAAATATATAGAGATAGTAAGCCAATAGTATATATAAAAATTGAAAAATTGAAATTTGTTTTTAACCAATTTACTGAGTCACCTTCGCTTAAGAGCTTACAACTTTGTATGTCAAGCAGGCGCGTCTTAAGACTTCTTGGGGCCCTGGAGCCCTACTCAAAAGTAGGCCCTAGACCCTTACACAAATGTAGGTTCTACATATTACTCTTAATTTTAGACAGTACGCAGCGTATGCGTTGTCAAATACTCGCACAAACAATAAGCCGAAACAAAAAAATGTGTATGACTTACAATTGCACAAATCGACTCGACCGACTGACACCTTTTGACTAAATAAGTAGTGAGTGTGTATGGTGGCAGGACTAGGCATCTTTGCGGACTATGGTCATCACATGTAGCCAGTTGATATATCCTCCGAAAATTCCAATTATTCAGAGAATACAACCGGAAAAAACATTTGACCATTGAAGCTATTCACATTATGATTTTATTAAAGTTGAGTGGAGAACAAGATGAGGTTCCCATGGTTGCCGATTCAATGGGTCATGGCTGAGTTGGCCCATTCCTTAAGATGTCCCGGATATCCCGGAAATCGTCCGATGACTAATATAATCGTCAATGTCAGAGGAAGTGTCACTCTTAAAAAATATTTCCTCAAAAAGGTTCATTTATTATACGGGGCTCTAAAGCAATTTAGTTTAGTCACGTGTTCATGAGAGGCTGATGGTCTTTCTGACCGTAAGTTTTATGGATATCTCTGAATTTTATAGACAGCCAAAATTCTCGCACTGAGAGACCTAAAAACACATTGATTTACGTCCTTCTTTATTGACAATATGTTTTGACCTGTCTTGACTCTAAGGGAGTTCTGGTGTAAGTGCTGTAAGGTTAAACAAAATCGTTTTACCAGAAAGTACCCTTGCCTTTCTCACCCCAATAACAAAACTGGTTTTTTTCTCTCAACACGGCATTGGGACATTACTGTATTGTCAGCACATGGCTCTAACCTCTAACAATTGAAATTTATACTACACGATAGCTAGGTAGCTTCGAGCCAGTAGCTTTCAATTTGCCCAGCACCTCATCGGCGTCACGCATTTGTCCCATGGCTGACCATACCTGAAGGAGCTCTATTATAAATGAAATTTACTTTATGTCTAACGTCTAAAAACACTATAATCGCATATATATAAATTCTTTATGCAAACGTATACGCTGTTTTAGCCGATGCATATGGAAACGTATGAGTTAACCTTACATTTTTCAAATTTTTTATTTAATTGTTTTATTTGGGTCTGATCTCAAAATATTGTAAATGTTTTGAAATTTGAGAATACATTTTGTTTTTCTCAAAAATTACAATTTAAATATCCAGTGGAAATTATTTTTTATTCACGACGAGTACACTCGCCATCACATAAAATCTTGCAACTTCTCCAAGACGAGTATACTCGTCAATCACAATTAACCTTTTTAATTACGCATAATTTTGTCTGAGATTTTATAAAGTGTTATAGCTAGTGCATAGGGGAACGGATGAATTCATCTTAAGTGTTTTATATGTGTTGTTTTACTCCGGCTTATCCTCGAAATATTCTAAGCATTATGCAATTTGGGAATATATATTGGTTTTCTCAAAAATTACAATTTAAATAGTCAACGGTCACTACAACTTAAGTATTACGGGTATAATTGATTTGACAGAAAAATTTTCAAACTTCTCTATGACGAATATACTCGTCAATCACAGATAACTGGTTAACTTTTAAGTTTTTGCGGCTGAGATTTTTTTTATAAACATTATGTTTATTTTATTTCCATTAATTCACGTTTCAATAATCTTTCATATTCCTAATTTTTATTTTGATGTTTTAAGGTTTTTAATAACAACATTTAATTTTGTTTATGTATATGTAAAGAAAAAAAACGAAACTCATTCATTCACTCATCATGAGAACTCCAGAACTTTTATATCGCCCAGAGAATATCCCTCTGCGTCAGCATTCCGATGCTAGTCAACCTTTCTCCAAATTTGTTTTTGCATTCTGAATCTGAAAGCTGGAACTACACGACTTTGTAATTCCTTTGTCAAAACTTTGCTATCTTGTGCACCAAAAAAAGGGTTTAAAATGGAGCTATCACGTCAAGAGATCAGAACGATTATGTAAAATGAGTTCCAAAATAAACTCGGTGCAACTGAATACCATAAAAAATGTGGGAAGTTAAAGTTTCAATACTGCTTCTTATGATGCAGTAATAGTTTGGTTTCGAAAGTTTAAAGCTGGGAATTTCGACATTGACGATGAAACACGCTTTGGCTGCCCTCTTGAGATGGAGTGGAGGCAAATCCTTGATTAATACAGAAATGTTTCAACTCAAACTATTGCATTAGAGCTTGAATTTTATCAAAAAACACTAGTCAATGCTCTCAAACGCATACGTTTAAGTTTAACCTCTAGGTGCCTCAAGAATAGACTGCTTTCTACAAGAGCAAGAGAAACACGGCCTGTTAGGCTCTACTTAGAGGTCAAAGGAAAGATCATCCTGAACAGATTTGTGACCTGTGATGAAAAATGGATGCACTACCACAATACAAGCAACCGTAAAGGAGGCTGGTCAGCACCCGGTGAATCAGCAGGTTCGGATGCAAAATGAATGCTAACAAGCAAATGCTTCTCTACATCTGGTGGGATTGTCATATCTATAATGAGTGCCACTATCAACAGTACAAGATACTAATCAAAGTTAGTGATGCCATTCGCGGAAAAAAAAGAGTTCAGAAGGAAGGGGGTTCTCTTTCATCAATATAACGCACGGTTAGTGAGCGGACCAGCTAGACGCTCAAAACCCTGGAATGAAATTTGATGCAACATCCACTACACAGCCCGCGCCATGGTGCTTTCGGATTACTATCTGTTATCATATTTGCAACTGCACCTTGATGGCACAATCTTCCATTCAAAGGACGTAATCATAAATGTGGTCAATCGTTTTCTCGACACGCGCACGCCACAGTTTTTCGCAGAAAGGATTGAAAAATTTTCAAAACACTGGCAGACCATTGTAGATATAAAAAGAGATAACTATCTTAATTATCTTTGCTGATTTTGTACATATTTATCAATTTACAATATTCTTTTTGTGGAAAAATTTTTACTCAACATAATATAAAGACTTGAAATTTGGTTCTCATAACTCTTTTTTTAAGTAGATATTCACTAAGGTAGACAGGTTCTTTGAAACTCAATCCCCAAGAGGGTTTGTGGAGGCGTTATACACCAAAATCCCCTTTTTTAACTTTTACATCTAGTGACTTGAAATTTGGGAAGCGTGTTTCTTTCGTAGATTGCCGATCTACTAAAGATGAGTTTTGCAGAAATTTATTTCCATGGTGAGAGGTGATGCAAGGATGTTATAGACAAAAATTCCCTTCATTGAACTATTGGACATTCATTTTTGAAATTTGGAAAATTTTTACTTGTGTTGAGTAGAGATCTGATAAGAACGCATTTCTTAAAATATTTACGGGAGCGTAAGAGGAAAAAAGAAATTCCATTTTCGAGTTGTTAGACCTAGAGACTTGCAAATTTGCAAACAGGTTCCTTTCATGAAATAGATTCACTAAGAACGGGTTTTACGAAAATCGACCACAGGGTCGGTTGTGAAGGATTAAGGGATGTTGTCGATAAATATTTCCGTTTTTGATCTAATACACTTATGCACTTAACATTTGGTAAACATTTTTCTTTTGTTTAGAAATTGGTCAAGAACGAGTTTTGAAGCAATCGACTTCCATGGGGGAGGGGGGTTAAGGGAGACGTTATAGATAAAAATTTCAGATTATGAACTATTAGCCTAGAAACGGGAAATTTGGTGAACATATTTATTTTTTTGATTAAAGATCCAATTAAAATGGGGTTTGTAGAAATCCACTTCAATTGGCGTACGAGTGTGTATTTCCGTTCTAGAATGTAAATTTCTGTTCTTTTTAAACGAAGATTCGAAATATATAGGGATATTTTTAATTATATTAAAAGCTTCAGGATATAGATAAAAATATCTTATAAACAATAAATAAATATACAATATAATAAAAAGCCTAGCCAAGCGAGTGCGTATTGTCTAGTAATATATACTGAACATATGAAATAATTAACCTAATTTACGTTAATGGAAAATAAAAAGAAATGTTTTAAAACAAGTAATTCATCTAGTTGATTAAATAAATTTCATACTGCACAAATATATCATTATCTAAAGTTACATTAGTTGAAACTAATGACGCATGGAACCAAACTACTTGAAATCGTTAATTTAACGTTTCACATCATTAAATAATTCCTTAAGTACGATCCTGAAGACCATTTATAAAACAAGTATTATTCTTAATGTTTTGAAAGTTTTGTGAGCTAACAAAAATGAAAAAATAATTAATAATTATATGTCAATTGTTGATTTCTGTAAAGAAAACATAGGTTAGTGTATGATGCATACAGATAACTTTTCATGGCGATAGCACCAATAGAATTCAGGAATATTATTATCGCGTGTCTTACTGCCCTACATATGTAGGACATATATATGTTTCCCTACACTAACTAACAAGTCATGATCGATGGAAATCCACTCACTAATTTAATAGCCTGATATATTTATTGCTCGTATAAGTATTACTATAAAACGAAGCGTCTGGGATGCCGTTACGGTTGAAGTAGTATCACGTTAATATAAGCTATCTTGTTTCTTTAATACGTAATTATGCCTATACTTAGTACCACCGTCCTAGAGATACTTGACCTAAATCGAACGTCGTAAAGAATCATTCTTTTTATTGGCCCCATTGTGGTGTAAAAGAGAAATAGATGTTATGGTAAGAAAGATAAGCTAAGGGTAGATCATCCAATCCCAAATTGGTCAACAGAAGAAAAAGAGGAAAAAAATCACTACCTGGGATGTTTTTATTGCACTATTTATCTCTCGAGAAAACAATTCTACCCATCATTTTGTGTGGGTATGTACGTTAACTGTATGTTTGTATAGCATGCATGAATGGTATATATCTGGTATCCAAAAAATACCACTTAAACTGCAGAACTAGATTCTTTGTTGGTTGTATGTAATGAATGCTCAAAGAACTGTACTAGTACTATCCATAGCTTGTGAGAAAAATACGAAAAACTGCGTGTGACGTCACAGACGGTGCAGGGAAACACCCCGTAGTGGATAGATCAACCGCAGTATTCTCAAATATCATAAAAAAGGCAGATGTTCAAAGTCTCCACCGTGCATACTGAGACAGGCTTGAGAGTGCCGTTAAAAGAATGAGTGTACACGTCGCAGCAAGGTTGTATGCACCAAAGTGCAAACAGCATGCAAACGAGCAATTCTGTCCCTTTGTGTAGTCATTACGTCACGATGCATTAATTCCCTGAGATTGTCTCATAGAGAAAAATTCAATGGTGTGAGATATGACGATCGTGGCTGCCATAGAACCGAACTCCCTCTTCCAGTCCAGCGGCCGGAATATGCTGCCAATCACGTACAGGAGCAGAGAAAAATGCCCCGCAGCCCCATTATGAACCATCGTTATTCATTTACCGTATTTTTCTCATAAATTATGGATCGTAGGGATACAGTTCTACGATCATCTTTTATGTACTCTCACCTAGGAATTTGGCATAAAATATACCTTGTTTCTTAAGTTTTGCACACCAGTATAAAGATAAGAATACTTGGCTCAGAGCACCTTCATTTCGAATATAATACGGAATCTGCTAGAGTAATTATTATTTTGAGTAATAAATTTCAATTAGTATTAATTGGCTCACTACCATGAGATTTAGAAAGATTTTGCGCTGACATATTCTCACCATAATATTCCGAGTCAAATAATATTTCCCGAATGAACGATGTTGATTTGTCAAAGTCAAGCTCAATGATGACTGCGTGTATTTGTACAAATTCGGTCGGCTAGAGAAGGAGTTCGTGGCAGATACAGTAACCATAGATAATTTATATTCAGTCTTTATGAATGTCTGAGTCGTCTTTGTTTCTGCCATCTGATTCATGACGTAAGATTCGCTGTTCTTTTATAAACCTGTTATCTGTAGTATCATTTTTTACTCATTTATAATGAATATAAAAAACAAAAATAAGCACTCGTTGTCAAACTAGGACCTGATTTAGACCTCAAGATTTATGGGGACATTGGCGACGTTGTGAAGCGTATTGAAATTTACTCTTGGCCTCTTCATGACGAATCCTTTATCAGCACAGAAGATGAATAAGCTTTTGAAGTAGAATAGGAAATCGAAGAAATGCGCAAACAGAAAAAAAACTACATTGAGCAAGTTATCTTAGAGAAATAGTGAGTGTTTTTGCAAGAGTTTGTGAATGAATTGAAGGAAATTATCTGAATGAAAAAAGAAACATTTGAGCTTAGCGAAAAATTTAAAAATATATTCTGTGTTATCGCTTTATAATTAAAGGCAAAAAGGAAAATATTGGTGAAAAAAAATGTTGACTGATTTTCTAGTACTAATAAAACAGTTTTTATTTTTTTCTGTTATAAATATGATGAAACAAAAATAGTCCACGATTTTTGTTTTTCTCTCTTCTATCATTTATCATTAATTTTAGGTAAACATTCAAACATTTTTTTCAACAAGATTTTATTGGAAAAGCTGCTTATTTTTCTTCAGAAATCATGCTAATTTAGTGCGAGTTCCTTTAATGTGGTATATTTGCAAAGAACCAATTATTAATACGAAAATGAGGTATTCTTTTAAAACAGTTGTTGACAAATTCGATCGACAAATTCAGAGGAGTGATGGTAGGTAGCAAAAGGATGAGTAATCTACATATAACGTGGGATCACAAGCCACGTTTAGTCGGTGAAACAGGGATAAAAGTAGCCATTGGGAGGACGATGAGCCAGACGAGATCAGTAGCCTAATGAATGCGAGGATTTGGAGTGTTATGGTAGCTTTGAAGAAACCTGCACGCATGCACATTTTCTACTTGTTGCAGGGAGTAAGGGCCACTGCGCACCAAAACATGGGGTTCATGCACGATGGTGCACACGCACATTTTTCTATTGCGGTGCGAAACCACCTCCATGTTATATATTCTGGACGGTGAATTGGACACCACGGACTTATTGTTTGGCCTCCAAGCTCTCCGCAGCTCCATTCATTGGATTTCTTCAACTGGGGTTTCTCAAATCGCCTCTGTTTGAGACGCTTGTAACTACAGTGGAGTTATCTCACGGCACAGACCATTGACGAATAAACAAGGGAAGTGGCGACATAAAAAGTGCAGCACAGTCCCACCCTGACAAACCCGCACATTTAAGATTCTATGTTCGCTCCCAATATCTCATCTATTTATAGTCATGGTCACCCGGAAGCTATTAAAATCATAAAACCAATAGGTAAAGGCTTTTCTGGTTAGTCCACATATGTGGGTGATGCAAGGTTATATCATCCAGATTTAAGAACATTAACCTTTTAGATTTTTAGGAGATAAAGTCGTGGTTATAGTTCCCTTTTGGCGGATAAAATAGAAATGAATCATCTCATGGAAAGTCTTGGTGGGCTTAAGACTATTATGAATTATAATTCCTCGAGAGAAAATTTAAGTAAATTATACGACGCCCGCCATACATATATCCCTTCTGTTGACATTGTGTCGTTGCTAACTATGGTTAGAGTGGGCTCCAAAACATAGGGATTTGCTTATAAATAAGTGTAAGAGAGTGTTTTCAGTTTGAATGCATCGCTATTTCTTTTTCATCACGCCGATGCTTGTATGAGGGTGCGCATTGCTCCCTTCGTGAACACATACTGGTGGCGGCAGTATTATGCTTTGTACAACGGTCTCATGGGCCCTTAGTTCTGGTAGAAGGGACCGTAAAATCTATAGACCAGGAGTGGGTAGACCTTTTCAGGCTACTTCTAATGATTTTAAGGTGTTGTGGTCCGCAGAGTAGCGTTGGTGTGGCTCTTCTGTATTAAAACTGTGTTTTATTTCTTTAACACTTGCTTTCGCATTGTACGCCTCTTTTAAAACATGACTGTATGTACAACAAAATCATAAGTAACAAAAAATTGTCTTGTTTAAGGCTTGACTGTGACGTATCCAATGCAGGGAGCAGAGAACATACATGAACCAATGAATCTGAAATCAACGCATTTGCTTTGTTCGCTGCCGATTCAAGCGACATGACATCAACTCGAGAACCCAATCCTGTGGAACAGCGGGGTGTGGGATAATGGGTCAATAGCCAATCCCATGCTATAGCTGGAAGAGCTAATTAACATTTATTCTCCCCTTCAGTCGGAATGTAGGAAAAAATTCATGCAAAGGACTGGCACCGCAGTGACCTCATTTTACCCCTACAGGGGCAGTGAACATGTTACGCGTCAATGTTCACTTCCAATGAAGGTACATGTGTCAGCTACACATTTACTGAATCATTTGCTTAAGCAATCACAATAGCATTGATTGGGAAAAGCAAATTCTCCAGTCTAGTTGACGTCGGTGTTCCAAAAATATGTTTCATTTATTAAGTGCGTCTTAGGTCTTAGTGAAGGCAGTCAACCTAAATTCTCTTGGCGGTCCACCGGTCGATAGCGATCGACTTAATGCCCATCCCTGCTGAAGGCTATCTGAGAAAAATTGCGGATCAGTAGCACCCTTATACGGCGTCTGTTTGAAAAGGAATCTTCCAGCAGGACAGCGTCCCATGTCAAAAGGCTAGAACTGTGATAAAAGGTTTCGAAGAGCATAAATATGAACTCCAACTAATATCCTGGCCATCTAACTCAGTGGATCTTAATCTGATAAGGCACATTTGGGTTTTTATATAAATGCACATAGCTCAAAGATCAAACTTATTCATGTCGGAATATTCGTGACCACTGCATAGACAATTAGTACAACCTGTCTCTAGTCATCTACTAAGAACTTATGGTATCCTTGCCAAGACGAGTCGCATCTGTTGTTGAGTGGGTGTTCATAATGTTTTCACTCTTCGTTGTGTATATATTAGGTGTCAAGAATCTATTCATTTCTCATACATTCATGTTTTTGTTGTCAAAACTCCGCCATAATTAATTTCAAGTTTGAAAAGCAGTGTCTGAGTTTTATATTATATTCTAAGAGAATAAAAAACAATAAAGCTCTACTTCTAAGAAAATCTACGATAAGAAAATTCAGTATTCAGTTATTGGATTTACACAACACGATATTTTTTTAATTTCATTTAAGTAAAAGCAGATGTGTTGAAGATAAAAATAACCCAAGCTCCCTATATACAAATATCGTTCTCTTTCTTAAACGCGTAATTTATTTAAATAACACTAAAGTGAGAAGCTTGTAAAAAGCAAGAAAAACGATCCAGGGAGCAAACAATAACAGTTTTATTCAAATAATATACTAGGTGTATTTGGAGAAAGAAAAACTTTTAAGGAATAGTTTTTCACCTAAGGATTGTTTTCTTAGTAAATTATTTTCTTTGTAGTAAAAGTAACAAAAAATCGTTAAAAAAATTTTTTAACTTGCTTAAACTTTTTAATCTAACTTTATGTTTTTTATCGAAGGTTCCTTGTGTATTGGTTTTAGTTTTGTTGTTTCTTCCTTATTTAAGATTGGATTATTTTTACTGTTTTTCTTTCGGAGCGTAGTCTTTTTAGGAAGTGTTGTTTTTAGTGGTAAATTTATTTATCTTGGGGTTTAGCATAAATGTATTTCATCATAGTATTGGTTACTTATGGTTATCGTTAAGTTCATATTTTTCCATTATGTATCACACTAACAAATAAAAGTATCAAAATTTTTTTCTAAGCAAATGAATATTTTCCCCCTGTTCTTTAACCCTTTAACTGCCGACGGCGTATATACCCGTCCTGTTGAAGTGGTGCGTTGAGTGCCCGGGACGTATATATACGTCCTTTCCTTATAATAGAAATTAGATGACTATGCGCATACATAATACACACGCATTTAGATGATTCTACAACAAATTATAGGACCAGAATATTTGAAACTTTTTAAAGTTCCAAACGTTAGTTTAAAGTTTTGGAGTTTTTAAAGTAGGAGGTGTTGGCTTTTACCATTTTGGCGTTAGCTATTGAAGCGGTTTTAATTTGAATGGAACTTTTAATGTAAAAGAAAAAGAAAGTCATATAAATCATTTAGAACTACTGACTTAATCTTTTTTCAATAATTCCTAAAGTTTGAATTTATTCAAAGCAATTTTTTAATGTATGAGGTCCCCAAGCAGCAAACTTTTCCTTCAGGGTATAAAACATAGATCGACGCTCACGTTTCCTATACGAATTTCTTTTTTCTCTCATAATATCAAAAAAATAAAGTACAGAACATATGATTACATCTGACAGTATACAAGAAAATTTATGAATGAAAAAAAAATGTGTTAGCTTCAGATAGAAATAAAGAAGATAACTAGAATAAAACTATCGTCATTGGCGTCTGGGGTTTTACTTAACAACAACTTGATTGGAAAATATTGGACTCGTTTGACAGGAACCTTTTGCATTTTATATTCCATTCGACTTCAGTTTTTGGGTAAAATGTTTGATGAAAAAAAAGGACTCACGACTTATATTCGGAAATATACAGTATATGAATTACCGTTAAAGTGTATAATTCAGTTATTTCATAGAAAAACTAGGTATTTCATAAAAAAAAACTAGACAAGTCAGTTAAAGTAAATTACAGATGAACAATTTCGTACTTTACCTAGGTATTCTATGAAATAACTAGGTATTCCATGAAATAACTAAGGATAGACCGTTAAAGTAAAAAATAAATAATTTCAAAGATGTTTTATAAATTAATTGATCACAAATAGTTAAAATCTCTCGAAAAACACATTTTATCCCTTTTGCGGATGATAAATAATAAGGGAAAGCACAAATGATATAATTTATTACATTGGTCATATTGCTATTAGTTAAACAGAAAAGAGGGAAAAAAAGAATACGTTGCAAAAATAGATTATATTTAAATATTATCTGCAAAAATACATGTGGGGAAGAAAAACTGTTGCTTCATAAAACCATTGTGAAAACTTTTTAAAACAAAAATGTAAGAGCATATTAATTAAAATTTTATGAGATAGCTTTATGTTACTTTTTATGATTTATTACAGCAAGGATTGCTGTGATGAGCCTTTGCATTGCATTGTTTAGTATTTTTGAAACAAGCACAATGTTTAGTATTACAAATATTTTTTACACGAACACTTTTTAAATCCTTGTCCAGCACCTCAACTTTGAGCTGTTGCAACAGATCGAAGCGTTGTGTCGATATTTGGAACTTCTTCAGCGGAAATGGATTATCGTTGATATATACTGAACTGATATATAGAGTACAATTGTTTTATTCCACCTAATCGAAAAAATTCTTCCCAAAGCAGCTAGAATCGGTTCAAAAAACTTTCGCGAGTGTCGTATTTCATACTTTTAACGATCAAGTAATCGTTATTCTATAGAATACCTAGTTAAATCGTAGAATTAAATAATTTTACATACTCTTATTAATTGATCTAGTTATTTCATGAAATACCTAGTTATTCTATGAAAAAACGGATTTCACGCTTTAACGGTAACATATATAATGCTAGATGCTAACAAATAAATTGGGCAATTTCGTAAGTTGATAACTTCTGAAATTTTGAATGAAATGATACCATTTAAAGTCAGACTAGTAGTAATTTATCCTAAGTTTATTCATTAAGGGCATTAGGTGTCATAACTGAGACTACCTTTTAGCGAGAGGTAATCATCTTTTGTTCGGTATTATGATAATGGAGTCGTACAATGGTGGTGCTGCCTTTGGTTTCTTGAAAATCATTCCCGTGTGCAAATTCCTCCATTTTTCTTAGCTGAAATACTGTTACGGGAATTAATTACCTAGACATGCTACCTATCCTAATCATCAAAGAAAAAATGCCAGGAGGTTACATTTTCAACTGGATGGTGTGCCTTGTTACTACTACAACGATATTACATCTTACCTCAAAGTGGAAGTGCCAGTTTGGGTTAGTTTTGGAAGTGCTTTTCAATTTTCATCATGATCACCAAATCTTTAACATCTGGATTTCGGTGTATGGGGTCTTGTAAAAGATTAAGGGTACACTCCAACATTTTCTGAGTCCATTTCTTAACTAAAATTAAGAATCTGCATTGCAATTAGTTTGTTCAAAGGAAACACGCTAACAAATCTGTGGCAAGAGCTAATTTGCCGATGGGACAGTTACAGTGTAAATGAAAGGAAGTGATATCGAACATTTGTGATTTTGATAAACGTTTACTATTTGTGTCTTACAACAATATATACGTTATTTTTTTCCTGTAAATTACATGCTATAATTCATTCTTTTTGCCAAACTAATTTGTATACACCCTGTACTATTAGTAGAACGTTTTTCAAGCAGTGGGGTGTGCCCCCTAGGAGGACGTGATAATCCTACGTGGGGGCGGGGAGCACGAGCACATCGAAAAGTCGAAAGTAAAACATTATTTAAAAATTATTAATTTACTAAAACGAAGCAAAGCAAAATAAACTTTAATATTATAAAAAACAAAATGCACATTTACACTTATATAATATACTCTTATAAATGTTTCAGTACTCTCTACATTAAATTTGATAATTAATTTATTAATGCAAAATTAAGAACAAGTTTAATATTAACTAGTGAGTCCAACGGGCTTGTCTTGCAAAGCAGATTTTCAAAAAGGACAATTTAATATTAGGTATTAATACTCTGTTACCATGGTGAAAAATCCGGTTACTCAAAGGTAGGATGTTAGAAATGAATGACTAGACTTTAGAAATAAATGATTGAGAAGAAATAAATATTTAATTTAATTAAAACTATTTTGCAATATGTTCCAATTTAAAAATTAGAAAAGAAAAATAACATAATACTGGTTTTATTGCATAAAAGTAACTTACTTCAAATATCTATTACTTAAAAGTCACATAGACAAAGTTTATTGAAAATTTCTACGGGTTATAATTAAGATCATGTGATAGCTTTAGAGTCAAAGTGCATTATTATTGCATTCAATACATTGCTATTGTATAGAGGAGGGATGCGAAGAAAATTCTGATTTAAAATTCGGTCGCAAATATTGTAAGTTGGAGAATGTATTAGTAGCAATAAGAATTAAATATTTACATACCTGCGGAATGCTGCTCAGAATACTTGTAGCCCAAGCCAGTCCCAGCATTATCTTGCCTCTTCTTTGAGCATCATTCACTTTCAGGGGATGAAGGATGGCGAAGTATCTGTCCAAGCTAATGCACACGAGAACCGATGAGGATAGATACGGTCCAAAGGCTCTCATGTACAGCATAATTTTGCACGCAGCATTCCCGGCAACCCACTGAACGGTGATTCGCCAAGCTATTTCCAGAGGAATCATAACGAAAGTCACAATGAGATCAGCAATGGCTAGATGCATGATCATCAAATTCACTCTGGACTTTCTGTGTCGGTTTCTTATGAGGGTGACGAAAACGGGAATATTTCCAGCAGCTGCGAGAGCGAACATCAGGCTGTATAGGACAACCTCTCTGATGGAATCTTCATTGAAAGTTAAGTAATAAGGTAGTTCTTGGTATCCCATAGATCCATTGTAGGAATCATTCGTTCCGTTGATGTAATATTCTTCCACATAGGTTTCATCTTCTATCATTCCGATTTCCATACTTGGTCCAGCCATGATTGGGTAACTAGGAATACGGATGTATGCAGATTGCTCACAAAGGGATTTTATAATGTCGTGTTATAGAATAAAGATCCTATGAAAAGGAATATTTTCGTATAATGAACACTAACGTTCAACAAAGTTGATGATAATGAAATAAACGCTAGAGGAAAATAGTTCAAAGAAATGTTCAATTGTGTTTTCTTTTCTAATATGCCCTCCTGTAGACGTCGTCTTTTACATACCTGAAACAAAAAATATATTCTAAATTTATATTGTTAAGAATTTGGTGTAATTTATATTATATTTCCACTTAAGCTAGTGTAAATATTTTATATGTGTAATACTTAATACATTAATATTACTTTCTGTATTTATTTTATGATAAAAATTGCAACATTCTCAAGCAACGCCGTTTCTTACATGATGATGGCGACGCAGTGAAATATTGATGAAACAGCCTAGTTGGCATCATTTTTGGTGACCAAATTTGAGGAATTGGTGATCATTTTGGGTGGCATTGCTATCATATAGATGTTTCTGAAAATTACTGGAGAAATATATTAACATCACACGATCGATGATGTAAGTATATTTTTCTAAAAAGAGCTGGATGACAGCCACCCAGACTGCGTCAGAATTACTTCGGTTGTTGAAGAGGAACAGAGAGAAATTAATTGTGGATAATCTTGTGGCGGTGAGATGTATATATAAACTAGAACCAAACATCAAGCGAAGACGATCGTTTTAGCGTGGTCGATAAAATACTTGCGTACGGAACGGAAGGTACCCAGATAAAACCTTCCTACCTTCATTGGTGACCCTTAAAGTGCAAAGAACAGCACTTTTCACACGCCGCAGTCGTGGCGCTATCTATCTACCGCGAAAGCAACCAAGCCGTCAAACATTGAGACAAATAAGCCGTTACTTCTCAAAGCCGTCTCACACAAATGACGCAATTCTCAAGCCGTCACGTACGAATGACGCAACTCACTAAGTGACGCAACTGTTTACATGATCGCCACGAATATGGTATCGTTCGTTCGCCTATTCGCCGATCACTGGCATGGGGGTATGAGGCAGTGTGATATCTATATAAAACTAGTACCAAACATCACACAAAGACAATCGTTTTGGCGTAGTCGATAAAGTACTTGCGTACGGAACGGAAGGTACTCATATCGAATCCTTCTTTCCTACAATCTTTAAAGTTACGCACTAGTATCTTTAGACATTGATAGTTGTACCTCTGCGCTGTAGACGGTGGGGAAATCTTTTGGGATTTATTAGGCGATATTTTGTGCTATATTCTGTATTTTAAGTATTATTTTTCCATTATAAATTTTCATCACTCTTAAAGAACAGTTTTGTTCTTTGAGATATATCCTAAAATCCTCGAAACCTGACCCTTCAACTTCCAAAACAATATTTAGAAAAAGTTTAACAAAGTCCATGTGTTACGGTCCTCGGTTTTGAAAAAAAAAAAAAAACGTAAAAATGAATAATTATTTGATGTTTAGAGTGAGTTGAATTAGGAAATATATGTATGAAATTGTTTCAAGAATATCATTATAAAAAAATATTTAAATGCAGTTTTTTTGGCAAAAAATGAAGGAAGAATGACATATTTTCAAAATATTCCCTTTATGAAAAATGCTTCTAAATGAATGTTTCATAAGATTGCCCTGCATGAGGGCTATTGGCGACGGACCTCGTAATTTTAAACCATGGTCAAACGAAGAGTTTAACAACTGAGCTGGCACCCCATCCCCAAACTTCCACACCACACCAACGGAGAACATTTGAGTCTAGACAGATTTAACAAGCAGCAGCACCCTCTGCACGAAGGTCTTCGGTGTCACAAGTCTCGAACTCGTGACACGCCAAACACGAGTCCGTGACCTTGAACATTAGGCTACAGGGACCCACGAATAATCATTTATAATCATAATATTTTCACTATATATAGCTAAGACTTCCGTATCGGGGTTAAACTGAAAGTCTTGAAAATTCTTAGTATTTTTAGGGTTACGATCAATTGAATATATATATATGTGTGTGTGTGTGTGTGTGTGTGTAACCAGTGTTTTTTTCTTTTTTTTTAATTATTTTGCTGTGATATGTTAAAACATGAATAAGCTCACTTCTAAAGTATACTTTTACAAAAATACTTTACTTCAACCCTATTATAGAAGTACTTTGCCTATATAAAGCCTATATAATTAATCACCTGAAATACAAGTACAAGTCGAAGGATTATGTCAAAAAAGACATAAAATACAAGCATGCATATGACTCGAATTATTAAAAATTGTTACATGTTTCAAATGTTTATGGAATCGACACTATGCACTCTGAATCGCCAACTGAGAAAATGTAAATATTTTATCCGTCCCCCCGTATAAGAGTGTTTTTTTCAAAAATTTCTTTTCTAAACAGCAATCATTAGAAAATATGCCTATGACCTACAATTCAGAAAAAAAAAATTTCAGAAAACTATATGCATATTTTTGCAATTCAGAGTGCGTATTGATTTCGCAATGCATTTTCCTTTAAAAAAAATCTGCAGTAGTTATTTGAAAATTTTGAATGAATTCTAAAGTGTTCGCAGAACATGCGTTTGTAGAAGAACAGGTGTATGAAAAAGCAATTGGGAAAAGTGAAATTTGAAATAGTTCGTGAAGCAGAACAAATACTATACTAAAAAAGTCAGCAGAAAAAAATATCTTTCATATCTCTTTCTTTCAGTTTATTAAATGTGTTTGACTTTCTCAGGTCCTTTTCTTTTTCTTTTTATGTGTACCTGCTACAAACATCTCCCAATATGTAGCAAAGATATAATTATTTATTTTGTGAGATGAAATTCGTATTTTGCATTCACTACTTATATGATACTAGTTTTCCTGCTCTAGTATTTCTGTTACGCTGCCGATGACAGAGTTTGTATTTCTTATCAAATAACACGGAATACTCTTGTATAAACCTCCTGAATAAAATATACAGGGTCTCTACCATACCAACAAACATGCAGTGTGTAAGGGGGTACATTGAGGACTCAGAATAATATAGGAATGCAGGGTCGCAAATACCTTAGTTGCGAGCAATGGTGCGAAGAAGTAGATAAAAAGAACAGAAACAGCATCACATTGAGGAGACAGGAAACATTTTATTGAAAGGTTGTACTACGCAGGCGTTCGAAATTACGTCCAGAAGTCGTGAGGTAAGCCGGAAAGTGACACTGCATGGAAATCCCTACGTTATAGAAGATTCTCGAGACTTAGTTTTTAAAAATTTCCTGAAAATTGACCCTGCTGGAGATCGTCATTTGCAATCCGTTTTCCGAGGTAGCACAGAGAACTCATATTCAAATGAGGAACTGGTCGATATGCTGATAGTGCAGTGCCACTATTCAATCATCCTTTTCATCGCGCCCCCTCCATACAATAACAATGTATTGAATTTAATAATACTGTACTTTGACACTAAAGCTACAATATACGCCTTTAACCTCTTATGCGCCACTGACATATAAAAACGTCTCTCTCAGCCAAAGCATTAATTTTCTGGACGTATATATACGAATTTCCGAAGTATGATCTTTCCTGTGCAGTACTATCCATAAAATTAATCCAATGACTTTGGAATGCTATAAAATGACCTTGACAGTGTTTGCTAAGGATTTATTTATTTCAGAGGATTTGCTTATTTATTTCTTTTCTCCTCCTCCCTCCCCCTAAAAAAACATGAAAATACGCTCTCCTGCGTGGAAAACGGTGGCATTGAGGAGCGAATCACGTGACTTTTAATCGGCAGTTAAGGAATTTATTATAAACTGTACAAATTATCAAGATAAGTGTTGATACAAGCCCAAGGGGTCACTGGTAATTATCACACTTGTTCTTACCTTAGTATTGTTAAATTAATAATAAAGTACATTGCACAGTACTGATACATTTAAAAGTGTATTGTATCCGTGTAAATATATATTTTATAATTTATTATATCAGAGAAAGCATTTTGTTTGTTTACTTTCAGTAAATTAATAATTTTTTGAATAATCTTTTGTTTTCGACTTTTCAATAGGCTCGCGCCCCCCTCGTACAGTTATAACCCCCAAGGGGTCGTCCCCACAGTTTGAGAAACGCTGTGATAGTGTATGGAGCAGCGGAATGTAACGGGCACGCCGCTTGGCGGTTGCACCAGAAATGTTACCCGAACGGGGGCGCGTTCCTCACCCACAACCTTCGCAAGTGCGAACAGAAGCTTACGTGACTTCTACTGAGGTCTCTCGCTCCTTCAGTTGAAACCCTCATCGCTGGAATATCGGTATCTGCCGGGAGGATACGTTACATGCCAGGAAACTTCTAGAATATAAGGAATTCCTTGCAGCATCGCTGCCAAGCCTAAGAGACGGCTACTGATCGTAATTTTGAATTTCTGTTGTAATACATCCTTTCAATAAAAAGTGTTCTGCCCCATTAATATGTTGCTTTTTTTGCTCTTTTCTCTGTCTTAATGCATCATAGTTCGCAATTACAGTATTTGCGACCCTGCGTTCCTATGAGATTCCGACTCGTGTTTGTAACCCTTACAAGCTCTGCAAGTGTGTCAATCTGACGATGATCCCAGCATAGTACTGAAAAGGTGCGCTGCTTTCTATTCGAAACGGAAATCCTTTTCAGGCGAAAGATTGACTTCTTTTCCCGAAGATACATCTATGCCTTATTCGGGATTTGAACCCGAGCCCACCCGATTACAAGTCGAGGGTCATAACCACATTCTGTCTGGGCAACACATTAAGTAGTAAAATAGTAGTAATAAATTTAGAATTTGGGTGATTTATTAGTATTAAATGTTGAATTCTTTTCTAATGTCGCATGCATCGTTCCAAATCAAGAACCGTATCTTTAACAGGCCCTTCCGCAAATCTATCGCGATATTGATCATCTATGTTAAACGTGGGACAGCATTAATTCTAAAGTGCTATTGGGAATTCAGCTTTATTTATTTAACTTGTCAACAGTTTTGTGCTACATAGCTGATTAAAGCTTGTCGGAGTGAAGATTCGATCTGAGTACCTTCCGTTCCGAACGTACGAATGAAGCAAGTACGCTAACCATCACGCCAAAACGATCGTCCTCGCGGGATGTTGGTACAAGTTCATATAGATATTACACCGCCACAAGCTTTTAGCGTAATTGAAAGACTTCTGTGGTCCTATAAATATGTATAAGGATGAAAATCCAGTTTTAATGGCCTATAAAATTATTTATCAGATTTAACTTCTGGGAATAATTATAAATGTATAGATCTTGATTAAAGCATAAACTCCTGTTCCAAAAAGTCTCTTCTGGTTTATTGGTATGAATGTTCTCGCAATTGCAACGTGAATGTTTTTCAAAACTAAGTAGATAATCCATATACTGCACAGAATATTTTTGCATAGATCGATGTTCGTGAACTTTTTGCTGTCAGTTCTAAAGAGCAAAATAGTTTCTTAAAAGCGATGTAATTTAACGATGTGTTGACGTGTTGTGCGCGTGACCTTAAAATTAGCTGCAAACAATCAGTTGGTCGTAGGCACGTGTAAATGTCAACTACTGAAGTGGTACTAACTGAGTTCTCTGCATGACTATTTTCAGGTATTTCCTCGAACAATCTGCTTGCCTCATAGGTCATGACGTCATAGATTTCTCCAGTAATCTCGATACATGTCCAGTAATTTTGCCGCCATAACGTCAAAAAGGATGTCAATTTGACTGTATCTCCAATATTTCGCCTATTCAAACGCCATTATAATGAAAGGAATAGCGTTATTTGAGAATATATAGTTTTTATAAATAAATGCTAAGAAAA
The DNA here is from genome assembly GCA_019973935.1 of Trichonephila clavipes. Lineage (NCBI taxonomy): Eukaryota > Metazoa > Arthropoda > Arachnida > Araneae > Nephilidae > Trichonephila > Trichonephila clavipes. The sequence goes on along the minus strand of BMAU01009747.1, from coordinate 109,091 downwards.
GTAGTATTAACTGATTAAACATGCAGATTTAAATTATTTACACTGCTTTAAGATACTTTACAATGTTTTAAGATTGTTTTCTTTACAATGCATTTTAACGTGTTGTATTTGAAGGAGAATTGCCGAAGGTAGCGTTGGACTCCAAGAGAGAAAAATTTAGTTACGATATATTTATTACCAAGACTACAGCTAATATTTTTAAACTTTACCGAAATTTTAGACAGGAGGGGTATGGAAAAATAAGAGACTACGGTTTCTGACGTCTGAACGGTGTCTAGTCTCAACAATCTCTACTTTAACAGCTGCGTTTTCTTTTTACTAGCACTCAAACTTCCCCTGGAGAATCGAATTTTGAGTACAATCCGGAATTTTTGAGTTTATCAATACTGGGTTGTGTATTATGTTAGTTGAAGAAGCAGTTTTACAAAATACTTAGGTATTTATGCATCTTATATCGTTAGTTGAATAAAGTATTTTTCTAATCTTCATATAGGAGATCGCCAAGTCTTTTGAAAATAAATTTTAAGATGTATTGCCAAAAAGAGCCGTCTTGAAATAAGGATGATAAACGAAAAGCTTACAACATTGATTATTGTTTTTGCCCTTAAGCGGTCAATTTTTTGTCCAAAATGTTCCAAAAAATATCACATTTTTAATGCATATGTTAAATATTATGCTTGGTTATATGCACATGTGTATTCAACTAAGCATAATGCTTAACAGAATGCGTAACTGGAAAATTTCATTTTAATTTTCAATTTTAAAATAAAATCGATTAAACTCTTATTTTAGAATTATGGACCACAAAACTCCTTAAATATTTGATTCTTATGCTACGGAGAATGTTTCATATATCTTAAAGAAAACTTTCTCCTACAGTAAAACGTCGTTTATCCGAACGTTTATTATCCGAAACGTCAAATATTCGGACCAGTTTTTTTTTCTGTTTTTGTCAACTACATGAATTGTTTATGAATACGTTTTCAAATAGTGCAATACTGAACAGTTGTTTCGCGTAAGGCCAAAAGTGACGGGAAAATCCAAGGAAAGGGATATTTGGGGAATTTCAGTTGTGTGATTTGATAAACATCTGCGGATAATATTTGGTCAGTTTGTTTCCGAGTGAGGGGGTGTATACATACCCTTTCGTTGAGTTCTGAACTACTTTGGCTTCAAATTCAAAACGGAAGCGCATCGTCTTGAACAAAGAGACAAAACTTGAAATATTGAACCGTCTCGCGAAGGGAGAAAGTGGAGCTTCGCGAGCACAGTTTTATAATGTTGGAAAGTAAATTTTTGACATAAAAAATGCCAAAAAACCATTTTAAATTCAAACGCGGCAAAACGACTCAGAAGATGGTTCGAAGAAAAAGACAACCATGAGGGAAGCAAACGATGTTGTTCTTGATCGTGCATTCTACTTGTGGTTTTCACAAAGAAGGAGCGAAGAGGGACCAATACCGGCTCTCTGTTTTGCGAAAAGGCTCTGGAACTTAGCGAGAAATTATGCGTTTCGGCTTATTTCAAAGGTCAAAACGAAGCTGCACAATGGTACAGCTAAAAATGAGAGATAATTGTTCACAATAAAGGTAAAATTGTGGCATTTGTACCTACATTCATGGACAAAAAATTAGCGCACCAAGAAGGAGTCGTCAAAATGAAACGAAATTTTACATACGTAATTAATACTTTGATGTAAGTAAATGAATAGAAATACAAAGAAAAAAAAGAACATTTATTTCAGAGAAAAAGGCAAAAGAACGGAACCTGTTGAACACCCTCTAGCGCGAATGCACGATGTGATACGATCGAGGATTCATGCATACAAGTTCTGTATGATGCCTTGAGATATTTGGTTCCATATTTGCTGTAGCGTTGCCTCTAGTTCGTTCAAACTCATGAGATGTCCAACTCGCCGTCCCAAATGATCCCAAATAGGCTCGATTGGAGACAATTGTAGGATGTCATGGACATATCGCTAGGCTGTCATGGTGCCACGGATCAACACTAGGGGTGACCACGTATTGCAGGCAATGGAACCCCATACCATCCCACCAGTTGTGGGAGTGGTGTGTCGCTTTAAAGCTAAGGCAGGATGAAGGCGTTCACCACGGGATCTCCACATACGAACACGATTGTCATCACTGCTATGATTGAATCTAGATCCGTTGCTAAAGACGACCTGGTTCCATTCCGCTGCAGTCCTGGTTCCTCGTGCGCGGTACCAATCCAAACAGAGGCGTCGACGAGAGGGCATCAAGGGCTGCACACGTAATGGGCGCCGTGATCCCAAACGTCCTTCAGCCAGATGCTTTCGTATGGTTCGAGCGGACACAGGGGTCCCTAATGAAGGTACTACCTGTGCCTGGAGGGCGGCGGATGAAGCAGTTGGCTTTATGCGTGCATTATTTACGTTGTGGTGGTCTTTTCGAAGACTGGTCCATCGAGGGAATCCTGAGCCTGGTCCTCGTGTAAATGACATCTCTCGGATCCATTGGTCCCAACACCTCCTCACTATATAATCAGAGCGGCCTAATTGACGAACTACTCGACTAGGTGACCACCCAGCTTCCATCATGCGGATGATATTCTCACTCTCAAACTGTGACAGCTGCTCTTATTGTCTTCGAAAATAGCGTAATGTCATGTCTATCTCAGCTCTTGCTTTGTAAACGATTCAGTACACTCAAACAAGCTTTGGTTACCTGTTTTATACTCCACGGAGAACGACGTTAAACAACTTCTAAAGGCTATACGTAAAGCGCAATCACGCTGCATTTCTAAGCATTTGCATATCTTCCCAACATGTGCCTTCATGCCAAGTTTCGTTACGATCCCGCAATTATTTCTTGGTGCGCTAATTTTTTTCCATGAGTCAAGCACGTTACCTGCATGTGATGATTTTCAATATTCACCGGTTCAATGGTGTTATGTTCCATATACTGCAAGAATCGCATTCGGTTATCCGAAAGGTGTCCGGTCTCAATTAATTCGGATAAACGACATTCTACTGTACTTACAAAACAATTGCATATTCGTACCCCTTTTTTAAACGATTGAGGATTTTGCATGTGTCTTCATATATATACAATTTGAAGCGTAGTTTAATACTAAGTCTTACATTGCAATGAGCACGGAGATAATATCGGCTATTTTTTATAAACCTTTCCATTTTCATTTCTCCTCAAGCAATGCATTATACATCCCTGTTCTTTATCGACCACGGCTTCAAAATACGAGGTACCTTACCAAAAAACAGTATTACCCTCTCATCATAATTAATAATAAAAAACAGAAGAATTAATTGAAAGTTCCATAAAATTTAAAAGATACTATCAACATTATTAACAACAGCTCAGAGCCGTTCTAAAAGAAAGCTTCTCATCAGTAGCTGAGGACATACTATCAGTGAGAGAGCGAGAAATAATTTAATCGGCAAATATGGAACATATTTAATGAGGCACCATCCCGGAGGGAGGTGGTAGAAATCTGTGCTCTTCTCTAATTCGTCCTTCACGGAACGAAATCAGAAAGTAGACACGAAATTTGGAAGATAAAAAAGATGAAATGGAAAATAAAAGCAATTAATGCCATGGTGCTCGTGGTACATGATGTTTAAATAAAGGGAAAGGACAAACACTGCTGAATCGTGTAGTGATGACGGGAGTATCGCTGAACAGCGAACGAAAAGAGAAGGCGTTGACACAGAAAGTGCACATAATGTGATGTCATCTGCTGGAAAATGAGTAAAATAAAAGATGATCCACAAAAGATGTGGAAAAGGAGAATAATTAACATGGAATTAAACTACCACGCAAGACCGATTCAAAAGAATGTGGGTTTAAGTCGAATTAATTTAATGGAGATGAAATCTTGCACATATATATATATATACAAAATGACAAGTTAAAATTAGAGAAATTTTTTTTAGAGAAAAAAAATTGAAAAGAGTTACCAAAGTCTATATTTAGGAGCTCTTCTTTATCGAATATTTTCTAGAATCTAAATTCCTGCATTCAAGGAAAATTCCCACCTTCAAAACAAAGAAAATCGTGGATGTGAAGTATTTTAGTACCATGGACAAACTATATCTCTTAAAAATACACTCTAGCACTAATAAACTCACTATAGGAATTAAAAACATGTGCAAATCGAAGAAAGAAAGAAGAAAATATCAGTCCCCGTATGGTGCACTGGCAAGACAATTAAAGGCTTAATCCTTTATTAGGAAGGCTTGGAAAACTAGACAAATGGGTCATTAAAACATTTTAAAGCACAATTTTACTACGCAATAGGTTTTATTACTGAAATTTATAATCTGTCCTTGAATCTTCCGTTTAATATAAATCACGCAGTATACCCAATTTATTACTTTTAAATCAAAATTCTCTCCAAAGCTAATAAACAGGCACTGTAAGAGCATGAAAACAAGGTCACAAAAACCATTTTTTTGGATTTCAGCTCAGTAAAGAATGAAAATGTTTTCCAAATTTCAAGTTCAAATTGAATGCATCAAAAGCGGAAATATTTTTTATTAACAAAGTCCTGTAAGCCCTTTTGAGAGTAGATTTTCGTAAGACCCCATAGCGCACATGAAAACGGGATTTTTTTTATTAATACACCCCAGTAACTAGCGTTTTCGCATAGGAGTCTATTTTCATGTTTCTGGAACTCTATTCAACAAAAGAAACATCTTAACATATTTCAAGTATGTGGGTTTTACAGTTCAAAAGCTTGAATTCTTTTTATCTATAACGCCTCCTTACCACTCACAACCCCCTTTAGGGGTCAATTTTTGCAAAGACCGTTTTGTAGCGGCTCTCTTCTTTGTGGAAAAATGCGCCAATCAAATTTCAAGTATGTAGGTAAAATAGTTGAAAAGCGGGAGTATTTATCTGTAACGCCCTTAATTGTTCCCAACGGTCCTCGGGGGTCGATGTTCGCAAAATTTGGCCTAGCGAATCTCTACTCCAAGAAAGGCACGTGGCAACCAAATTTCAATGTAGCTCTAAGAGTACCGAAGGTACCGTGATAGGTGAGTCGCTTTTCTCCTTTGCCTACAGTGAAACCCCGCTTAACGCTGTTTCGGTTTAAATGTCTTTTATTTGAATAGTGGGATTCACACCGAAATTGCATATGCTGCGTTAGATTTCCCAATATCCAAAGCAGTTTATCTATATTTCTTCTTTCCTACGGTGTTTTACGAACGTATTTTTATCGTTGCAAACATTTGTTGACGTTAATGTAAGTATAAATTTATATAATCTAACGATTGCTGTGTAACAAAAATTATGATTTTTAGTTTTTATTATGGGTGATAATAAAAAACACGAAAATAAAGCAACAAGAAAAAGCATTTCACTAGAAACTAAAATGCAAGTCATTAGAAGATTAGACCCTGCTGAACGTCCATCTCAAATTGGTGCTGCATTCAATTTGGCAACTTCAACAATAAGGACCATTCTTAAGAATAAAGAAAAAGTAAGGTCATCGGCAACTGTAACTACGATAGGCTCTGCAAATAGAATTACTCGTTCTAGAAATAATACAATATAGGAAATGAAAAAATGACTTTTTTTCTATATGGATTGACAACGAAATTGAATGCAATATGCCATAAAGCAAATCTACCTCCTTGATAAAAAGGCAGAAAATGGGAAATACAGAAGAGACTGAATGATCTGAAATGTAAACATACTGACTTAGAATTTTATTTATTTTTATATATATATTCGTTTATTATGTTTCTATATTTGTAAGAAATAAATTTTTGTTTTATTGTTATAAAAAACATAATTAATAAATTTAATGATAAAATACCTGACCAATTTTCTACCCATCTTCCCCTAACCCAGTGTTTCTCAAAGTGTGGGGCGCGCCCCCCTGGGGGGGCGCGATGACCCTACAAGGGGGGCGCGAGCGTATCGAAAATTTAAAGATTTTTTTTTAAAAAAAAATAACCGGAAAGAGAAGTAAAACAAAATGCTTTCTCCCATAATAAAAAAAAATACACACAACACTGACATAATTTATGTTTATTATCTGGCTTTTTTCCGTCATCAAATAGCTATCTGTGATCCCAAAACCAAATTAAAGAAAAAAAACATTTTGTTTTATTTGCTGTATTTTCTCAATGAGAGATTTTTTTATTACGTTTTAACATAAAATATTACACGTTAAAAGAAAAAACGAAACCCAGACCCTGAGAAAAATTCTAAGAAGATAAACAATTCACCACTGTAATTATTATTGAAATACACTGTACATTAGTTGTAGAAAAAGAAAAGGAAGTCATGATTCACTTTTCAGCCAGGCTGCATAGTACGTTTGCTAATCATTTGATTGACCTTCAATCTTATGGTATGGTTATTATCAATATTAGTTCCCTCCCATCTTTTATGCGTTTGCTTTTCGCTTAGGAAATTGTAAATAATTGAGTTTTGCGATATTTGGAAAAGAATTGATTGGTTTAACATTTCGGTAGGATAATTGAAAAGTGTCTGATTTGCGCCCTTTATTATGGTCTTGTACTTTTGAATCATTTTAGTTCAGTTTTATTGGATTTTTTTTTCTCAAATCATCAAAGAATTGAATAGTCCTTGAAAGAAGGTAAGTATACTTTCTATAAATTAAAATATTCACTAGAATTCCGATTTGTATCGTGTACAGTAAAAATAATTCTAAACAAATGATTGGGGTGACTGAGTCCCCCCGCACTACCATTAATGTTAGTATCGAGTACGCGCCTGCTCCCGGGTTAAAACATTTTGAAGTCTTCTCGCTTTAAATGTTAAAAAGTAACACAATTATTCTTCATCAGAATTTTATATTCTTTTTCATAATTTAACATTAATTCTAAATGCTAATTGTGTGAGGTTTAAAATTACAGTTCTTTTAAACAGTTATTTACAATTCTAGCATTTATCTAAAAAAAAAATCATTTTACATTTTTGTATACAATGTCATGCACACAGTTTTACTCTCCTTACAGTTCAGCTATTATATCAAGAATAATGTTTTATTTTTTTAAAAAATGAACTCGTGCGAAGAATCCGTGTTTCAGCCAGTATACGTTTGATGTATCAGTACTGAAAAAGGTATTTTATAAATAATTTCTTATTATTGAATTTGGCCGCGGTAGCCGAGTGGTATAGGTATCGGATCGTGGCTTGCCTTGTCACGAGTTCGAGCCCAGTTCCACTAAAGATCCGCCGTGTAGGGCAGCGATGCACGTTAAATCTGTTGAGAGTTGAAACGTTTTCCCGTTGGTGTGGTGTGGTAGTTAGGAGAGAGGGGTGCCAGCTCAGGTGTCATCCACGTCACTTGACCATGGTTCAAAATTACGTGGTCCGTCGTCAAAAGCCCTCGTGAAGCTGAAAAGTGCGACGTTAATATTCAATCAATCTTATTACTAAATTAAGAACAAGTTTAATAATTATTAGGGACTTCCACGGGCTTGTTTTGTAGAGGAAAGTTTTTCAAAGGAAGGTTTAATATCAGAAATTGACACTTAAAGAGTTGTTTTTCTATATTTAGCTGAGATCTATATTTTGTCTTCAAGGCATCCATTGCAGAAAATCCGGTTTGAAAAAGATAGGATGTTGAAAATGGTAATAGTATACGAAGTGCTTTTGTTTTCAGTACAGATAATTCCTCATCCACCTCTACCCCAAATTCAAAGAGCGATTTATTACAAAATTGCCTTTTAATTTTTCCCTGGATGTGAAATCTATGAAGATTTCTTCTTCGGAAGTTGAGAGCCCTTCTGGAGTATCTTGAAATAGATCCCTAATCCACTCGTAACTTGCTACCAAGCTGTTCTCATCCAGAAAATAATTTAAAAATTCTTTGCCAACATAGCTAAATGATTTTACATGTTTTAAAAAAAAACTTTCACATGTTGTTCTACAGATTTGTAAGTTTTAACACATATCGAGTTGGGGCTTTTTTTCCATCATTTACTTCAGTAGTGGTAAATCCAAAATTTAAGTATTTTTGAGAAGATCGCCTTGATTTACTTTTCGGAACCACGCTCGTTCGTCTGTGTACTTGTTGATTCTTTATTATGGTCGAATGTTTGCTTACGACTTAAAAATGTATGTATGATATTGTTTTAATCTACTGCCGTAAATATTTAATTACCGTGAATTACAATTAACGTGGAAATTAAAAAAATGTACATTCAAGCTAGATTCGGTAGCTATAGGAGTATCGAGTCGACCAAAATTGACTGGAATTGTACGAGGAAAAGCATTTTTACATGTTTTGCGCAGACGTCCGATAGGTTGCCCATACTCACGCAAACGTACCCTATAATGCCAGATGTGATGGATATGATAGAGAGCGACATTGACTAGACTATTTTTCTAATGACATTTGTACTTTGAGCAATGATAGCTGAAGGAAATAAATCTTTAATTAAATACATCATTTTGCGATCTGTTCCAATTTAAAAATTAGAGAAAGAAAAATAACATAATTCTAAGTAATATATATTTTAAGTAATTTTCTTAAAATATATATTACTTAAAAGTTACATATACACAAAATTTAATATACTTATCGTATTAATTTCTACGGTTTATAATTAAGATCGTATTGTAACTTTAGCGTCTCTCTCTCAAAGTGCATTTTTATTGCAGTAAATACATTATTGTTGTACAGGGGGGCGAGACAAAAATTATGATTGAAAATTGGGTCGCCAGTATTGAAAGTTTGAGAAACACTGCTTTTAATGTATGAGTGGTGCACAGAGTATTTTATGACTAATTAATTACTACTAAATTAAGAACAAGTTTAATAATTATTAGCTACTTCCATGGGCTTGTCTTACAGAGCAAAGTTTTTGAAAGGAGTTTTAAGATAAGAAATAGACCCCCTGAGTTCATTTTCTATATTTAGCTGATATCTATATTTTGTCTTCTAATCAACCACCGCATTTTGTAATATGTTCCAATTTAAAAATCCGAGAAAGGAAAAAAAACTTAGTAATTATCCTATTACTTAAGTAACATATACAAAATTTAATACTTATGTCATGAATTTGTACGGTTTATAATAAATATTGTTGCTTTATCGTAAAAGTGCATTATTATTGCATTCAGTAAATTGTTATGTATAAGGGGGGGCGCGATAAAAATTGTGATTGAAAAGGGGGGCGCCAGTATTGAAAGTTTGAGAAGCACTGCCAGTGTTTCTCAAACTGTGGGGCGCGCCCCCCTGGGGGGGCGCGAGGACCTTACGAGGGGGGCGCGAGCATATCGAAAATAAAAAATTTAAAAAATAATTAATTTACTGGAATTAATTAAAACAAAATACTTTCAGACATAACAAAAAATGCACTTTTACTCTGATATAATTTATAAGCGCGCGCGCGATATTACGTCAACAAAAATAAAAACTTCTTCAATACCTAATTAGCTATCTTTGATCCTATAACCAAATAAAAAAACTTTTATTTGATTTGCTGTAATCCCATGGTGAGAGATTTTTTTATTACGCTTTTTTTAACCTATCATACTACTCTTTCAGAGAAAAAACAGATCCGAGAACCAGAATGGAAAAAATTTAGGAACATAAAAAATTCATCACTGTCATTATTTTTGAAATACTGCACATTATAGCTGTAATCTGTTTGATGTTCTAAGTTAGTTATGACCCCTCTCTTATGTGTTCGTTTCTCATTTAAAGAAGTTGTAAGTAATGTATTTCTCTGTTGCGCTATTCTCAAACATATAAAGCATAATGAAAAAGGTTTTACACAATTTTTTAGCAGTAACATACATATTATCATAATGAATATACTTTTACCCGGAAGTGGTTGCGTGGGACACACAGATTACGAAATCGTTTATTCTGGCAAAACTGTTTATTTGTTACCAAAGAAAAATTGAAAAGTCCTTGAAAGTAGGTATGTAAACGTTCTTAAATTATTCACTGGAATCACGATTTGTAACGTGTACAATAAAATAATTATAAAAAAAAGGATTGGGGTGACTCAATAAACCCACTCAACCGTATCGAGTGCGCGCCTGCTCCCGGGTTAAAACTTGTTGAAATATTTTCACTTTAAATATTAAAAATAATACAATTATTCTTCATCGGAATTTTATATTATTGTTCATGATCTAACATCAGTGGCGAACACAAGGGGGGGTCCTAGGGGTCCAGATCCCCCAAAGCCCTTGATTTTTTTTCCGATTGATTATAATTCTAAGTATATAGTACGCAAAGTTTAATTAAGTATTTGTTATTAATTAATGATCAGTATTTATTCAATAATTAGTTTTTTACTGTTTTTTATTCCTGAAAATCGACAAAATCAAAAGGAACCTGATACAAGATTGGTGGACTTTCGATCCCCCTCGCCCCCTTGAAAAATTCTTGTGTGCGCTACTGTTTAACATCAATTATAAATGCTAATTCTGTGAAGTTTAAAATTACAATTCGCTTAAAACTAATTATAATTTGTGTAACCATTTTAAAAAAAATCATTTTCCATTTTTGTAAACATTGTCGAGCATTTGGCTTTGTGCACTCCTTACAATTCAGCTATTATATCAATAATGTTTTATTTTCTTGTAAATGAACTCGTGCAAAGAGCGGGCACTTCAGCCGGTATACTTTTAATGTATCAGTGCGGCACAGAGTATTTTATAACTAATTATTTAATACTAAATTAAGAACAAGTTTAATAAGTATTAACGACTTCCATGAGCTTGTCTTGCAAAGCAAAATTTTTATAAGGAATGCTTATGATTAGACATTGACCCTCTGAGTCATTTTTCTATATTTAGCTGATATCTATATTTTGTCTTCTAAGCAGCCCCCGCATTTTGCAATATGTCCAATTTAAAAATTAGAGAAAGGAAAAATAACATAATAATTATCCTATTATTTTATTTATTTATTTTTTGTTTAAAAGTAGTATACAAAACTTAATACTTATGTTACTAATTTGTATGGTTTATAATTAAGATCGTCTATTGTAGCTTTAGCGTCAAAGTGCATTATTATTGCATTCAGTACATTATTAATGTATAAGGGGGGCGCGATAAAAAGTGTGATCGAAAAGGGGGGCGCCACTATTGAAAGTTTGAGAAGCACTGTTATAAAGTAAATCTATGGACATAACGTACGAACCGAGTTGATCCTATAACTAATGTTTTTACCCCTCTGTATTTGGGTGATATAATGATTTGGGATGAAAAAAGTACTACTAACGTTTATTACTTTCATCATCCAAAAAGATGAGGATGAAATCACATCGAATGATTTTTGTGCTCATAAGAACATATTAGAAGTTTCTCTAGACATACAAAATGTGTTGACGAAAAGTGCTATTTTTAGCACCTCAGTGTATGCTGCTACATTATCGATGAACCGGCAGTCTCACATATCTAGGAATTTTCTTGGCTGACATAGGATTTTACAGTACTTGTACCGGTTTAGAAAGCTGGAGTGTAAATTTCAAAAATTCCTGAAATTTAGCCTCGTTTTTTCTTGTCTGTAACTGTAAAATCTCTTAAATATAGGAAGAAGTTTATAGCATAGAATAAAGACATCTTATTTAAGGAGATATTTTTCTTAAGGTATCCGTCTACCCCAAAATCACAATGTTTTTAAAAAAAATGACATTTTTTTATATAATTTTATTTTATAGATCATCGTATTAGCTTCATAAAAATACGAAGTGTTTTATTTTCCATTCATTAGAATAAAAACTGTAAGTGTTTTAGTAAAAACAGATGCGATAACTTTACATGAGATGTCAAACATTAAAATGCGTTTTCCTCGAAATGTTTTTTTTTCGAAAAGTTCAAACGGGGACAGCGATTGCTCAAAAAAAAAATTTTAAATGATTTACTGAAATTTTGTGTGTATGTTCTGTATAACAGTATAAGCGTTTTAACCATCAGATTTATCAATCACTGTTGCATTACAAAATTTACAGTTCCTTATGTGAATGTAATCACTTTTTTAAGCAATTTCATATAATAGCTAAAATAAAACACTCTAGTTTTGGTAAATTTAAAATATCTCTTATCCTGAAGGTCATTTCAAAAAGGAATAGTAAAGAAATGCGTCAAAATTGAAATATGGAAAATTTGTTCTTTTACTGTTTTTACAGAGTGAGCCCGATTTCTGCAAATTTTGTCAATTTTTACCCATTTTTTTCCGATTTAGCCCTAATAATTCATTTTCTGTTCTTAATTTTAGCCTTTTTCTTTAAAGTGTACTAAATAAATCTAAAAACCACAAAAAAAATCTCCATTTTTTTAAAAAAAACAAGTTGTCGCAAGTATTTGGGTACCTTAAGTTTCGAAAATACTCTTTATTGCAGCTGACGAAATCTTAAACTATCTTTGCATGATTTTACCATTTTTTTGTGAAATAATTCACGATCTAAACCAGTGATCGGCAACCTTTTAGCTGGGGTGTGCCAGACCTATCTACAAATATGAATTAGCCTGCCACAGTAGGGTATATTTGAAACAATTCGATTCCCGCGATAATACATGCGGAATTAGGAAATAAAGGTCAGGAATATATATCATATTAACAGTTTTATTCTGTTTATCCAAATCGGTTGGCACTGGACACAGTTCGGATACACGATTATTCGGATAACCGAAACCCAAATGCGATTCGTGCAGTATATGAAACCGAACACTATACGAATATTGAAAATCATCACATGTGCGGGCAACGTGTTTGAAGGAAAACCAAAACAGGGGTGCAAAATGTCGCTATTTTACCTTTATTGTGGAAAAGAATCACTTATTTTTCGCTGTATTATTGTATATCTTCGTTTTTTTCGCTGAAAGATCTCCGATGCTCTTGAGCAGCAATAGGTGATTAGGACAGCAGTGTGTTGTTCGTACCACTCCATAGCTGTCTCTAATGCAGAAAACGCGTCAGCAGTCTCCCTTTTCTTCGAGCCATCTTCTGAGTCAATTTTAGACGCAAAATTTAAAATGGTTTCTCGGTTTTTTTTTCTGTCAAAAATTGTTGACTTTCCAACACTATAATATTGTACTAGAGACGCTCCGCTTTCTCCCTTTACGAGGCGATTCAATATTTCAAGTTTTGTCTCTAGTATATTCAAGACGTTGCGCTTTCGTTTTGAATTCGAAGGTATAACAGTTCACAACTCAACAAAAGAGCTTGTATATACCCTCTCACATGGAAACAAACTGACCTAATATTCCTCGCAGATGTTTCCTAAATCATACAGTAATAAATCCCCAAATATCCCTGACATTGGGATTTCCCGTCACTTTTGGCCTCACGCCACACAACTATTGAGCATTGCACTGTTCGAAAACGTATTCATGTACAGAACATGTCATTGACAGAAATAAAATCTGGTTCGTATTTTTGACGTTTCGTATATATAAGAAACGTTCGGGTAAACGACGTTCTACTGTATATTAATTTGGTATCATTTAAAGGTATAAAAATAAACAGCACATAATCTATTTTTTCTTCAACAAAAATAGGAATAAAACTAAAAGTTTGCGTATATTATGTATTTTTAAATGTATTGATTAAAATAGGAAATAGCCAACGTAAAAATATAAGTATTTCCCTTCATTATAGACAAATACAAATTTTAATCCTGACAAAGTGCTAGCATACACGCACAAACGTTTGTATCGCAAAATCCGGGGTACAATTTGTACCTTTCAATTTAAAGCGATTTTGAGTATTTAGTTGTTAAACAATTTCTTTGCGGACTTGAAACATTTTTCTCTCATAGAAGGAAATATTTTTTATTTATATGTGTAGAGCCAAAAGCGGAAAGCACAGTGCATGCAATTTTCTCTCTTTAATAAATTAAAATCAAAGTACTGTACATTTATCTTTAGAGTTGCGGGAAGCCATTTTGAAACGACAATGTTGAAATTGAGGACATTGCGCTGTCTAGTTTGTATTCCATTGATCAGAGACTTTAAAACTTTATTTACGGACATAAAAAACTGCAAGTGAAAATCTTTGTTCACTTTTTAATTTAAATATTTTTAATTCATTTTTGAAAGAGTAGTCATAATTCTAGGGTAGCCTACATTATATTTAGGTTGCAAGAACTCGTTGAGAAAGTGCGTACTTATACAAAAATGGATTTTCTGTCATCAGCATGAAAATTATTTATCCGATCGCTATTGATTTTCCAATCAAGCGCTAATTTTAGAGGAAAACGGATGTTTTTTCCTCTCTCATGGAGATTTCGGCGATTAAAGTTGATGTACTCCTGAGATGCCCCAGTGATCTCTCAATATTTGACAATCCGTTTAACCAACACCTTTTCCCCATCATCGTCTGGCCGCAGTAGCCGAGTGGTATAGGTATTGGATCGTGGCTTGCCTTGTCACGAGTTCGAGCCCAGTACCACTAAAGACCCGCCGTGTAGGGCAGCGATGCACGTTAAATCTGTCGAGAGCTCAAACATCCTCACTTGATGTGGTGTGGTAGTTAGGAGAGGGGTGCCAGCTCACACAGGTGTCGTCCACGTCACTTGACCATGGTTCAAAATTACGTAGTTCGTCGCCAAAAGCCCTCGTGTAGCTGAACAATGCGACGTTAACATTCAATCAATCCCCATCATCGCACATTAATCCAGCGTGGGATTGTGTGATGTGCCCACTAAAGGGGCGTGATAACTCCATGAGTGGGGGGAGTAAGCATGTCGAAAACAAAATATTATAGAAGAAATTTATTAATTTACTGTAAGAGTAAACAAACGCAATTCATTCTGAAATAATAAAAAATAAAATACACATCTACACCGATATAATCTATATATATAAAGGAGAAAAGCGACTCACACTCACTGACTGACTAATCACGATATCTCCGGAACTATTAAACCTACAAACTTGAAATTTGGTAGGTAGGTTCCTTTCATGGTGTAGACGTCAGCTAAGAACGGATTTTGAAAAGTTCGTACCCCACAAGGGGCGTTATAGATAATTATATCCTTTACTAAACTATTAGATGTAAAGTCGTGAAACTTGGTACACAGATTTCTTTCATAAAGTAGAGATTCCCTACATAATGACTTTTACAAAAATCGACCTCCAAGGGGCGTTGAGGGCGCTTAAGGGGCGTTATACATAATTATATCCATTTTTAAACTATTAGACGTACAGTCTTTAAATTTGGTAAGCGGATTTCTTTCATAGAGTACAGATCCCCTACAGAATGGGTTTTGTGAAAATCGACTCCCAAATGGCGTTGTAGAGAATTAAGTGCGGTTATAGGCAATTAACTCCTTTTTTAAACTATTAGACGTAAAATCTCGAAATTTCGTAAGCTGATTCCATTCATTGAGTAGAGATCCGCTATAAGATGGGTTTTGTGAAAATCGTTTCCTAAGTGGCGTTGCGAGGGCTTGAGGGGCGTTATACATAATTATTTCCATTTTTAAACTATTAGACGTACAGCCTTGAAATTTGGTAAGCGGATTCCTTTCATAGAGTACAGATCCGCGGCAAAATGGGTTTTGTGAAAATCGACCCCAAGTGGCGTTGTGGAGAATTAAGGGGCGTTATATAGAAAATTAACTCCTTTTTTAAACTATTACAAGTAAAATCTTGAAATTGAGTAAGCAGATTCCATTCACTGAGTAGAGATCTGTCATAAGATGGGCTTTGTGAAAATCGTTTCCTAAGTGGCGTTGCGAGGGCTTAAGCGGCGTTATAGATAATTATTTCCATTTTTAAACTATTAGACGTACAGTCTTGAAATTTGTTAAGCGGATTCCTTTCATAGAGTACAGATCCACTGCAAAATGGGTTTTGTCAAAATCGACTCCCAAGTGGCGTTGTAGAGTATTAGATGGCGTTATAGGCAATTAACTCCTTTTTTAAACTATTAGACGTAAAATCTCGAAATTTAGTAAGCTGATTCCATTCATTAGATAGAGATCTGCTATAAGAGGGGTTTTGTGAAAATCGTTTCCTAAGTGGCGTTGCGGGGGCTTAAGAGGCGTTGTAGATAATTATTTCCATTTTTAAACTATTAGATGTACAGTCTTAAAATTTGGAAAGCTAATTCCTTTCATGATGTAGAGATCTGCTACAAAATAGTTTGGGGGAAAATTGATCCCCAAGGGTCACTGAGGGGGATTAAGGGGCGTAATAGATAAATATTTCCACGTTCAACTAATAGAACCATCTGCTTGAAAATTAGAAGGTATGTTCCGTTCA
Organism: Trichonephila clavipes; assembly: GCA_019973935.1. Taxonomy (NCBI): domain Eukaryota; kingdom Metazoa; phylum Arthropoda; class Arachnida; order Araneae; family Nephilidae; genus Trichonephila; species Trichonephila clavipes. The sequence goes on along the minus strand of BMAU01009747.1, from coordinate 92,880 downwards.
TGGAATAAAGTTCCTTTTACAAAGATTTTTGCGAAAACGGACCCCCAAAGGAGTAGGTTTTCGAGGGATTAAGGCATGTTATAGAAAAATTCCTGTTTTTGAATTTAACTCACTTACTTGAAATTTGTTGAGCATTTTTCTTTAGTTGAATAGAGTTTCACTAAGAATGGATTTTACGGAAATCAACTCTAGGGGGAAGGGGTGGGGGAAGTTATTGGGGCGTATCGATAGACAAAATTCCCGTTTTTGAACTGCTAAGACTATAATAATAAAATTTGGTTTGCATGTCTCTTTTGTTGAGTTGGAATCCGCTAAGAATGCCGTCAACGAGGTATTGGTGATAAAAATTCCGTTTTTTCTCTGTTAGATTTAGACTTGAAATTCAGCACGCATGTTTATTTTATGGAGTAGAGATCCACTGAAAGTTGCTTTGGTGGAAATCCACTTGATTATTATTAGGTTAAGTGAGCGACACAAATCTTTTACTTCGATTTCAGACATAAATAGAAATTAGATATTATAATTTATGTTCTTTTTATATCAAGGGGAGAGAGTGTAACAGCTATAAATATATTTCTCAATACAATCGAATTCTTAATGCTAGATATCAATAAGAAATGTATATGTAAACAGTATACATATATGCAACATCGTGAAATACCCAGTGAAGCGGGTGGGTAAGGGCTAGTACACTTCTAAGTGTATCAGTACTGCACACTGTATAGGATCATTAATTTAACGATAAAAAGCGAAAAACAAGTTTAATAAGTAGCAGTGACCCCCTGGGCTCGTCGTACATAAAATTATGCATACAAAATGAATACTCATTAAAGTAATTTTGACGGTTTATAATTCATCCCTTAACTGTCGATTGAACGATTCGCTCTCCCACGCCTCCTGTTCCCACGAAGGCGCGCGTGTGGGAGAAAAGAATAAATAAAAGAAAATCCTTCCTTAACACTGTCCAAGTGTTTTCATTGCGTAACAAAGCCCTCGAAATCATTTTTTGGATGCAGTGCAGAGAAAAGATAGGACTTCTGACAATCGTTTATGCACGTCTGGAACAAATAATGCTTTAGCTGAGTGAAATGTTTCTATATGCCGGGGGTGCTTAAGAGGTTAAAGTAGTATTGTAGCCTTTGTGTCAAAATAGGGTTTGATTGAATCCAATGCATTGTTATTTTATGGAAGCGGGGTGCAATGAAAATTAGGATTGAATATTGACTCGCAAACATTGAAACTTTGAGAAGCACTGCCTTAGTCTGCATTAAACCTAACAACTACTAACCAAATGCATTGGATTACTATAAATTAAGCCGAGTATGGCGCAACGTTCTTTACGCCACCAAAATCAATCATCAGTTACTCATAATTTTGTTAAATTATCTTAATAAGTTAGTGTTTTTTAACACCGCATTCTAAAAAACCCAGAGGGTTATGGGTGACGGAATTGCTTTTGCGTACCTTGTGAAATTCGCCAACCATAGCTGCGTACAACCCTCTATTTCCCCTGCCAAAGCACTTGTTACTTACATTCCTTTTCTATCCAAATAGCTACTATTCTTATCACTGTTCAATTGGTTTTTTCTCCTTGCATGTTTTACGCACATTAATATTTTTGATAGAGAATTAATTATTTGTGTGCTATATACTTCAACTTATTATTATTCTTTATTTCTTATATTAATTATAATGAAAGGGTTAAGTTAAATTTTAACAAGGTAGCTCGTAATTTTGAGCCTTGGATCGTAGTGGTGCCGGACCTCGTAATTCTGAATTATTCAAGTGACGAGGACTACACCTGAATTGACGCTCATTCCCTTAACCGCTTCTCTCGTTCTCTCCAACCACCCTAATTAAGGACCGCTTCAAGTTTGCGCTTTCAGAATGGCTCCAAACTGAATTTTTTTAGACTTATTTGAGCACAATTAACACAATAAAAGTGATTTTAAATAAAATCGCTTTTTTGGAAAAAGAAATCCTTTGGCCTAAGTTTGAATAGCTTGCTAATTTATAGTATAAAATAATTTATAATCAGCAATTAATGCGTGAAAAATAACCACAAAAATGTGTTTTAAAACAATGTTACGTTTTCGCAACGCGAGTCCTAAGTGGATTAACTTATACACCACGCCATGGCAGTGGTATCCTAGTGGTTAGGTAACAGACTTTTGGACAGCGTGTCATGCGTTCGAGCCTAGTACAGTTGAAGACTCGCCGTGCAGAGGAAACCAATGCACCTTAAATATGTCGAGGCTCAAAAATGTCCTCCCATGACTGGAAGTTCCTTTTCCCAAGGGTTTATTATCTTTGGTAAATACGGGTCTCACGAACCTGGGGTACCCTAGTGATCCTTCTCTATTTTCGACCCTCCTTCTTGTCATTCAATTTATCCTTTCTTTCTTTTCCCGTCTAGATCACAGATTTTCACAAATGTTTGGCACAGTATAGCCAGATTTGGCTCTTGCGCCATAAAATCTCACATTTATTCATTCATTCATCCCCATGACTGGAAGTTAGGAAAGGGGAACCCAGCTCAGGTGTCGTCCTCGTCATTTGACGATGGTTCAAAATTAAGAGGTCCATCGTCCAAAACCCTCAAATAGCTGAATAGTGTGACATATTATAATTCCCTCAGCCATTCATTCCACATCACGCCAACTTTAGGATTTCGACTCTTGATATATTTAAGGTGCATCAACCCCTCTACATGGAGAACTAACTGGTCACTAATGCATGACCATGACGACTAGGCTACGGCGGTGGTGAGGGTAGTTCCAACTTAGGTGTAATTTTCCTCATTTAACTGTGGCTCAGGAATACTAGGTTCGTTTCCAATAACCCTTGTGTAGCTTGCAAATCAAATCAAACCTGACGTTCATGGGAAAATTTTGTAAACCAAAGATCTCATCCTTCTAAAGATCCTTGGTTGGGAGGGGCGCTAATATACGATAAACGTGCTGATGATCGAAATAGCTAGTTGCCATTGTCTATGTAAAGTGCACGATGATTTCATATTATGACCACACACACAGAGGACCTTAGTCTATCAAGGTCAGCTCATTCTATCAAGGTCAGGACGTGTGAATAGCCTTTTATGTATTATGAAACCATAAACTCCACCAACAAAACTCCGCAGGCATTACGGTAATCATTCATCATGTATCGTACAATTTGCTTATTTATACAATATTATAATTGTTTGGTTGATGAAATAATAATTTCATACATGATAATAAAGAATTCGGGTCTGGTGCAAGACTTATGATAGAGGAAGACGGTCGCACAGTAACTTTTTCATAATGGCTTTGCGTAATTGTGCAGAATGTTGTTAAATTCGACCCGCAAATTCAGAGGGATGATAGTAGGCAGGAAGAGGACGCGTTCAAACAAATCCAGCGTGCTGGCGATGTCAGCTGAAGAGATCACGATCCATGCCGAGAGATCCTCTACTGTAGCCACCGACGTCTAATACACAAGCGAATTCAGGTGGCTCCAGAAGAAGATTGACATCAGGAGTTCGAGGCCAAGTAAAAGGTCCGCCGGATTCAATTCACCTCCTGGGATAGGAGGTGGTTACGCACCGTAATCGAAAAATGTGCTGGTGCATCCTCATGCATAAGCCACACGTTCTAGTGCGCAGTGGCTGGTACCCCGAAAAACAAGATATTCTGTTCCATTCAGGCAGTACACAGGGTGTCCCCAAACACCATGTACAAACTTGGAGAGGAGGTAGAGATCATACTGAGAAGCCATAATTACATGGGAAAACATGGGCGGAAACGTAACCTTAACGACATAAAGAGACTAAAAGACAGTGAGGCCACCATACAGAATGTAGTGTAAAAAGCTTTATTACAAAAACAAAAAACAATAATAAATTAAAAGTATGACATTAAAGCATCACATGGAGGTGTTTTAAATTGCTGCCATTAGGATGTATGCACGCAAGACACTGACACGACATGGATTGGCGGACATGATCGAAAATATAGAGTGTTTTTTTTCCAGGTATAGAAGTTTAAGTTGGTATTACTTTCCAAGATGGCGACCGATTTAACAGCTGTCAAGTGATTTATTCTCAGTTTGGTTTGGCATTTCATCATGAATAGACTCACGCCTGAACAACGCTTTCAAATTGTGCAATTTTATTTCGAAAATAATGTTCGATTTTCATAAGCGAATTTTGTTTAGCGATGAAGCGCACTTCTGGTTGAATGGCTACGTCAACAAACAAAACTGCCGCATTTGGAGTGAAGCTAATCCACAAGTGTATGTCGAAGCACCGTAACATCCAGAAAAACTGACTGGTGCGCTTTATGGGCTGGTGGAATCCTTCTTCAAAAACGATGAAGGCCACAACGTTACAGTCAATGGTGATCGGTATAGTGCCATGATTACTAACTTTTTCATTCCTGAATTGAACAATCATGATGTCCAGGAGCTGTGGTTCCAACAAGACGGCGCAACATGTCACACAGCTCGTGCCACAATCGATTTATTGAAAGACACGTTTGGTGACCGCCTAATTTCACGTTTTGGACCTGTGAATTGGCCTCCAAGATCTTGTGATTTAACACTGCTAGACTATTTTCTGTGGGGCTATGTAAAGTCATTGGTCTATGCGAATAAGCCCCAAACGCTTGACCATTTGGAAGACAACATTTGCCGTGTTATTGCCGATACACGGCCACAAATGTTGGAAAAAGTCATCGAAAATTGGACGTCCAGATTGGACTACATCCGAGCCAGCCGTGGCAGTCCTATGCCAGAAATCCTATTTAAAATGTAATGCTACAAGAATATCTTTCGAATAAAAAAATTCATGTCAATCGAATAATACATCGTTGTTTTATTCCAATTTAAAGTTCTATACCTCTCAAAAAAACACCCTTTACTTGGTGTTTCAAGGATCGTGGCAGCAGCGATGAATATTCATGCCACCAGATCCATTTCATATCTGACGAGTATGTCGTCAAACAGGGCTCTGAAAGATCTATGCTCCTCCAGGTTCTGATGCACCCAAGCGAACGTTTGAGCATTCGATTGCCACCTGGTTGGAAATCTTTCCCAATGCAAACAAATAGCAACACGTCCATTTCTGTTGGCAGGTTCGTAGTTGAAGTGGATATCCGCCAACTCGGCGTTCGTATAACGGTCCATGTTCATCACACGCTGCCCATGTCTGGAATAAGGAAACCACATGTGTCGACGTTGTGAACTCACGTACAGTGTCACCTATCGCTCTCCGCTCATACTTTTTTACGTAATTATGGCTCCTCGCGATGTTCACTACCTCCCCTCCACATGTGTGCACGTCATTAAGGGACACAACGCATTTATTTTCCCGCATTCTTCCGTCTCATTGTCCTCCCAACGGATATTATTATCGCGATTTTCACCGAATAAACGTAGGTGAACACGATAACCTAGTGGTTAGGATTGAAACTCATGGCACGCGTATTGTGGGTTCGTATCTTGATGCCTTGTAGAGTTGGAAGATGCACGTTAAATCTAGTCTGTCTCTGTGTCCTCTAGTTGGTGCGGTATGGTAGATAACATAGGCTGGTGGTGGCATAGGTTCCACCCTCATCACTTGAAAGAGGTCAAAATTTTGAGATCCATCGGCCACAAGCTCTCATGTTGCTTTATTGTACGACGCATACTCTCGCGTATGTATACAAATGAAGTGTTATCTCGTGTGTAGTCTTCGTCACTTAATGAACCATTGCCAATAAGTTGCTTCTAGCTCCACGTTTATCAACTCGAACGAGCTTCTACAGCAGGGGTGCCCAACTCAAGTCGGTTGGTGGGCCACGTAAAAATTTACTAAACTGAGGTCGGCCGCACATATCAAAATAAAAAAAAATTATTCAAAATATTTTACTATCGTACATCATTCAAAATATGATATGATCAACATTCAATTATTGATATGATCAAAAAACACCAAGTTTACCTTTTACTGGATCACAATCACAACAAAGTTGAAAGTCGACCGATTGCACTTGTTGGTGGAAGAATATCTCGTTACCTACAAGGTTCTTATCTACAGTAGATTTATGCTGCCTTCTGAGGTTACGTAGTACAACAACTATGTGCGTAGCATTTTCACATTTTATACTTGTGTTACAGTATGTTTGCATAAATATGATTCAGATTTTCAAAATTTTTATTTCAAATGCAAAAAAGCAATTAAGTAAAGAAGATCAGCTTTGTAATTATTACACTGTTTATCAAGAAAGTTTTTTTTCTGCCGGATAGCCAAATGTTTAGTTTCTTATTGTATGATATTAATTATTGCACCGTGATTAAATATATATCATAAAATGAAAAAGTTACATAATTTCAGAAGGTTTAAATATTTAATATTATATTTTGCTGCCGTAATTATCTTGCATTTCTACTAGCTGGTCTGACAGTCCTGAGGCAACTCATAATCCATCATCGGATTCTTTCATTGCCAAATAAAATAAAAAAAAAAAACTACTAATCTGAACTTAAAAATATAGACATAAATTGTTTCTCTGACAAATAGAACTAAATACACTACTCACTCTGAACGAAGTTCTCGTTGAAAGAGGAATAACACACCCAAGTTCATCTACTTTGTTTCATCCATCAACACCTGTTATTACAATTGCTTGGAAGTCAAATGAAGGAAAAAATTATTTCGGTAAAAACTGCACGGGGAGAGGTGGGGTGGGTCAAAACACGATATTTTCGATTCAATCGTCTGTAATCCAAATGTCTAAAATAATATATACAGAAACTTCAATTGGGCCGCAAAAATTCTCCAAATGGACCACATGCGTCCCATGGGCCGCGGGTTGGGCATGCCTGTTCTACAGATTAGTTTTACTTACATTAAATGGTTGAGAATGCAACATGTACCTTGTTTTAGCATTACCAAGGTTATTGTAATATTTAGATGGTTTTTGCCCTCAAAAATTTTGTTATTATAGAAAACTAGTATTTTAAGACAAAACCTGTTAAATTTTGTTGCATAGAAAAAAGACTTTCAGTAAGCTGCTTAGAAAGATTTTAGTAGCTGCTATAGACCAAAGTCAGGATTGCGAAGTCCGTACTTGTGAAACACGAATTAAATCTCCGATTAGAATTTATGTTCCAACCCAGACTATTGCCGCGGTAGCCTAGTGGTCAACGGAATGGTAGTATTTGTGTCATGATTTCGAACCTAGTATCCATTAAGATCCCCCATGCAGAGGAATACGATACCCGTTAAATATGTCGAGGGTCAAATGTCTTCTTGTTGATGTGGTTAATAAGTTAGAAAAGTGGGTGTCAGCTCAGGTGTCGTCCTCGTCACTTCACCATGGTTACGATGTCCATTGCCAAAAGCTTTCGAGTAGCTGAATAGGGAGACGTTCACTTACTCGTTCACGTCAGATCATTACAAAGAGGAACAGAAATTATGACAAATTCACATAAAATGAACTTCTATGACCTCACGTGAAGTATGGAAGTTAGATATATAATTTAGGCATTAACTAAACTACTTAAATAGGATGTCAAATGGCAATTACGAGGCTCGTCACCAATATACTTGCTGTCGATAGTATTCAATTCTTCATTACATTTAAGGGGACTTGGTACCCTACAAATCAAAAACCTATCGGGGTTTTTTTTATTTTCATTTAATCTTATTCTTTGCATTATTATCTTTTGATTGATATATCACTTGTGCATGTCGGAAAGTTAGAAGTTGAATAAAACTTCATTTGAAAACAAATTAGGCAATTCAGCCACACCCCTTTTAGAAAAAAAGCTAAAAAATGCGTTATGATAAAAAAATCTATTTTATAAATAGAAATAATAACTATAAAAAAGAATGTGCAGTATTAAAACCAGAATATTTCCAAGGCAATACAATAATGTAATTTTTCTTCCTTGTGAAATGTGTGCATGTAAAATTTTTAAATTAAGGCATTTTATATTAATAATTTTATATATAATTTCAGTTCTTATTCCTGATATATTTTCATACAAATGTAATACATTAATATTATAAGAAGAAAAACCGCTAAAATTTCTGTCGTGACAGAAAAAGGGTTTTTTTTAAGTTTTTCTTGAGTTTTCTTGTGCAATTAGTACTCTCTAAAAGTTGATCATTTATAAAAATGTGTGGGTTGAAAACATATGAAAATGCAATTATTTTAAAGAAAAACGTATAAGTAATATCTTAAAGTGGTATTTTAAGTTTAATTAAGCTTATAATAATTATTTTTTCAAATTATAAACTTTAAAGTGGTTTTCTCAGTTTGTGTTTTTCGAAACCTTAGTGCATTCAAAATGCTACTCCTTCGACAATTATTTACCAATCACTTCAATTTTTTTTACGTGTTAAAAATAAAGCATGTAATAAAATTAGGGATCCGTTTTGCTATAAACTGAATACTTTTTAAAAAAAATAAAAAATGTAAGACATGTTGGCTTTTTCGTTGATTTTTAGCCTGTATATCAACATTTTATTTTTTTTTCTCGAAAACGAATGAAGTTATTCTAAAATCGATCCCTAAAGTTGTTATGAACATCCATAAGAATATTATAAAAAAATTTCAGGTCAAAAAAATAATTTTTATAAAAGGAGTAGGATTTTAAAATTTTCCCAATTTTCTTCAAAAAATTTAAATTTTTAAAATTGTGTGAATAATATATGAAAATTTTCATCTGGTAACATTTTCTTGAATAGAAACATTGTACAAAATGTTAAAATATAATTTTTAAATACGTAAATAAAGAAGTTTGCTCAAAGGGTGCCAAGTCCTCTTAAAAGAACTTAAAAGCGATGGATTTACGAATATATTTATATTTAACAATATGCATCCATAGAAACTATATGCATTATTTCAAACTCAAGTTTATAGTATTTTAAACTCCTTTTTGATATGTATAATTGTTAATACAATATTCATTACTAAAATCTGATATTTTCTTATTGAGTCACTAGCGTCAATATGTGGGAAGCGCCCTGGGTTCCACCCTGGACACTAAGATTAATTTGAGGCAAAGGATGAGCAGACGCCATTTGTATAATAATAACTTATATTTATTCCCTTGCTTCAAATATCAAAACTTTAATAACAAATAGTAGGCTATATGTCTACGTCAAAAAGGGATTTACCTTTAATACTAAATTAAATTATTACATAGGAAATTAATCCATAACTACGCACAATATCAATAAGGTTCACCGGAACAGGAGGTCTGAGAAATACACGCAACTTGAATTATTAGCTTTCATTAACTTAAACTAATCTTATTAAACTAACGGTTGTGGTAAACGGTAATAAACTAGAATATATCACCCCTGGTAGAATTTTTATCTCTTCACAGGTATATTAACCTCCTAAGGTTCCTTCGCTGAGTACTAACAGCATTGCTCCACTATCGTAATCCAATTGAATCCTGTCACTACTGATGCTGGCTAAAATGACTTCATATAGTGTCTCATTAGTACTATCAAAACTGTTTGCGTCGGTATGTCTTGGATGGTACACCCGCACTTGGTCAATATTAACTATGTCCCTTCTTCCCTTTTTCCAAATGGTCAAATTGTTATTCCGAACTTCCAACACTCTGTATGGCCCTTCAAACTTAGGCATAAACTTTCCCACCACTTTCCTCCCCGCAGCACCCATAAAATGAGTTTGTACCAACAGCACATCATTGAATTTGATGTTAACCTCTCTCCTTTTTCGATTATAGTATTTTCCCATGTCTTATGTTGTTTCCGCATATTCTGCCTCGCCTCATCAGATAATTTCTCAATATCTCCTCCCACATATTCAGCACCATCCGTTACATTTATTAATTTACGAAAAGGTGTTATAATTTTTCTACCTAAGAATAACTCAGCCGAAGTTTTACCTGTCGTTTCATTAACTGCTGTGCGTAGCGCGAAAGAGAACTCACGGAGAAATCGGTCCCAGTTATCGTGATTTTCTTCTACAAAACAAGCTATCATCTGCACTAAAGTGCGATTAACTCTTTCCGTTAAATTCGCCTGCAGCCGATATGTTACCGTTTTAATATGTTTTATGTTCAACCTGTGACTTAAGTGTTCAAAGACATCGGATATAAATTGGGGACCATTATCCCTAATCAAAGAAATAGGAGCTCCATATCGCGGAATATAATTTTCAAAAAGGGCGGTAGCTATGGCCTGGGCCGAAGCTTTTCTTAAAGGTATAAGCTCACTCCACTTAGTGAAGTGGTCAGTTATTACCAATATAAATCTATATCTTTCGAATCTGGATGCTGGGTAGGGGCCTAATAAGTCTAACGTCACGATTTCATTAGGGTAATTCGATACTATCGGAATTAATCGACCAGCTGGTAGCGCGTTATTATAATTAAATTTTTGACACCGGTCACAGGTTGATACATATTTAAATATATATTTCCTCGTATACGGAAAATAAAACATATCACATAATTTTAAATACGTTTTTCTCTTTCCTAAATGGCCTGCTAATGGCAGATCATGAAATTCTTGCAAAAATATAACAATTCTAACTCTGAACAAATATGTGTGGCCGCGGTAGCCTAGAGGTCAAGGTCTCAGACTCTTCACATGCATGTCTTGAGTTCGAGTCTAGTGCCGCTGAAGCCCGCAGCGTAGACGCGATGCAGGTGAAATCTGTCAAGAGCTCAAACGTCCTCCCGTTGGTGCAGCACAATAGTTAGGAGAGGGGGGTGCCATCTCAGATGTCGTACTCATCACTTGATCATGGTTCAAAATGACGAGGTTCATCGCCAAAATCCCCTCGTGGCTAAACACAGTGCGACGCTAATATTCTCTCACACTTAACCAAAATGTTAATTTTAACCAGTTAACTGTGATTGACGCGAGTATACTCTTGATGGAAAAGTTGTAGTATTTTGTGTTATATATGATGATTACTCGTCCTGCTTATCAAGTAGTGATCATTGGCTATTTAACTTGTAATTTTTGAGGGGGAAAAACATATTCTCAAAATCCAAGATGCTTAGAATATTTTAAAGACCATCTAAGGTGAAACAAACAAATAAATACAAAATATGAAAAATTTAAGATGATCTCATGCCCGTATGCACCGGCTGAAACTGCGTGTAAGTTCGCATAACGACTTTATGTTTTTAGGATGTTAGCCTACAAGGGACAAAGGCAAAAAAGTAGGAGTGTTGACTTATATCGATATTTTTTTTCAAATTCTTACATTTTAACATATTTAATTTTTCTTGCGTTTTTCGAGTAACATGTATGCAATACATGTTTATGTTAATCAAATAAATAAGTATTAGTAATTGCCAATTTTGTAACCCATCTTTATGATCTAATATTTTAACAGTTACACCTACTCGAGTGATTGACGAATATATTCGTCATCGCTCGTATTCTGTGAGAACATTGTGCTCCGTTTTCAAATGGGGATTCCAAATTAAAATGAGACTTAAAATTAACATACTGCCTAACAAATTATAGAGTTCTGAACAAATATATATATTTATTAGAAAAAAATCATACACGTTTTACAAATAATTTGATTTATGTATTCCGAAAGCATTACGCTCTCTTTTATTACTTTTTATTTCATTATATTTCTAATCCAATTAAAGACTGATAGTTCAAATAATCAAAATTTGTAAAAGCAACACTTTGAATATTTATGTTTTCTTAATGACTGAAATAGATTCACACACGCACAATGTGCGCGCTTCTATAAATTTATAATTTCTCTTTATTACTACAAATTTCTAGTTTATCAATTACATTATTTATTATTGCGTGATATACATTTCAGAAAAATTGCTGAAGGTCGTCAAAACAGAGATAAACATAATATACAGCAAGATAAATAACGAGTGATTGTTATCTAAATTTGTCATTATCCTAAAAGAAACAAATTAAGGTATCCGACTACGTTCGAAACTGTAATTTTAAAAAAGCGCATAAATGGATAATTTTCGTGATATTTAGTGTCACTTAAATTAGAATGCATGTATAAAATTGTTTTAAGGACATTGTGATGAAAAAAATTATTTAAATACAATATAAAGGCAAAAAATTAATTTAGAATAACTTTTTCAAAATGTTCTCCTTAATGAAAAATATTTCTATTATAATAATATTTTGCCTGTATATAGCTCAGACCTCTGTACAGAGGCTCAACTATGATTTTTGAAAAATTCACATTATTTTCAGAGTTACAATCCATTGAAATAATTATCGGCGTTTTTTTCTTAAAATTTCTCACCTCTGGTGTGGTAAAAAAAAACATGAATAAACCCACTTCTAAGTTATATAATTCAAATGTACTAGTTGAGCCTCTGTACAGAGGTCTCAGCTATATACAGGCAAAATATTATTATAATAGAAGCATTTTTCACAAAAAAAGAATATTTTGAAAATGGGTCATTCTATGTTCATTTTTTGTCAAAATATTGTACTTAAATAATTTGTTATTGCAATAATATTCTTAAAGCAATTTTATGTACATTTTCTAATCTAAGTGACATTAAACATCACAAATATTATGGATTTATATGCTTTTGTAAAATCACGGTTATGAACGTAGTCGGATACCGTAAGTATAAGCAAAACATTACTATATATTTATTTTTTTAAAAAATCTAAACTTTCTCACTGGCACTTAAATATTTTATTTTCTTATTTCTACTTTAATTTACTGATATATTTTTAGGGGAACTGATTTTTAAATGAATCATTCTTACAAAAACAAATCAACAAATTCAAACACACACATATTTCGAAACAAATTTAAAAAATCATTAATTTTTTGTGTATTTAGTATCGTGAAACTATTAAAATTTAAAGAAAACTTGAATCTACGCAAACTGTTTTATTTTTTAACACAGCTTCACAATACGAAAAAGAGATGTAATTTCTTTCTAAAATTTAAATTAATTACCGTATGTAAAATGATTACAAAAATGATTAAAAATTAATAAAATATGTATAGCCCGAAATTAATGTTTTTTCACATACAATAGTCAAAAAAAATTATTTCAAACTGCATAAAACTAAAATATTTTCCTTCATAAAAACATTCATAAGCAATAAATGAATCTTAAAACGTAAAAAAAAATCCACATCAATAAGTAAAACAAGATTCTTACCTCTTTGCACCACGTGCAGGCAAAGAAGTCGGTTTAAGTGCAATCCACGAAAAGTTATAGAACGAGACTCCTGAAATCAGACCGCATCTGTTGGAGTGTCTCTATTGATCTGAACTGGCCTCTTCATCGGCCTGTATTTACAGCATCTCCTTACCACCCACAGGTGTCGCTGTAAAGCAGACATTTGGATGTTTCTCCCAACTTCTCTTTCCTGGAAAAATAAGGAAAATTGAGACTTTTTTGTATTGAAAAAATATCAAATCCAAATGCACAACAAAGTACCACGGAAGTAACTCACTACACAGGAAGGAAGAGAAAAGAAAACTTTTGAGGTTAAGAAGGATTACAAATTTTTACAACAAATTCACACAACTTTTTGAAGTTGGTGACGATGCGGAGACAAATTTATATTAAGTCCCTTGAAAGCCAGTCTTAAGATCTTTCGTTCTAAAACCATTTTGAAACAAAGAAAAAGCACATGTTGTACATTTTCGTCTCCGTCAATATTACAATCACAGAAACATGATGGGACTAAATTAAATTTATTCAAGTAGCTTTTTAAAAATCTCACGACCAGGGAGAAATTGGGGGGGTTGTAATTAGTATAGAAATGATGCCAGGATAGTCTATTATTAATGGTTGGAAAAAATTTCATTGTTCAGTTCCCTTTATTTGAAATAAGATATTCTTAGTTCGAAGACTTTACCAGCCTTACTTTGATAATCTTCTTGCAAAATGATTTAGGAATATTAACGGCAATATCATTTTCGCACTTGGTGGCAGCCTTTGCAAGTCAATCGGCCCGCTTATTTCCAAAATTACCCACGTTTCCACGAACAAATACAAAACTTATAGAGATTTTTTTTATCTTATAGGCTTTTAAGTCACACACACTTTTAGATGTGGATGATTACGTTGATGAAAAATACAACTCCGACATTGACACATTGAAGATATTGGCGAGTATAATCTCGTTATGTCCCATAATGACATTCTTTTATTCACATGAAGATTCCCGTGGAAAGAGTTATATATATATATTGCATAAAAATAAAATAGTATCCAATTTATGTGAAATATTAAGCACTTAAATTACATAATCTCCATTTTTCTCTTCACTAGGAGATATCTAAATTCAATTTAACGTATTACAAACTTTAACCCAGAAAACACGCACTCGCATTAATGTTCACGCGGGGTGACAGAGTCCTCTCAAAACAAATTTTTTTATAATTATTTTTATTGTACACGAAAAAAATTCCTACTTCCAGTAAATATTTCGATTAAGAGAAAGTATACATACCTACTTTTAAGAACTTTTCCATTTTTCTTTGATAATTTGAAAAAAAATCATGAAACTGAACGAAAATGTTTCATATGTGCATGACCTTCATAAAGGAAACAAATCCCAGACATTTTTCGTTAACATTAAAGGAATAGTATTTGCAGGCAGAATTGTCCTATTTTGGTCAAGTTATTGTAGTTTTATTGTCTTTTGATAATCGACAAATAGTACGTAGAACTTTTTTCACGTGTGTCTATTTGACAGGGCGCAGTATGTCGTGTGTACACTTGTGGCTTTATATCTTTCTTGATGAATTTTTTAGGTAGCATTAGAAAATTTTCCTTTCAGTTCAAATGTTTCATATTTTTATCATTTTTCAAACATTTATTTTCGCTATCAGGATTAATAACTGTTGTTTCATAAGGTTCTACTCTTGCCTGATCGGTTTCAACTTCATCCAATAGATATCGTACCGATAGGCCAATTTCTTTCTTTATATTATATTCATTTACGTTTACAAACCATAATGAGTCGCACAACACAGCAATCAAAATCACTAAGGCGTTCTCAAAGAAAAAATGTAGACTGTTCGTAGAAAATATTTTGGAACAAAAGTGGTCGCGCATGGTTACTCAGTCACTCCAATTACCTTGAGATTGTAAGAAAATGTTTGCCATTCTCAAAAAAGTTAGATATGTGACAAATACATTTTAGCTTACATGAAGGCTGTCATATAGGAGGATACTCTGCGTATTTCATTAACATGTCATTTTGGGTTCTTTGGGGCCAGATTAAATGGCAACTCTTTTCCAACCAACCCGAGAAGTAAAACGTGAAAGAAAGATACAAGTTAGGAAGCTTTCAAATAACACAAGTTTAGAGTAAGCAAGGTAACATTTGGGGAGTGTTATGATTGTCCGTGTTTCAAGTTTAAAGAGTATTTTGAGAAGTTATCCGTGGCAGAGAACCCTTAGTCAAGGTGCATACCATTGCACGCCAGTGAACCGCAACTTCTTCTAGGATCAGATAGACGAGTTGGTTATTGATAGTGGTCCAAGTTACGTTATTTAGGTATTATATATTGTATGTTTAGCCACCGTAGATTCTCTCACATATCATATTATTTTCTAATCTGTTATAGGTCTAAGTTAAGATCTTAATAAATATTAATATTACGGCAGCTTCTAGTTCTTCATTTATTCCTACACCTCTGGCTCACGCTAATAATTTAGGTAAACGGCACCCTAGAGGGATGCCCTTACAGCACTCTGATAAGATCATTTGTAACAAATATGCAAGTTAGGAAGCTTTTAAATATCAGAAGTTAGAGTAAGCGGGATGGCAATTAAAGGAATGTAAACATAATCCGGGGTTCAAGCGTGAAGAAGTTTTGGAAAACGTTACGTGGTGACTAGTAGAAATTACATGTGATAGAGATACATTGAGTCAAGGTGCATGCCATTGCACTCGAGCATTTACACGCCTTCTTCTGTAGTGATCGCTTCTTCAGACTACAGCAAGGTAGGATAGACTATTTAATATTAGGATTAGTGATAGTATTGTAATTGAGTTTAGGCGAGTCAGTAATTGATATTGGTCCGAGTTAGGTTAATTCGGTATTAGATAAATTGTGTGTTTTGCTACCGTTGATTCTCTCACATATATTATTATAATCAAAATTGTTAAACGCTTAAGAAAAAAATCTTAATAAAGATATATTAATATTATGTATGCTTCTAGTTCTTCCGTTAATCCTACACCTCTAGTTCACGCTGATAATCAAAGAGATGTTCACCCGCGGAGGGATATCACAAATCACGTGTGAAATTTTGCTTTCTGTTGAGAAAACTACAGCATAAACAATTGGAATTCCTCGAGAAACCTTTATAGGCGAGATTTGGGGAAAATCACAGGTCTACGAATGATTTTCACGTTCAAATCTGGCATCATATTAACTGAAGACATGCCTAGCCCAGAGGGTTCTTTGATAGAAAGAAATGATGAAAACATTGCCTAAATCAAATGTACAATTGATGAAGAGCGTCAAAAAATCATTGACCAAATTTCTAAATAAACGAGCTTGTCATGGAACACGTTCACGACAACGCTCCAGCCTACATACCTTTGACGGTTCGACAGTTTTTAACAAACAACAACATGTTGTTTGTTCCTCATCCACCGTACTTGCCCGACTTGGCTCCGTCGGACTTTTTTTTGTTTCGATGGATGAAAGGAAGTCTGATTGAAAAGTGATTCAACGATGTGAATGAAATCAAAGAAAACACCTTGAATGCTTTGAACATTATCCTGCCTAAAAAGTTCCAGAACTGTTTTGAGCAGTTGCAAAAGCGTCGGGGAAAGTGCAGCATTGCATATGGACAATACTTTGAATGGGACTAAAGTAGAGTTAAAAAAAAAGGCAAAATAAAAAAAATAACAAATATAAATTCCGGTTATTTTTCGCGGTCCCCCTCGTAACTGAAGGTAGGCTCTCTCAATAATAGTTTTCATGTCGTTTTAATACGGCAATTCCAAGACAAAAAGGTCGGCCGTAGTAGCCAAATAGTCACAGATACGGACGAGTACCACGGGTTGACTTTGTTGAGTCATGGGTTCGAATCCTGGTGTTACCAAAAAGACCCAGTGCAGAGGCCGAAGCACGTTAAATCTATCGAGACTCAAATTTGGTTGGATACAGTAGTTTTGAGAGAGGTTTGCCAACTATGGTGTCGTTCTCGTCGCTTGATCATGAAATCAGAAATACGAGGTCTTTTGCCATTTCCTTCTGAGTGCAAATTTAGTAAGCAATCACAGAATCCAGACAATGGAAGACCTGATTACTGTATTCTTTTCAATCAAAAAACACCAGGAAAATGAAAGGAGGTCAATTTTGACACATTCTCTTAAATGTAGCATGAGTAAGAGTTACATTAACGTCGCACTATAAGGAAACCCGAGGTCTATTGGTGACGAATCTAGGGCGGTTCAGTGACGAGGATGGCACCTATAAGTTGAAACCCTCTCTCCAAACTACCATGTTACGTGATGGAAGGACTTTGATCTCAACAGATTTCAAATACCATGTGACCATGCATCAGCCTCCTCTACACAGTGGGTTTTCAGCGGCACAAGGACTCGAAACCTGCAACACTCCATTCACGAGTTCGTTATCGTAACCACTAGGCTACGACGGTCATTTTAAGTGTGGCAGTAATATGTGGTTAAAAAGGTAGAATATTACAGAAGCAAATCCAAAACAGTGCGGTGGTCAAAATTTTAAGTTGACACATGTGTGCATGTGTAGGGACTATAAACATAATTTAGACTAATGCATTCCCTTATAACACTGTTTCTCAAACTGTGGAGTGCGCCTCTTGAGGTGAGGGAGTTGCTCTACGAGAGGGTACGAGCATATTTTGAAAAGTCGAAGACAAAAGATTGTTTCTTAAAAAAATTAATGAGTTACTGAAATTAAACACGTAAAGTACATTCCGACATAATAAAATATGAAATACACATTTACACTGATAAATGTACCAAGACTGCTCAATGTACTTTTTAATTAATTTAACAATATTAAGTTCAGAACAACAGTAATAAGTACCAATGACCCCATGGTCTTATAATATATATAATTATGTATAAAAATTAACATTTATCTTGATGATTTTTACGATTTATAATTATTCCTTTTCCTGTCAAATTCAAGTTAAACGATTCGCTCCTCTATGACACCGTTTTCCACGTATGAGCGTGTATGTAATGTAATGAGGGGGGAATGAAAGGAAATATATGTATGTATATAAATGTGTAAAGCCTTCTCTGAAATAAGTAAATCCTTAGCAAACCCTGCCAAGGTCCTTTATTTCATTCCAAAGCCTTTAGAATAATTTTATGGATATCAATGCTGAGAAAGGATCATACTTCGAAAAGACGTACATATACGTCCGGGGCAATTAACGCTTTGGCTGAGCAAGACGTTTATATACAAAAGTAGCATTTAAGAGGTCAAAAAACTACTGTTGCTTTTGCATCAAAGTGCATTATCGAAGTAAATAATTGTATTGAGTTAACTGTATTGAGGGGAAGGGGACGATGAAAATTATGATTGAATATTGGATTGCAAATACTAAAGCGTTGGAAGCACTGCTTTATAAAGTGAAAAACATTATTAAGCAGGAAAAATAAATATAAAATACTTGGTAAATGTTGCTGCACTAAACTAAAAAATATATATAATTGGAGCCACAGATGTAAATTATGCAAAAATTAAAAAAGGATATTTGTTTGCGTCCTAATAACCCCTGGGGTACCTGACAATCCTTCGTAATTTCAGCACACCTCCCATACTTACTTTCTTTGGGGAAGTATGACATTTACGATCTCTATAACGATTTGTCTTCCTTTTAATCCCCACGATGTTTACTGTCTTTCTTAAACAAGGATAATGCTTTTCTGTGATCTTTCCCATTTCAAACCTTTCCCTTTCTGCAACCACTGTTACTTTTTCTTATTATCTATAGAGAAATCATACATTTGAAAAAATTACTTACACAACACACATGCTTGTGTTGCACATACGATGTAGTGGTTAGCGATGCTGTGCCGTAGGATCTGGGTTTAATCTCGGGTAAATGTACAGTGCATTGGCGACATGGGAATTGTGATAAAGAAATACAGATTTATTTTTTGTATCATTTAAAGATAAGACTTTTTTTGTTGTAATAAATATCGAAAATATTTATAAAATTGATTTTTTTAAATAATCAATTCAATTATATTTATGAAAGGTACAGAAGAAATTATGATCCACATTTAAAGTTTGGTTAACTTTTATAATTAGGCTTAGTTTTTTACCTTACGCCAGTAGTTTTTTAGACCACACCACAACAGTTTAAAAATCTAAGCACGTTCTGCGTATACTTTGCTAAATGGCAGCATATTAAAACATAAATATTTTTTATAGGGAACAATACCAATAAATAATAATACTTAACCAGCAATATTCAAAATAAATTATATAAATTTTACAAAAAAGACTATTAAGCGAAATGTTTACATTAAAGGAAACTTTACAGTACTTAGTAAAAAAAATGGTTTCATTAAAAGTTATCACTTATATATTGATTTTCTAAAGTTTTAAAATTTTACAAAAAAATATATAAACTTTATAACTGTTTTCGAGTAAATACCATAAGGCACATATATGAAGCTATATTTAAGTAACAAGTGATAACATCCTCGAAAAATATTAACACAGCAAGAATTTTTTCAGCACATTCCATAAGAAATAATATAATTATCAGGGGTTCAAAAGGTTTTATAGAAACAAATTTATATAATATTTTAAGTTACATCAGACACCGCGTTTAAATTATGTGGAAAAATAATTTGAAGAAGTGGCTTAAAGTTTAAACTATTTTTACTTTACAATAAATTACCCGTATAAAGTCCAAAATTTCGTAGATTTGGAAGGCAGATTCCTTTCATGAAGCAAAAATCTGCTGCAAAATAGGTTTTGTGAAAATCGATGCCCAAGAGGCGTTTCGGGGGCTTAAGAGGATAGATAAGATTAGATAAATATTCCCATTTTATAACTATTTGACCCAAAGACTTGAAATTCGGCATGTATGCTCCTTTCATGGAGTAGAATTTCGCTACAAAAAAGATTTGCGAAAGTTGTCCTCAAAGGGGAGTTTCGGGGGCTTAAAGGGTGCTACATATAGTTATTTCCGTTTTTAAACTATTAGACATACATACTTCAAAATTGGTAGGTAGATTCCTTTCATAAAGTAGAGATCTGCTACAAAATAAGATTCGTGAAAATAGACTCCTAAGGGTCTTTGTGGGCTCTTAAGGGGCGTTATAGATAATTATTTCCGTTTTTAAAGTATTGACTTTCAGACTTGAAATTTGATAGGTAGATGTCTTTCATGAAGTAAAGATTTGCTACAAAATGGGTTTCGTGAAAATCTACCCCCAAAAGGCGTTGAGTTTGCTTAAGGGACGTTGTAAATAATAAATTCCTTATAAGTCCTCCTTCCTGATAGTCTATAAGACGTATAGACTTGAAATTTGGTAGGAATTTTTTTCATAGAGTAGATATCCACTACGAAAGAGTACGAACGGTTAAAGGGGATTTATAGAACAATATTCCTGTTTTTTTGTTTTTTTTAACTGTTACACCTACATATTTCAAATTTTGTGTACGTATACCTTTGATGCAACAGAAATCCGCTAAGAAAGGGTTTTACAAAAATGGACCCCTGAAGGGGGTGCGTGGAGTGTTGTTGTTGTGGCTAATGCCACTTGTCTGACGTAGTCGGAACGAGGCCCGCGAAATTCATCGTGGCAAAGGGCTAGAAGTACACTTATCGTTGGCCTTGGCGTTGAGCACCTTACAGGTGACATTACAAATTCAGCTCGGTGAAATTCCCCAAAGGGATGATAGATGGCGACATCACCTATCTCTACCTCCACAATTTACACATGGAACTGGAGGGGAGGGAAATATTCTTCAGTCCCTTGCATTCAGCCCACAAGAATTTCGGCTCCACTGATTTAATGAGCACTTACTCCGCGTGTACTCGGAGGGTATTTGGTGGTATCGGGCATCGAACCTAGGCCTTCCGGTCTGGAGTCCAATGCTCTAACCACGAGGCTACCCACGACGTGGAAGGAGTAAAGCGACGTCACAGAAAAATATTCCCGCTTTTGAAATATTGGACCTACAGACTTGGAATTTGGTAGGCATGTTCCTTTAAAAAACTTGGTACAAATCCTACAAATCACAAACCTATCGTTTTTTTTTCTTTATTTTCATTTAATCTTATTTAAGCTTTGCATTATTATCTTTCGATTGATATATCACTTGTGCATGTCGGAAAGTTAGAAGTTGAATAAAACTTCATTTGAAAACAAATTAAAAGAATTTTTGCCACACCCCTTTTAGAAAAAATTCCGTTTTCAAACCAATGCTAAAAAATGCGTTATGATAAAAAAAAAAAAGAAAATTGACACCCAAAAGGGTCTATTTTATAAATAGAAATAATAACTATAAAAAAGAATGTGTAATATTAAAAGCAAATTTTTGAATATTTCAAGGGCGAGGCAATACAATAATGTAATTTTTCTTCCTTGTGAAATGTGTGCATGTAAAATTTTTAAATTAAGGCCTTTTTTATATTAATAATTTTATAATTTCAGTTCTTATTCCTGATATATTTTTCATTACAAAATGTAATACTTTAATATTATAAGACGAAAAACAGCTAAAATTTCTGTCGTAAAAGACAGAAAAAAAGAATATATTTTTCTTTAAAGTTTTTGTTGAGTTTCCCCGTTGTGCAATTAGTACTCTCTAAAAGTTGATCATTTATAAAAACGTGGGGTTGTGAAAACATATGAAAATGCAATTATTTTAAAGAAAACGTATATTTTAATATCTTAAAAACACACAATACGTATTTTAAGTTTAATTATATTCCCGCTTATAATAATTATTTTTCAGAATTATAAACTTTAAAGTGGTTTTTCTAGTTTGTGTTTTTGACTTGAAACCTTAGTGCATTCAAAATGCTACTCCTTCGACAATTATTTACATAATCACTTCCATTTTTTTAAACCTGCGTGTTAAAAATAAAGCATGTAATAAAATTAGGGATCCGTTTTGCTATAAACTGAATACTAAAAATATGAAAAAATTACTTTATAAACTATGAAGTTTTTTTTTAAAAAAAAAATAAAATGTATGACATGTTGGCTTTTTCGTTGATTTTTAGCCTGTATATCAACATTTTATTTTTTTTCTCGAAAACGAATGAAGTTATTCTAAAATCGATCCCTAAAGTTAAACTTAGAACATCCATAAGAATATTATAAAAAAAATTCAGGTCAAAAAATATTTTTACAAAAGAAGTAGAATTTTAAAATTTTCCTGCAAATTTTACTTCAAAAAATGAGATTTAAATTTTTAAAAAACAAATTGTGTGAATAATATATGAAAATTTTCATCTGGTAACATTTTCTTGAATAGAAACATTGTTATAAAATAGTTAAAATATAATTTTTAAATACGTAAAAATAAAAAAGTTTGCTCAAAGGGTGGTTTATTTAGTACTTAAATAAGGAAGTATTTTTATCTATTAAAACAAACTTCAGAAATAATATAACAACATTAACGAAGAATTTTGACGATGGAATTTATTTTTTTCCATGAATAGCTTATTTTGTCTTGTCTCTTTGAGTAAGAACACAAAACGTTCAAATGCTTAAGATTTCGTTATCTTAAAGTTTAGGTTATTTATTTATTTTAATTATTTTTCTGAGTTATTTGTTTATTTTTGAAAATTTTTGATGTGTAAAGAAAAAGCAGACAATGAAAGAATTTTTTTTTTTTAGAAAAATGTGAAAAATTAGATATCTAAAATTATTTTTGTTATGAGAAAAGATTCAACCCCCCATATATATGCATATTAATTTTAAATCAAAGTTTTAGAATAAACATAAAGATAAGAAACTGTATTATAAATTGAATGATATCTGTAAAATTGCACAAAAATAATAAACTGTTTATATAGGAAACTGACGTAAAAATATTGCTCATATGTACCTGGAGATAGAGATTCTATGAGCAATTATTAGCCATGGTAGCCTAGTGGTCATGGTCACAGACTCCTGGCCAACGTGCCACGAATTTGAGCCTTGGTGCCCCTGAAAATCCACCATGCAGTGGGGATGATGCACGCTGAATATGCCGAGGATCAAAGTCCTCCCGTTAGTGTGGTATGGAAGTTGTCAGTGGATGGTGCCAGTTTAGATATCGTCCTTATTACTTGACCTAGATTCAAAATGAAGAGTATCTTCATCAGTTAATATAACTCTCATTTTTTCCGGTGGGAGATTTCAGCCAATCAGCAAAAAAACGTGGCTGATCATTAGAGTTGGATTGTATCGTCTGTTCAAACATTGAAACTAAAGGTGGAAAGCAAACACCAGTTTATTTTTGCGGGGTAAGCAAAAAACATTCTTTCCAGCAAGTTCAAAATTGTTTTAAGAAACACCCCACACATTAAAAAAGAGTAGTCATGAAAACTTGGCATAATGTGGATTGAAGGGTGATCGAGTTTGTGCAAATGTCGGGTTATCCAGAATGGGATTACAAAAGAATAAGATCGGGTATTTGATCAGAAAATATTGCGCTGCACTTTTATGTATTGTATGCTCGAGAATACAGAAGAAAGTAAACTCTACAAATATACTTAAACAAAGTTAGTAATTATGTAGAGTACAGTAATTTAGCTGATCAAACACAACCAGAAAAATACTTAATGTAGGCATTCTAAAGCTGTCTATAACAAAATTAAAAAGCCGACTTTTTTTTTCAAAAACAGACTTTTTTTAAAAAAGAAATGTGTTGTGTCCAGTTGTTCTCTGTACTGCCTTCTGCGTTTGGCTAATGTCCTCTCGTTGGTGTGGTGGGGTAGTTAGAAGATGAGGGTACGAGCCCAGGTATCGTCCTCGTCACTTGACCATGGTTCAAAATCCCGAGGTCCGTCACCAAAGGTCCTCGTGTATCTGAACAGTGCAACGTTAATATTCACTCATTCACTCACTACGCTTGGATGCTTCATCACGAAGAAGACGAAGGAACATAAGATCGTTATCGACGCACCTTGCGTTCGAAATATTGAAAGGTGCTTAAAACAGCCTTTAGTCCCTTACTATGTTTATTTTAGGAGTTTCTACGGTGTCCTCAACGTTAAATTCTTCATTTTCCGGCATCTTTTTCATTTACTTTGACAGCAGTAATATTAGGTTTGGGGAAAAGAAATCCTTTATTTTTGCATGAAAATCAAGACTATATTTAACATGCTTTCGATTGTCCAATTTGGGTCAGATATGCACCGTTTTGTTGTACAGTTTGTTGCAATTTTAAAGTTAGCTTCATAATGCCTCTTTCATAGAAGTCTTGACCCTTATTGGCAAAAACGTCTAAAAATCAATTTTCACAACCTTCTCTTGATCCCAGTTTCTTATCGCTCAGGAAGTTTTGCAATGCGAGGAAAAGGTGGTAGTCGCTTGGAACCAGGTCCAGACTTTATAGTGGATGCATTAAAACTTCCCAACCAAGCTCCCAGAGGTTCTGGCGAGTCAATACAGAAGTGTGTGGTCAGGCTTTGTCCTGATGGAACACAACACCTCTTCTGTTGTCCAATTCTGGCCATTTCTGGTTGTTCGCTAGCTTCAAACGTTCCAGTTGTTGACAGTAGATATCTGAAATTAGATTTTAGCCATGCGGAAGCAACTCCTGATAAATAATTCCTTTCCAGTCCCATCAAATACACAGTAGAACCTTCTTGACCGTTCATCTGGGTTTGACCACCGTTTGAGCTGCTTCACCACACTTTGACCACGATTGTTTTCACACAGTATTGTAGTATGTGACATATTTCTCATCTCCAGTCACCATCCGTTTAAGAAATGTGTAGATTTCATTCCGTTTGGCTAAAGCTTCGCAGATAGAAATTCGATCTACATGTTTTTTGGTGTTAATTGGTGTGGCATCCAAACATCGAGCTTCTTTTTGAATCCAACTTTGCGCAAATGGCTTAAAACTGTTTTAAGGTCGATCTTTAGCTTCTAGGTGACACTACGACTACCAACATACCGGTCAACTTCGATTATTTCTGTGATTTTATCGACATTTTTGACGACGAGCCTGCCTGTGCGAGGTGAATTTTTTCAACATAAAAAATACCTGAATGGAATCGACGAAGCAATAATCGCATGTAATTAGTTGTTACAGTATCGGCACCATAAACACCATTCGTAATTTCAGCCACATGGCTTGCATTTTTGCCTTTATCAAAGAAAAACTGTAAAAATAACCGAATTTTCTCTTTGTTGACTTACATTTTTAGCACCCTGTAACTTACAACTGAATGGACCAAACAAAAGAATTAAAATAATTTTTTGAGTCGGAAATGTCATCTTGACAACAAACATAAATTTTTAATTGTTTGATGGATACTTCAGGAGATATCGACACTATAGTCAGCTACCGAAAAAATAATGGATTTCTTTTCCCCCAACCTAATAATTTGCGCTATTTTTTTCGACCTGCAAGGGTGTGGCCTAGATATCCGAACTACCGGGTTTTGAGGACTGTAAATTAAATGTTACTGTTAAAAAGCACAAAATAAAGCTAAAATGGTGAAATCTATAGTTTTAAACTACTTGAATTCAATTCCCAAAAATATAAATACAATTTTACACCCAAGAACATAGAAATAAATCGACAGCAATAAGGGTTAAATTGAAGAAACATCATTACGGTTCCTTTTAAGATACTAGCATTGTTTTTAATCTTGTCTAGCTTTTATTGCAGTTGGAGGAAATTATTAAGTTATCCAACTACGTTCGAAACCGTGATTTTCAAAAGCGCATAATTGGATAACTTTCATGATATTTAGTGTCACTTAGATTAGAATATATGCATAAATTGTTTTATGGACATTTTAACAAAAAACATTTATTTAAATACAATATTTTGGCAAAAAATTAACTTAGAATAATCTTTTATTCCAAATGTTCTCTTTTTGTTAAAAATGCTTCTATTAGAATAATATTTTGCCTGTATATAGCTCAGACCTCTGTTCAGAGGCTCAACTCGAATTTTTGAAATACATAATTTAGAAATGGGTTTATTCATATTTTACGACAACAGAGGGGAGCAATTTTAAGAAAAAAATGCCGATAATTATTTCAATGTGTGGTAACTCTGAAAATAAAGTGAATTTTTCAAACATTCTAGTTGAGCCTCTGAACAGAGGTCTGAGATATATACAGGCAAAATATTATTCTAATAGAAGATTTTTTTCACAAAAGGAGAACATTTGGAAAAAAGATTATTCTAAGATAATTTTTTCCCAAAATATTATATTTAAATAAATGTTTTTTCTCAAAATGTCCTTAAAACAATTTTATATATGTATTCTAATCTAAGTGACACTAAATATCATGAAAATTATCCATTTATGCGCTTTTGCAAAATCACGGTTTCTAACGTAGGATATCTTTTTTTATTCTTGACAACTTTGTCATTCGTAAAAGGGCCGTTAAAAATTTTCATTCGAACCCAAGAAAGATTAAGCATAAGATGAACGAAATACTTATGATTTTTAATGGAAATTTTTTTTATTGGTTAAAACATAACGGAAGACTGACCGCCATGGTGCAAATCATACAGCATTCCATCATACTCATTGCTCAAATTGTAAAACTGTAATTTACATGTGTTATGTAGTTCTATTTATGTATTTATTTATTTGCAAAACAGGTGTGTGTGTGTCTTTGCGATGTTTTTTTGAATGAAATATATTGTATCTTCGTTTTGTCAGTAGTGAAGGGCAGATGAGAGAGTGCTTGATCGAAAGTTATCCATGTTTTGTATCTACTTTTGTGTACCTTAAGTACAAAGGCCAAAAACATTTTCTTTGTCTTTTACGGTCTTAACTGACATTTTATGCTAAACTGGTTTTTTCACTTTTTTATAGTCAATTTTCTTTATTTGAAGAAAAATTGTTGATTGCAATACCTGTAGTTTTTAGCAAAAGTTTTTTGAGGTGGAGAATTTCCTACAGCGATAAGTTTTTTTCCTCAAGGACTTCCTTTAGCTTACATTTCTATCCTGGAACTTTTGGTTGCAGCCAAACTTTATTTCTTTTCGAAGTGAAGACAGTTATTCATTCGCAAAATGTCTCTTCTAAATTTTTGAATGCTTTATCTGTAACAGAAAGTTGAGCAACAACCATCCTTGAAAACCCTTAACATTTCCTTTCAGATTTGAGGTTCAAATTTAGGAGCCATATTTTACTACCACTAATAAAAATAGTTAGATGGGTAATTTAAACTTTTCATTTTTAAAATATAACTTCTAGTAAAGCGATTAAAATTTACCATAAATAGTTATACACTTTTAAATTTGGTCACACTAATTCTGAATCAACCTGTAAAGGTATACACTTCGAAATGGTGTTACAAAGCATTGTAAAAAAATATATTGTTTTCTTTCTGGGACAAAAAATTATACGTGTGAATATCTTTATTTTTTTAATTAATATTTTGAAGTGTAATCATACTTTTCGGATACCTAGTACTTTATACTGATGTCTAAGGAAATAATGATAGTTTCTAGGACACATGAATATGCATTTGTGATGGAACTTTCACCTTACTGTTCTTTATCATTCAGAAAAAAATATTAAGCATCTCTAGGCAAAATAACGACGCTCCTGAAAGAAATACTTCTTGTGTAAAAAGAAAAAAAAATAATAAACATCTTGAAAGTTTTTAATTAATACTTAAGGAACGACGAAAACAGTTTGAACTTTTGTTTTAATAACTCGTTAACATTCTTCTCTGAAGTAAATAAGAAAGTAAAGGTTTATTTTCTTTCAAAGATAAGTATTGATCTGTGATGTATATTTTAAAACGGAACGTTTGCAAAATAGCAAATCTTCTTCGTTTATCAACCAATTTTGCTCAAAACTCTGATATTTATATTTAGCTATTTTTAGTTATATATTTAGTTTCCATAAGTTTGCAACTTTAATGATAAAACCTACACAGTATTTCTATCTAAATATAATAAACCATCCATATCCTAAGCCATATGGGAAAAAAATGATCTATTTACAAGCAAAAATCAAAAATAGTAAAAAAAGCCAGATTCCTCGCACATAAAAAAAATGCCCAGAACTGAACATGTACGATTCATAGTTAAAGAGAAAAATACGGTAAATGATGAAGAGTGAATGATATTACATGTTGGTCCATGACAGGACTCCGGCGTATTTATGTGTTCTTATACGTTATTAGCAAGATATGGCATATCTCGAAAACTGGATAAAACTGGTTCTATTGCCACCATGATCACCAGATCTTACAATGGAGGATTTTTTTCCCTATGGGATGATCTCAAGGAATTGGTGTATCTACATGTAGTAACCCCACAAACGGACTTAGTTGCTCGTCTGCAAGCTGCTTGTACTTCGGAGAACACCGCGCTGCAGCGACTGTGCACTCATTCATTCCCCAGCGTATTCAATGCTGCTTCAATGTGTACGGTGGCCACTTTGAACATCTGCATTAGTTAAATGTTTGCAAATACTGCTGTTGATGTGTCCAATACGTTGTTTTACTTTGAACCTTTAAGTTTGTATTATGTTATTTTACTGTCTTCTGCTGTTTAAAATGTAAACTTTGATTTTTTTAATAAAGACTGGACATGAAGATTGTTGCTTCCTGGGGGAGAGGGGTCAGTTTGTAGCTCTAAGCCCTCTTCGGGTGAGCTTGGTTTCTTTGCACATTCTGCCTTCGTGTTTCTTTGTAGTATGATGTTAATAAATACTCAGTAGTACACAAACATTTCGGCAGTGTGACCGTATTTTAGGCATCGTTCTAAAATACCGACCCAAAATTAAAATAATAATTGTAAGTCTTACAGGATGCTTCACATTTTAGTAACCAGTAATATTTCGCAAAACAGTTTGTTAGAGTTTGTATTCAATTAAATGCATTTATAATTTATTTTCATTCACCTTGAGGTAAGTTTTCGTGACCACATTTGGAATCGCGATCTGCAGACTGAATGCAACTGATGTAGAAAAATTAAGCATACCTACCACATTTTGTCTTAACTCATTGTTCCAGGCGAAGCCTGGCAGATTGAGACAGCTGTCTAACAGTCATACATTTATTTATTTATCCTACCCCCGTGCTTGGTTTCTTGACCATTTGACGCCGAACCTTCCAGTACTAACTGAATCCATCGTCAGTCGGGTATTCATCGATTCAAGTGCATTGGAACAGGTGGTCACCATTCATCATGGTATGGCGGCAGAATGGGCTGGTCTAGTCAGCTGCAAGGTCAAGCCAGTGGACATATACTTCCAAAAAGTCATGTCTGGTGCTTAGGCGAAAGCGGATAAAGGCCTCGGCTCTCTCCAGGTGCATCGGGATAGGATCCACAGAGGACAGGGTTTCCCATGGTTTTCCAAGGCCTTTGGTGTTTTGGCTCACAGCAGTACATTTGTCGATATATGTGCATATAATGTTCTTTGCTCTTCTGAGGGTCAAGAGGATTTCCAGTTGTGACGACTCGGCTCCCTGTTTGGCTTTTTGGTAAGCTCTAGCACCGCCGGGGATCCCAATATGACTTAGGACCTATTGTAAGGCCACAGTCCTGCCATATGAAATGAGCTCCGCAATTATAGTTCGGCACTAAATTGTGTTAAGGCAGTCAGTTGATGTGTTACTGTTTATGGCTGAAATTACAGCTTGGGAGTCGATAAAGAAAGCTACTTTTGCAGGAACTAAGCCAGCTAGGAATTGTGTGTTGCAGCTTCACAGACAACCGAGACCTCAGTCACGCATCTATGGCGTCAAGCATTAAAAACCACATAGCGATTCTCTTCAGGGGTTGGGTCACATAGCGTAGGCCTTCTTGTAATTTATCGAATGTCTGAAACTTTTGCTATAAACTGGTGACCACCCCGCGAGATTGACTGATTGAATATTAACGTCGAACTGTTTAGCTACACGAGGGCTTTTAGCGATGGACACAACGTAATTTAACCACCCTGTGAAACACTTGTGTCCAACGCGTGACTTCCGTCTGTGACTACCCAGCTTCCAGCCTACAAACGGTTCTCCATTGTAATTCATTGCTCAAACAATGCCTTGTTATCATTTTAACCGTAATCTGTGTGGCTGGCAGTGTTTTACTGTAAAAAATAGAATCCCACAAGCAATTGCAATTTTTTCAGAAAACTTTCAATTTCCAGTTTCACTTCCATTTTATTTAGAAAAATGACTCTTTTTACCATCAAATAGACACTAGACATGAAATTGCCTCCTAAATAACTCTTTGTAACATAACCTTTTAAAACAATAGCTTTAAACATTTCCATTCATTGCAAAAAATGAGTTAGTAATTTTAATTTTAGACATCAGTTTATTTGAGATCATCTTTCGAACAATTAGATATTTAATACAATTGAAAGTCGATTTAAATATTTTTTGTAAGTCATGGTTTATGTTTCTAAGATATATAAATTCTCAAAAAAACGGTTGTTCTGTTGGAGATAATTAGTCTCGTAGGAGAAAGTTTAACACTTTGTAACAAAATTTAGTTTTATTCCAATTAGAGAACGAAAAAAAGAAATGGAAATAGAGAGGATCTCTTGTGTACATTGATTCAATTTCCAAAACTGCTTCATTTTTGCATTAAAAAGGTTTTTTTCAGCTATGTAACATGTTTTTTTTTTAATTTATGAAATCGATTCTGAAAATTTGTTATTTACCAAATAAGATAAAAATAATAAAAAGTTTCATGTTGAGAAGATCGGGGAAAGGAAAATTATTTTTAATTATTCAAACATTAGGGAATTGTGTGTGTTTAAACTTTTTTTTAAATCACTCGTTGACTGAGTTCGCAAGCACTAATGAGTCATTAATCGGTTAAACATGTTGCAAATGGGTTTTTTTTACGTTATGTTGTATTTATGTGAAATAATTTTTTTTCTTGTTTCGCTAGAGAGATGTTCTGTTACGTTTTTCTTTGCAAAAAATTGGCGAATAATATTTTTGGTGTGGTGTGAATTCGATAAGCATTATCATAGAAAATATACTTCTTGACATTGCCCAGTGGCGTAGGCAATTACGTCGCGCATGGACCTAGTTGTCAAGGTCACAGACTCGTGGCTGGCGTTGTTGAGTTTGAGCCTAGTGCCGCTGAAGACCCGCTGTATAGAGGAAGCCGTAGCCCTTTAAATCTGTCGAGGTTCAAACTTCTTTTTACTGTGGTACAAAATTACAAGGTCCGTTTCCAATAGGTCTTGTGCAGCTTTATATCGTACAGAGTAGAGATAACTTCAAGACTTTATAGTAAAGTATAGAGGTGCAATCACTAGGCTATATATATATAGTATTAAAATTTTTATTTATCTTTTGGTTCAACTACAATTAAGGGAAATGCCCATATTTTATGTCATTTATTTCTTGTTTTTATAAATATATTCAAAAATACATGATATATGTACAACTAATTTTCCTAACATTTTCGTTGATGAAAAAGTTAGGATTTTTTGGTGTTTATTTTTTATGTTAAGAAATATCTTTAAATGATGCAAAATTAATAATAAAACTTCAAATCTGTTTGATTTACCTCTGTTCTCTGATTGCATGTATTATCACGGGAATAGAATTGTTTCAAAAATGCCCCACGGTGTGGCACGTTATATCATATTGGTAGATTGGTTTGGCACACCCCACAGCTAAAAGGTTGCTGGCCCTTCCTATAGATTTTCATTTAACAAATGCGTAAGAAAAATGTTCTCAATATCATTATTTTTCATGGCAAAAAATTTCTATCATTATCTCTTATTTAAGGTAGCTTGACTACTCTTGGAATCGTGAGTTCGAAAAATCATATAAATGAATAATTTTTCGATCTTTAGTATCACTTGAATTACTTGAATTGAAAATTGTTTTAAGAACGTTATTGCAAAGACAATTTTTTTTAAAGTAAAATTTTTGGCAAAAAATGACGAAAGAATGACATATTTTCAATACACTCTTCTTTGATAAAAAAAAAGTGGTTCCATAATCAGAACATTTGGGCTGTATATAACTAAGACTTCTATACCGGAAGGATGAACTAAAAATGTTTTAAAATTCACATTATTTTCAGAAATGATATCCATTGAAATAGTAATGGGCGTTTTGTTTTTCGTTTTTTTTTTTTTTTTTTTTTTGTAAAAATTTCTGTACTCTTATATAATAAAATAGGCATAACTCTACTTCTAAATTTCACATTTTTCAAACATTTTCGTCTAATGCCGGTGTAGAAGCCATATATAGGCAAACTATTTTAAATGCAGCAACAATTTTTATGAAAGAAAAATGATTTGAAAGTGTCATTCTTTCTTCATTTTTTTACCAAAAAATTACATTTAAGTAGTTTTTCTTGTAGTAATATTCTTAAAACAATTCTATATGTATATTTCAATTCAACTGACACTTAATATCAATACATATATCTGTTATCGGTAAAGGAAACACTTCAGTTATTTCATTGAATAACTAGGTATTTCATGAAATAACTAGGCAAGTCAATTAAAATATATAATCGATGAAAAATTTCATACTTTAGCTAGTTATTCTAAGGTAGACCATTAAAGTGAAAAAAAAATTTCAAATTTATATTCCGTAATATCCCGCGTATAACGCGCACCCAAAGTTTGAAGCTGCATTTTTTTAATTTTCAAGTATGTTCGCCGTATAACGTGCACTCCCTTTTCTCAAAGGAACCAGAAGTGTGCGTGAACAATGCTTGTATGTTCTTATTCAAGTTGTTATCCCAGTATATTGAAAAAATAGTATACTATTAGAACCAGAACCCTTTCACTTCATTCAGTTTGTCATTTATTTCAAATATCTAGTATTCCGATCTATGTAGAAGTTTAATTTTTCTTATGCTCATCTCTCTTTTTATTTTTGAATCAATCATTTTTATACCCGGCGTATAATTCGACCAAATGTCGATCTTACTTTTTGTGTTCAAAGTGCGCGTTATTCGCCGGATTTTACGGTATATATTTTATAAACAAATTGATCATATATAGCTAAAACATGTCGAAAAATATATTTTATCCTTACTGCGGATGATTAATTGATAAATAATAAGGTAAATAGATGAGATGATATAATTTTTTATTGCTCATGTTGTTCATATTAGTTTAAACAAAAAGAAGAAAATATGTTGTTTTGCATCTGTTACTAGAACAATTAACAGTTCTACTCTCTGAACTTCAAGGATATCATAATGCTAGAGTAACCACAATGGTCACTTGGTACTTTTTTGTGTGCTGTTTTAGAACTTTTTACTTCTGCTGCGAAAGTTAATAATTTTTCCCGAGTAAGTGCAGGACTGTTTTCCTTTGCTCCACGCTTATTAAATAAAATTTGAAATCTCTCTTGCAATAAACCTTTCTTGTTGGTCTCCCATTCTTGCAGAAGTTATTGCTTGAGACAAAAGTAATATAAAAAAATATTTTAAGTCAATTCTTACTTAGATCAAAGAAAAATTTTATTTGGGCTACTTTTTTATTAAATAGTTACAATTAATATAAATATGTAAAATATATACATATGACAGAATCACAACATTAAGTAGTGTCATTCATTTTTATTCATTATCATTAAACTATCGTATTGTCATCCAAAACAATCTCGTGACTATAAATTTTCAGTTCAACTCAACGCTTTAAAACGTGAGAAAAAAAAAAAACCTTTTCTAGTTTTGACACAAGTCGCCAAAAGGGTCGCTAAGTCACCAAAAATTATGTTAACGTGGTTGTATTTGTAATTCTTTAAACAATTAGTTTTAATCAATTAATTTTCATTAATTATACTTAAAAATTATTGTATTGTCATCCAAAATAATCATGTATATAAAATTTCAGCTCAGTTGAGCGCTTTAAAATGTATTTTATCAATGATTGAAAATTCCCGCCCACCAAGATAAATAAATATATAAATAAATAAATACCGTAAAATCCAGTGTATAGCGCGCACTTATACTTTGAAGCTGATTTTTTTTAATTTTTAGGTATATTCGCCGTGTAACACGTACCCGCTTTTTAACGAAGAAATCTCTGAAATATTAGTATACCTTGCTCTTATGTAAGAAAATGTCAACGTATAGAAGCTCGAAACACAATAACTTCCAGTAATAGTTATATTAAAAATAAGAGTCAATTCCCTAGATAAGGTTGTATGCTATATTTTCAATTTACAAAATGTCAATATATTTATTTTATTTTTAGTTATCATGTTTTGCATAAAATCTTATTTTTGCTTATTTTTTTTTATAAAATACCCCTTTGATAGTAAAAATGTGCACTAATAAAACTTTTCTTGGGTGTTTTTCTAATTTTAGAGACCCATAAGGTCATAAAATATGCATTTACTGTAAAATTCAGGTTAATTCAATAAATTTTCCCAAAAGTGTATAAACATTTAGATAGATGCAGAATCTGTGAATCGATTCATAACGCAGACCCCAAAACAAAAGCACAGAAAAATTTTAAGAGCACTTAAAAAGAAAAAAAAAATAGTGTTTTAGAAGTTAAAGAGGGAAAGGATTATAAATCTGGTGTATTTTAATAAGAAAGTAAGTGTTTTTCTTGTAATCAAATAGTTTAATGTTATTTTTGTCGTTTTCTCAAAATGAGTTTTTTACATTTTTTTACCGCAAAACACAATATCTCAAAAAATTATGCTTGAATGAAATAAAAATTTTACATGTATGTTTTTTAAAACTTATACAGGGTAGACCTTTTTAAAATGAGTTTGTGTTGAGTAGAAATTTTTTTATATAGCAATAAAATAAAAAACTACAATAGCTTTTAAAGAAAATTCAACGTTGAATGCTAAAACAAAAACTTCCCACGTAATAGTTATATTACCAAAATAAGAGTCTATTCCCTAGATAAGGTTGTATGCTATATTATTCAATTTACAAAATGTCAATATATTTATTTTATTTTCCTGCATAAATCATGTTTTGCGTTAAGTCTTATTTTTAGCTTATTTTTTTATAAAATACCCCATTGACTCTAAAAATGTACACTAACAAAATATTCTTGGGTATTTTTCTTTTTAGAGACCCATTCATACAATATGTTTTTGCTTGTACAGGCAAAATTCAGGTTAATTCAAAAAATTTTCTTCGAAGGTGTTCTGTTATTTTAAGACGGGAAACTGTGGAGGTGTATTAAGTTGATTCCGACAATGGTAAAGCAGCCATTCTTTTACAACAAACGCAGTGTGCTTGGGGTCATTGTCTTGCTGGAATATGAAATTCGACCCCAGTCCCAATTTATCAGCACTTTCTTTCAAATTATTTTGCAGAATATTAAGAAAAGCCATCTTGTGCATGATTCCATCAATGAATACTAGCTTTCCCACCCCCAACACAGCCATACACCCCCCAAACCATCACCGTCCCACCTCCGTGCTTCACAGTAGGAGTTGTGTGTTTTGGGTGGTGTGAGGTATTTGGTTTACGCCACACCATTCGACGACCGTCACTGCTGAAGATGTTGAACTTACTCTCATCGCTGAAAATGACTTCGTTCTAAAACTGTTGAGGCTTTAAAATGTGTTCTTTAGTGA
Source organism: Trichonephila clavipes (assembly GCA_019973935.1). Lineage (NCBI taxonomy): Eukaryota > Metazoa > Arthropoda > Arachnida > Araneae > Nephilidae > Trichonephila > Trichonephila clavipes. The sequence goes on along the minus strand of BMAU01009747.1, from coordinate 57,209 downwards.
ATTTCAATCGCTTGACTCTATTCCTCTTACCAATTAAGGGTTTTTTCGAGCTACTCTACCATTATAGCCAGCCTTTCTTAGGACTCTTCCTACCGTTTCTGCAGAAACCGATCGACCTAAGGTATTAGAGGTACTGGCTGCAATTTTAGGAGCACTAATTTTAGGATCAATCTTCACTTGATGTATAACTCTTCGCTCGGTTATAGAGTTCATAATTTTCTTTCTCGCTCTTCCTTCGTTATTTGCCAGTATACCAGTCTTTTTAAATTTTTGCAGGATTTTTTGGATACAGTTAACACTTCGTCCAACTACTTTAGCAATATTCCGCTGGAATTTACCTTCATTTGACTGTTTATTAACAAGTTTTCTCTCTTCGATCGTCGTTTCCTTCCGATTCTCCATTTTAATCAAGACATCAAATCACAAACATAAATTTGTTATCAGATAGCCTTTGAAAACCTTCCTTTATCATAGAACTATTATCAAATTTCTATTTAAAAATTACTAGTAGTTTTGCATAAGATTAAAGAAGTGTACCCCCTCAATTTTGTGACATTAAAATGGTGTAGTTTTTCTTTCAAACCTTCATATTTTTGTTTCAATCAATTTCCACGTCTTACGTTTAATGTTATTTGGAAGAGTAATGTATGCATTTTGAATGTACAAAAGTGCGTTAACATAGCGTATTAATTTCTACACCTGGTGATCCGATGGTGAATTCGGAATTAAGTGTACTCTCAATTTTGGGAGTCACTGTATATATAAGCTTTTCAAAATCACGCTTCGAATGCAGTTACCCTAAAGCAATTCTTCGTGAGGGAGAAAATTCGTATTTCGATCTTTCCAACGGAGAGAAATATTCTTCGCCGATAAAGAGTCCACCTGACATTATTTCCAGTTTATACTCCCAAAGAGAAATTACTTGAAGTCAACGTAAATATACGACTTCATGGAGATCGAAACGCCCCAAATTGATCGCGAAATATCATCGGGGTGTCAAAGTGTCTGTGACAGTTGCGATCCTCTGACATATTGAAAAAACTATCAAAGTGAAAGGAAAGAGATTGATTGGAAGCCTGTCATTCGCTTGATCCCATAAGATTCTTTCTACTCACAGCGGTCTTGAAAAAACTAAATAATGACTTGGCAAAATCCTTTTCATTATGTGACTCGTTTGTTAATTGCTAATGTTCAATAAATGAACATTTTTCCTGCAAGTTATTGAAGAAAGTACTATTTATTTGTTTTTCCGATTCCTAGTATTATAGTTCATTCTCTCCGTGTATATGTATATATATGTATATATATATATATATATATATATATATATATATATATATATATACAGTGGACCACAAAAGAGTTCGTACACTTACAATTTTTTTATAAAATTTAATGTGTTTTCCCCTAATAAAAATTATTATATCGGAATTTTAATTTTTTATGATATTCGCAACTTGTTCTTAATGGAATGACATAATTAAAATTTTATAAATGTTTAATTATTATTTTTAAAGATTAAAAAATAATCAAAAACTTGCTAAAAAATTACGCTACAAAAATCTTCGTTCACTTAACAAAAATCTCACCATAGCTTTAAATATTGTATTTCTTTCTTAATTTAGTACTAAATAGGATATTTTTTAGTGTCTGAAACAAATTTTAAACGTCTTGGTATAGATTTAATCAGTATTTTTTATAATTTCTGCATCTATTTTCCATTTTTCATCTGTGATTATTGTTTTTATTTCACATTATGTGTTTATATGTCATGTTTTTTTTTCTTAAGCCACATTCTCACCAACTATGTTTCACATGGCTAAACAAAGTGATCGGGGGTGTGTTTTCTGAATGTGGGGACACTTTAAGAGACACCAGTGACCTACATTAAGAGCAGTGCGCTCCATTATCCAAATTTTGGGCGGATTAATTAAAAAAATTATCTTTAAAATATTTAAATAAAGCTCAAGATTCACAATATTATCAAAAAATATCCAATTACCTAATACTGAAGCCGATTTACACCCCCACGCAAGAACACCCCCACCTTCCTTCTGAAGCACGGAACGGAAGGGTTCTTGTTCCGCATGAATTCATGAGATTAAATTCCTCATTTTTTCATTTGCAAACTATTATATGCCCATCGAAACCAAAAATGTTGAATTTTCTGAAACTAAATCCCAAGAATCTAGATGGATTAGTGAACCATGGAGGTGTAAGCGTTCTTACGTGGGGGTGTAATTGGCTTCAGGATTCGATAATTTGGCATTTTTTGATAATATTGTGAATAATGAGCTCTACTTAAATATTTTAAAGAGAAATTTATAACTGTCCCCAAATTCTGAAAACACGCCTTCAATCACGTTATTTAGACCTGTAGAACATATTGGGTAAGAATATGATTGAGAAAAAAGAAAGCTTCACACATATAAATACTTAATGTGAAGTGAAAACAATAATTACAGAAGCATGGAGGAAAATGGATGCAGAAATTGCAAAAAAACTGATTAAATCTATACCAAGACATTTAAAAGTTGTGGACACTAAAATATATCCTACTAAGTACTAAATTAAGAAAGAAATACAATATTCAAAACTATGTTGAGATTTTTGTTAAGTGTACAAAGACTTTTGTGGTGTAATTTATTAGTAGCTTTTAGATTATTAATTTTTAAAAATAGTAGTTATACTATTTAAAAAAATTAATAAGGTTATTTCATTAAGAAAAAGTTGCGAATATCATAAAAAGTTACGATTCCGAAATATTAATTTTTATTAGTAGAAAACATTAAATTTTGTATGAAATTGCAAGTGTACGAACACTTTTATGTTCCACTGTATATATATACGGTCAGTAAAAAAAGTATTGGGGCACACTATCAGTTCATAAATTTTTATCGTAATATTTTACTTAAACGTACAAATGAGACCGCGAGAAAAAAAAGAAGTAAACGTTATTTTGTTAAATGCAAATAATAATAATTTGAACAAAACTCACATACATTAATGCAATTATAGTTAAAATTGAAAATAAAAGAAATCGAGTTAAAAAAATGACTCAAAAAAGTATTGGGGCACTTCTCAATAAATAAAGAAAAAAAAATTCAAACTTAGAAATTAATATCTTGTTGGAACACCCTTGCTTTTTATGACCTCTCGAAGTCTATTTGTCTTGGATTGGATCAATTTTTTGCAAAATGATCTATCGATTTTGGTCTCCTCTTCGACCAAATAATTTCTCAAATCCTGCTTGTTAGAAATTTGATGCTCATATAGTTTTTGCTGCAAATAATCTCAAACATGTTCAATGGGATTAAGGTCTGGACTTTGTGCAGGAGTTTTAATAACTCTAGGACAGTGGTAGAGGACCCATTACTTGCAAATATCTACAGTATGTCACGGGTTATTATTATATATATATATCTTGGTATAAATTAAAATATCCTGAGATTCCCAGCTTGCTCGCACTTTGCTTTAAATTTCGCTTGAGAATGTCAAGATAGACCTATTTATTCATTATACCATCAATAAAATGTAAGTTCCCGAAACTAGAGCTTGCCATGCAGCACCAGACAGTTTGGTTATTCCTTCCATATTTGGCAGTAGGCCGTACATTTTTGAAATGCATTGCTGCATTTGATTTCCGCCGAACTTTTTGCTTGCCATCAGATTCGAAAATGTCATATTTGCTTTAATAAACAAAAAATATATTTTCCCAATATGCTGTTGGCTGCCTTACACACATTTTACAAATGCCAACCTAGCTTGTCTATTTGCTTTGCTAATGTAGGGCTTTCTTTGAGGTACTCTGCCATGACACTTATGTTTTTTTAAAACATTTCTGGCAGTTTCAGGATTTACTGATTTCCTGAACCTACGTTTACATTGCAAAGTCATTTTTAATGCACTAGTTCTTGGATTAATGTCCACTTGTCTTACAATCCACCTCTCTTCACGTTCATTAAATATCCTTGAACGCCCTGATATTTGCTTGTTGTCTTTATTGTTATAACAATGCACACTCGGTTTGGCTAGTTAGGGTGAAAAACCGGTTTTCGTCGCCAACTTTTGTCGTTATTTTAACAGTTACTTTGTTACAGCAATGGAGACGAACCTAAATTGGCGTCAAAAACCGGTATATAATTATTTTTTTAATTTAATTAATGAACTAATATTTTAAAAGACAGTATTAACATCAAGTGTCATCCTGTACAAGTTTAAAAAATTTATTTCATCTTGGTTGGATGAATAGAAAGTATTTTATTAGCGATTGAAAGTTTGAACAAGATAAATATAAAGAGAGTGTGAGCTAATAGTAAGAATTGAATAAATAGACATAGTTATTCACTTAAATTTTTGTAAGGGTTTTTTTGGAACTTTAATGTTTTCATAAAGAAAACATTCAACAAGGCTTTATTGCACGACTTCAGTATGCGCACCATTAGTTGCGCACTCAGCATCGATTCTACCTTAGATTTCTAATCACATTTTATGAAGTATTGCAAGATGAACAATCTGAATGGCCACTGCCATTCGACTTTTCAATGGGAGACTGATGAACAATGTATTTCCCAACAAGAAGTACAAAGATTTTATGTCTAGAGATCTGGGTGGCCATATTATTGGTTTCCTCCTTCCATCTATCGCCTGGAAACTTTTTCTCACTTTTAAATTCTGGCGCGGTATGCTGTACATGTGTTGTAGATTTAAATTCGATAAACCATTCTACAAGTTGCGCGTGTTCTTGAGGTAAAAACCATTCAAGAAAGGAATGTTTAAAAAAAGAGACGCTGTGATATGCAATTGGTATTTCATTACTAGAAACTTTAAATATTATCCCTATGGAAAATTAAAAAAAAACCTAAGTGAAAATCTGCTTATTTTAATTAATTTTTAAAAGTGTTGTTATACTTTACGGACATCATGTATAAGTATGTCCTGCTTCTTAATTTAATTCCACTTGAATATTTTGAAATATATTTTTAAAAAGAAAACTTCGTTATCCAAGTGGAATATGTGTTATGATTGACTCGAGAACTTTCAACTCTTTTCGCTCATATTTGCAGGTAAATATTAACTTTTAATGCATTATATTATTAACAAAGTAGCCCAAAAGCTTAGCAGTAGTGTATAGTGCATCAACGCCACAGGTCCGGGGTTCAAATTCAGGGCTGGGCAAGTTCGACTCTGCCATTTATCCCTTCAGTGGGTCGTAAATGAGTACCAAACTTGCTTGGGGACTGAACACTTGGGGTTTCGAGACAGACACCACTTGACCGTAACACATCTGCACATACACACCAGCGTCTAATGTCACGAAAACTGAGATAGGCACAGTAGTCCTTGGCACTCATGGGCTGTTGCGCCACTGAGTTCAGTTTGGTTTTTAAAAAACTATGAATAACTTTGCAATTGATGTATCTAAGAATAAATGATGCAACGACTTATAATTTAGAGCAGGAGTCGGCAACCTGTGGTACGCGTACCCCATTTGGCACACAGTACAATTCTATATGTGGCACTCTACACCTCTCTACAAACTACTTAATTTTTTATCAAGTTAATAATTTTGAAATGCAGCTTATTAAACTAACATCTTCAGAATTTTAGAAAGGAACATTTACGGAAGTATTTAAAAATCCGGTCGATAGCACTAACGATAAACTGACGGCTATTTAAGTTCTTGGATGTCATTTCTGGAGAGATTTAGTTGTTTAAAGCAGTGCTTCTCAAACTTTCAATATTCGCGACCCAATATTCAATCCTAATTTTCATCGCCCCTCCTCCATACAATAACAATGTATTGAATTCGATAATTCAACAGTTTGACACTAAAGCTATTATACGACTTTAGACTTTTGAGTGCTACCGGCTCTCGCTCAGCCAAATATCTAATTTCCTGGGCGTATATATACGTCTTTCCCAAGTACGATCTTTTCAGTGCACTACACTGTCCATAAAATTATTTCAAAGACTTTGGAATGCAATAAAAAAAATATGACAGTGTTTGCGAAGTATTTACCTATTTCAGATTATTTGCTTTTTTATTCCCCCCCCCAATACATCGCATACGTGGCAAAGGGTGGCATCGGGGAGCGTAACTTTTATTCAGCAATTAGGGGTTAATTATAAAAAGTACAAATTATCAATAAAAGTTTTAATACAATCTCATAAAGTCGCTGGTAATTATCAAACTCGTTCTTAACTTGGTATTGTTAAATTAATTATAAAATACATTTATAAGTGTATTGTATCAGTGTAAACGTGTATTTCATTTTTTTATTATGCTAGAATGCATTTTGTTTGTTACTTACAATAAATGAATAATTTTTTTAAATAATATTTTGTTTCCTACTTTTTGTTATGCTCATGACCCTCTAGGGTGGTGCCTCCCACAGTTTGAGAAACATTAGTTCAAAGAGAAAAGTGCTCTGCTTTCCACTTTTGATTCTAATTATCTATGTGAATAAATCTGCTCTCTCATGAAAGTATGTTGGGTCTGCAAAGCAGTTAAACACAGTGTTTCTCAAACTGTTGGGCGCACCTCCCTATGGAGGCATGATAACTCTACAAGGAAGCACGAATATATTGAAAAGTCGAAAACAAAAGATTATTTAAAAAGTATTAATTTATTGAAAGTAAAAAAACAAAATACATTTTGACATAATAAGAAGTAAATACACATTTACACTGATATAATATACTTATAAATGTATTAGTACTGCACAATGTATTTAACAATTAATTTAGCAATACTGAGTTAAGATAAAGCTTAAAAAATACCAACGAACCCACGTGGCCTTGTCATATATGAAATTAAATAAAAAATGAACAGTTATCTTGATAATTTAAATGGTTTATAATTAACCTTAACTGCCAAATGAAAGGTGCGTGATTCTCTCTCCAATGACACCGTTTTCCTCGTAGGCGTGCGTATGTGATGTATTGATTCCAAAGTCTTCGAATAATTTTATGAATAGTAGAGCAGAGAAAAGATTGTATTTCGGAAAAACATATTTACATCTGGGGCAATGAACGCTTTGGCCGATCGAGACGTTTATTTACACCAATGGCACTTAAGAGGTTAAAGTCGTATTGTAGCTTCTGCGTCAAAGTAGAGTATTATTGAATTCGACACATTGCTGTTGTATGGAAAAGGGGGGGCGGTGAAAATTATGATTGAATTTCGGATCGCAAATATTGAAACTTTGAGAAGTAATAGTTTAACAGCTTCTTTGCAGTCTCAAATGAACATTCAGAATCATGTTAAGAGGACACAGTACGATTCAATTGACAAAATTCGGTCAAAAAATCACATCTAATTTTTCTAGCCTAAATTATTTTTTATGTGCTTTTCTCTAGCCTCACAAAATTTCAAAGCTCTAAACTTAAAAAACGCAGAATTATGATAGCTTTTACATTCGTTTTAATTCACATCCCTATGCCAGATCAAAATTTTAAACTGACTTATTTCAGAAAGATAACATACTAGAGTTTGTCTTCATTTAAAATACTAAGGCTTTTTTCTATTGTGCCCAATGTTTTCAAATTTTTTTACCTATTGCTAATAGTACACGTAACAAAAGTTGGTATGCATTTTTGAATCAAAGGAATACTTATTTTTAAAAATAAATGAAGTTAGAATTTACATATTTTTTAAGGAATTTTCGATATGCATTCATAAAAGGAAATATTTTACAAATACCAATAAAGTTATGGTAAAACCCATACCAACTTTTGTTGCACATAGTTTGACGTACTCGTAAATCAAATTTCATGCGTGTGCGTAAATTTTTGTAGGAGTAGTATTTTAAGATCACTTCACAAATTTTAATTTTTTCCTTAAAAAATTAAATGGCTAAATTTTATGAAATTTTGAGCACAAAATCTGTTTAACATAGTATACACACATAGGAGGCAACCAAAAAAATTTTGAAAATCCTTAAATTATAAAATTTTTGCGTAAATCATACCTTTTATAAATAAAGTTAGGAATTTACCCCTGACACCAAGATATAAAACAGAGAGTGCAGGGACAAAAGGCTTGCATTAAAATATTTAACTACATTGCTAGCATACTTATATTTAGTGAGTGAGTTGTTTATTTTTTATTTTAATAATTGTATAAAAGGTACATAATATTAAATAGATTAGTAGTTTTAACTTTTTATTTATGTTGAAGGAATTGTTATATTAGTTGTTCATTTCTATGTTCGTAAATATCTTTAAACAGAGCATGAATAATATATAATTAAATCTGTATTATATACTGATCTCTATCCCGTAACTCTGCTAGCATTGCCGCGGGAATCGAATTGTTTCAAATATTTCCTATTGTGCGGAACTCTGAATAATTTTGGCAGATTGGTTTGGCACACCACAACTACAAGTTTGCCAATCCCTGTTTCAAATAACTTAGGTACTAACGTAATTAAATCCGAAATTCTCCAGAGATAAAATTCCAAGCAAAAAGGAAAGGTAATCTAAAAACACTTAGAAAAGCTCTTAAAACAAATCTCTTAAAACAAATCTCTTAAGACTAGGAAAATTTAGTAACTTCTAATCTTTAAAAATTGCCTTAAATTTTCACTTTCCTGAGGAAGAGTATTGTTACAGTTCAACAGCGTGTGAAAGAGTTTCCAGGTGCAAGATTCATTTCTTTCACTAATTAGGTCTCGGTTGATGTTCGTTTTTCACTTGAATAATAGCTTTTCTCAATTTTATTTATATTAAAGTTTCAATATTAAGTCATTAACCCTATAGCGGGCAGTAGCTAATAGGTCTAACCCAGCGTTCCTCAAACTGTGGGACGCGCACCCCCTTGGGGGCCGAGACAACTCTACGAAGGGGGAGGGGGCACGAGCATATTGAAAAGTCGAAAACTAAATTTTATTTAAATAAATTTGTTTGTTTGATAATTTGGGCTGTTTATAATTAATCCCTTAATTTCCTATTAAAAGTTATGCGATTTGCTTCCCAATGTCAGTCGTTTTCTACGTAGGCAATGTATTGGGGGGAGTAAGGAATAAAAAAGCAAATAATCTGAAATAAGTAAATACTTCGCAAACACTGTCAAGGTCCTTTTGTTGCGTTCCAAAGTCTTCGGAATAGTTTTATGGATATCACTGCGCACAGAAAAAATCGTACTTCGGAAAGACGTATATATACGTCCTAGGAAATAAACGCTTTGACTGAGCGAGAAGTTTATATACGCCGGTGGCACTTAAGAGGTTAAAGTCGTTTTGAAGTTTTAGCGTCAAAGTGTAGTATTAGTGAATTCAATACATTGTTACTGTATGAAGGGTGCGCGATGAAAATTATGATTAAATATTGGGTCGAAGATATCGAAACTTTGAGAAGCACTGGTCTAATTACATATTAAAAAATTTCTCTCCAAGAGGGTGTTGGATATTTAGTCTATCCATAGCCGTTAATTGAAGCTATAACGCATAAAAATTAATACAGATGGCAGCACGATATCTTTTTTTGCATTTCATGGCATCTGTTGTGTAGTTAAAAACAGATTTTCACGGTGTAAATCTACAAATTGTTTTTTGTTAGCTATAAATAAAATTTCTGATCTTTGAAAAAAATGTTGACGTATCTTAAGTATTTTTTTCTCTTATCTGATTGAATTAAGTAAATTTGAAATTAAAAAAAGGTTTTATTTAGGTTTTTGGAAAGCCTTTATATGTGGATAGAGGCTCTATCCACTGCCCCATAGAGCAGAAAAATGACCTAGAAATTTTCGCTATTCCTCCACTCGAGAGAGAGCACTTAGAATCATGTGAGAATGCTGGGATGTCGGAAATATAAACAAACTTTGTTTCTACTATGTGGTACAAGATTCTCGGGTTCGAAAATCTCGGACTTTTCTGATTGGAGAAAACGTTTGAATATTAAAAGCTTTCACAGTAAATAGCTCGTCAAATTTCTGAAATATAACTCATTTAAATTCTCAAAAATATCACACTTTATTTCTAAATAAAAAAATAAAAATGTGAATATATACCAATTTCTTTGTATATTCCAAGTATTATATATATATATTTTAAGTAAGTATTCTATGTTGTACAATTTTTTCATTATTATTTAATTACACTTATACTCTGTATTTAATTGTTATTGAAATGGTTATCAGCATAAATGTTGAATTTTTCGTTTATTGTGAAATAAAAAAATAAGATTAACTGCGCAGTGGTTATAACGTCTAGCCACCACCCAGGGAAAAGATTCTTCTATCAGATTTTTTTTTTTGACTAAATACCGTTCATAGGGAAAAAAGAAAACTAAAAGAAATGGTTAATATTTTATTAACCTTCAACCGTAAAATACTTTATGTACTACCGCAACCCTATTGGCAACCTTGGTCGTACTTGTATACTATGTCAACTTTATTTGTGACATTGATTAAAACAAAAATCGAAAATAAAAGATTTAAAAAATAATTAATTTACTTTCAAACATAATAAAAATGCACTTTTACTCTGATGTAAGTTATAGGCGATATCAAGTCATCAAAAAAAAAAAAACTTCTTCAATACTTAATTAGATATCTTTGATCCCATAACCAAATAAAAAATATTTTATTTAATTTGTTGTAATCCCATGATGAGAGAGCTTTTATTACGCGCGTTTTCCTTTTTTAAAAATAACATTCTACTCTTTCAGAGAAAAAACAGATACCAGATCCAGAATCGAAAAAATTCAGGAACACAAAAAATTCATCACTGTCATTATTTTTGAAATACTGCACATATTATAGCTGTAATTTGTTTGACCTTCTAAGTTATTGGTAGAGTTAGTTATAACCCATCTCTTATGTGTTTATTTCTCATTTAAGGAAGTTGTAAGTAATGTATTTCTCTATTGCGCTTTTTTCCATGTAAAACAGTTTTATGATATTTGAAAAACCACGGAAAGCACACACACACTTTGATGGATTACTACGCGAAGACTGAGACCAAGAGGAGTATTTTCAAACATAAAGCATAACAATTGTTTTTAGCAGTGACATACATATTATCATAATGAATACTCTTTTTACCCGGAAGTGGTCGCGCGGGACACGCAGATCACGAAATTGTTGATTCTGGCAGAACTGTTTATTTGTCACCAAAGAAAAATTGAAGAGTCCTTGAAAGTAGGTAAGTAACTTTCTCTTAGTTAAATTATTCACTGGAATAACGATTTGTATCGTGTACAATAAAATAATTATAAAAAAAAGGATTGGAGTGACTCAATAACCCCGCTAGATCGTATCGAGTGCGCGCCTGCTCCCAGGTTAAAACATGTTGAAGTCTTTTTGCTTTAAAAATATTAAAAATAATACAATTATTCTTCATCGGAATTTTATATTGTTGTTCATTATTTAACATCAACTATAAATGCTAATTCTGTGAGGCTTAAAATTAAAATTCGCTTAAAACTAATTATAATTTGAGCAAGCATTTAAAAAAACATTTTACATTTTTGTAAACATTGTCGCGCACTTGGCTTTACTCTCCTTACAATACAGCTATTATATCAAGAATGTTTTATTTTCTTTTAAACGAACTCATGCAAAGAGCGCGTACTTCGGCCGGTATACTTTTAATGTATCAGTGCTGCACAGAGTATTTTATAACTAATTAATTAATACTAAATTAAGAACAAGTTTAATAAGTATTAACGACTTCCATGGGCTTGTTCTGCAAAGCAAAGTTTTTATAAGGAATGCTTATGATTAGAAATTGACCCTCTGAGTTATTTTTCTATATTTAGCAGATATCCATATTTTGTCTTCTAAGCAGTCACCGCATTTTGCAATATGTTCAATTTAAAAATTAGAGAAAGGATAAATAACGTAATAATTGTCCTATTACTTAGTTAATTTCTTTTTTTGCTTAAAAGTAGTATTCAAAATTTAATACTTATGTTATTAATGTGTATGGTTTATAATTAAGATCTCGTATTCTAGCTTTAGTGTCAAAGTGCATTATTATTGCATTTAGTGCATTATTAATGTATAAGGGGGGCGCGATAAAAATTGTGATTGAAAAGGGGGGCGCCAGTATTGAAAGTTTGAGAAGCACTGCGCTAAAGGGAGTATTTTGTGCCTCGGCTGATTTAACGTGCATCAGCCTTTCAACATGTTGGTTTTTCAATGAGGTTCGAGCCTCTGCCATGCCGGCCATAAATACACGACCAGAACCATTAAGTTTTGGTGCTCATCTGATGACACTAGAGGAGTTAATGCACGTGAAATCTGGCTTGGCTCCTAGCCCTCCCGTTGGAACTTAAAAATAGGAGGAGCCATTTCGGATGTCGTCCTCGTCACTTATTGTGATTCAGAATGTCTATAACCTTTTTCTATAGCCCTCGTGTTGTGCTTCGGTGAGTAAGTGAGAGTTATGATTATGTCGCACTGTTCAGTTAAACTTCGGCTGTTTCCGATGGTCCTCGTCTTTTTGAACAATGGAAAGAGCGGATGACACTTGAACTGGCACTCCCTCTCCTAACTTCCACTCCCCACCAAGAAAGGGACGCTTGAGCCTCGACATATTTAACGTGCATCATCTCCCTCTGAACTCAAATCTACAAAGCTCGAGCTCATGAAACGCCGGTAAAGCGAGCGTTACCTTATCACTAAGTGACCATGTAGCCACATGTCGTGCTTTAGAATATGACAGTAATAAACACTCACTTAGCCGGTGAATGATAGAGAAAACCTGTAAAATACAAAAAATTAAGAGTCAATTACTACTTGAAAAATAAATTGAGTTTTTCATACCTAGTAGTTGGATGATGTATACTGTCAACATCTATTGCCTTCGTTCGAAAAAAATTTAATTTTTTCTCCCTTATGAAACTAAAATTAATTAATTTAATTTAATTCATGAATTAATATTTGAAAAAAAGGTATTAATATCAAGTGTCATCCACAGCAAGTTTAAATAATGTATTTGAATTTCAATATATATATATATATATATATATATATATATATATATATATTATATTTATATATATATATATTAATATATTATGTATATATATATGTAATATGTTATATAAATATCATATATATATATGTATATATATATATAAATTTGAAGTGGATGGCGCCACGCGACTGCAAGCCCCCTTTACCATCCCTTTCCAAGTGGCTGCGATGGAAAGCAGAGGGCAATGACTCCGCTGGAAGACGCAGCGAGAGAACAGACGTTAGAACACTAGAGAGGGACGTTGAGAACGCAACATTGGCAAACGCACATCAGCAGAGCCGTAATAACTCTTAAAACATAAAAGGAAGCCAATTAGGCAACGAAGCGCTTTTAATTGTTTCACTTTATTCATTACTTGTTATATTCTTCATTTTATTTATTCTTATTCTAAAAATAAACAGATCATTCTGGCAAATCTCAGTTTACGAATTTATCCCAGTAACAACATAACATATATATAAAGATATATATATATATATATATATATATATAGTCGCAAAAAATATATGCACCCAGAAGAAATTGAGCTACATTCACGAAATTTGGTATGTATGTAGTGTATATGAAAATAAACAAATGATTAAAAATTCAGAACAAAATATCATTTTATTAAGCGGTTACAGCTTGCAAAAGGTTAAAAATCAGTAAGTAGTAAAGCCACCTCTGGCAGCGCCGAAATTCGGCGTGGCATCGATTCAATTAAATCACTTATGACCCCCTGTGGAAGATCCTGCCATAGTCTTTGCATCTGCGCAGTTAATTCTCCTGTATCTCGGGACGGCTGCAGTTGCCTTCCCAGCGCGTTCCAGACATGCTCTATTGGCGAAAGATCTGGTGACCTGGCAGGCCATGGTAGGACGTCATATCCTTAAAGACATTGTTGGGAGAGTCACGCAGTATGTGGACGAGCATTATCCTGTTGATAAATGGCACCTGGGCGACTTGATAGCATGGGTAGCACAATCGGCGTTAAAATATCGTCCACGTATCTGCGAGCTGTCAAAGTGCCTTAAAGGACCACTAAAGATGATCGTGTGTCCCAAGAAATTGCTCCCCACACTGTCACACCTTGTGAAATTGCTGTATGCCGCTCGACAATAAATGCCGGATCGGACCGCTGGCCGGTGCGCCTCCACACGTGCGGTGGTCATCAGCACTGAGACTGAATCGGGATTCATCACTGAAGATGACACGTGTCTGTCACACTCCAAGTTGCCCGAGGTCGGCAAAATCCAGTCGACACTTCAGTGGTAAGCGTCTTTCAGCTCCTCAAGCCAACTGTCGTCTCCTTATGGTTTCTCTTGATGGCACTGGATTCTGGAAGGAGGTAAGTGGCGTTGAATCGATGCTATACGTAAGTGGCCACTTTCTGATTGCACGATCCTCGCGATCATTTGTGTTCCTGGACGTCCTGACCCTCCGCGACGGTACACTCTATTTTCCACTGTTGCCAACACCGAGCAACTACCATATCGCTCCGACCGAGGTGGCGGCCGATACGTCTATTCGACCAACCTGCTTCTCTGAGGCCTATTATACGGCCCCTATCAAAGTCCGTCAGCTGCTCGTACTGCCGCCGGTTACGTCTTAGAGGCATCCTAAGTCTCAATATCGTCTATCAAAGTCATCAGATTCGTTTGGATAGCCGTACGGCGCTCGTAAATGCTTTTAAACTCTCCCAGTTGCGCAACTAATATGCGCATAAATTGGCTTCGAAATTTTAATCATTTGCATATCTCTTACCAGACTACATTCTTGCCGAGTTTCGTGATTGTAGCTTGATTTCTTCTGTTTATATTTTTTTGCGACAGAGTGTATATATATATACACTACTGCAATTGCTAAGGACGGTTTTCCATAGCAACCACAAAACGAAAGGAAGCAAAATGTGGAAATTAGAATAAGTGCGGGATATTAGTAAGAAGAAGTATATGAGTATGCAAATTATTTTTCCATGTCTGTTCATCACGTGATAGCGTTCATAAGAGCTTTAAAGGTTTTGACGCGTGTTGACAGTTGTTGTTTCAAGTCAAAGTTTTACAGGAAAGATTTAATAGACAAACTTAAAACTTTTTGGCATGTCTTCCCGACATCACATAGATGGTTTTATGCTTTGGCCGAATTATTGGAAAGATCGAAGGGCGAAAAATAACAGATGTTGCCAGGGTGTTCGACATCGTTCACAGCGTTGTTTCACGGCTGTGGAAGTCATTTAAAACTACTGGAATGTGTAGTAGACGGCACGGGGGAGGTCGTGTTAGAAGTACGACGCCTTCAGAAGACAGATATATCGTCCTATCAGCAAAAAGGAACAGGCGCACCACAGCTCAGCAGGTGGCAAATCAGTTTCTTGCCGCCTCAGGAAAGCAGATCTCCCGAAAAACTGTTGCCAGACGTTTGAGGGGAGGAGGACTATACGCACGCAGACCTGTTGTGTGTGTCCCATTGACCAGACAGCACCGTACTGCCCGTTTGCAATGGTGTCGTGAGCATATAATTGGACTGAACAGGACTGGGTATGCGTACTATTCTCAGATGAATGTAGGTTCAGTCTGTCATCGGATTGTAGACGCCATTTGATCTGGCGCGAGAGTGGTACTGCTTATCGTCAAGAAAATATTCAGGAAAAGGACCGATATCCGACATGCAGTATCATGGTGTGGGCCGGCATCATGATCAATGGCCGCACACGCCTACATGTGGTTGCGAATGGAACTATGACGGGCCAACGATACATTGATGAAGTTCTACTTCCTCATGTTCGTCTTTTCCGTGGTGCTGTCGGTGATAAATTTGTTTTTATGGACGACAACGCAACATGTCATCGAACACTCGCTGTTCAGGATTGTCTAGACAGCGAGGGTATTCAACGTCTCGTATGGCCAGCGCGTTCTCCAGATCTAAACCCCATTGAAAATGTGTGGGATGCTTTGGGGAGGCAAGTTGCTGGTCGAAACTATCCTCCGACAAACAAGCATACCCTCTTACGTGCACTCATATAGGAATGGGATAAATTGCCTCAACAGCTGCTGGATAATGTTGTGCAAAGTATGGTACGACGTGTGGAATGTTGCATCACACTCCACGGTGGACATATCCCGTACTGATACCTTTCTTTAAGGTGCCTGCTGACTTTTAGATTCATTGTTCCATTTCTCCGTACGCAGATCAAATGAACATTTTTTTTTCTTTCAGATGTTTCACAGCTTTTGTACTTTCCAGAATAATAAATATTCTCTTTATTCTAATGTCTGAACAGTGTGGCAACTATATTTTATCCTACTAGGCCTCATGTCTCGCTTAATGTTATGCTACATAGCAATTTGTGATCCATCCTTAGGAATTGTCCAGCAGTGTATTACATATATATATATATATATATATATATTATAGAGAGTGAACTAATAATGTGGGAATGAAATGAGTATTTATTTTAAAATAAATACCGAAGTTTAAACCGTAAAAATGGTAAACATTAAAATACATTTTAGCAGATTTTAATTCTCTAATGCACGGATTGATTCAAAAGATTATAGTGTAACATTTTTTTTTCGAATGGAAGATCTGTTTGAACCTTTATCTTTTGCATAAATGGCACGTCCCCAATTGTGAGAGCCGTTTTCAGTTTTGACACGATCTAGTGGCGGCTCTCGCTACCAAATTTTGGCATTTTATTAATTTTAAATCAAGCTTTCGTTACATACTAAATATTGCCGTGATTTAATTTTGCTGAGAGTTTCTAAGTCAAGTTGATGCTCAAGGGATCCTTTGCATGGCACATAATCATATCACATGCGTGGCTGCGATTTTCTCATCCAGAAAATTTATCAACTTCAGCTAGGATTGAATCCGCAACCTTGGGCTTACGAGAAGAGCACGCTACATCTAAGCCACCGATTAGATTGCTTTATAGGGCAATTTTTCTTCGCCGGTAAAATAGTTCTTTAAAATCTAGAAGTTCAAATTCATTTGAGATAAAAAGTTTAAATCGCTCTTCTTGCGTCGTTCCAACCATTCATTCTCTTAATAAAAAATCTTGAATAGAATAAATTGTCGAGGACTCTTTCAAACACTTCCACTCCGAGGAACAAAACTAACTAAAATTACAATACAAAAAAGAACTAGTAAAGAATAAATTAGATTAGTTAGGAAAAAATTAAATTTAAACTGGGAATGTTACAGAATACCGTTGTTCTTAGGAAGGAGAACAGGAGGAACTTCTTTGCTGTTATTTTTGAGAATAGGAACGTGATTTAGTACTTACACAAACGTCTGGCAAGTCACGGCAAGTTGAATTAAATAGTGAATAGAGAGAGAGACAGAAGATTTTCCCCCATGATTCTCAAAGGTTTGGGAAATCAATTGTTTAACAAAACGGAAATCAAAGATTCCAGTTAATATAAACTTTGTAAATAAATCTCAATACAGAGAGAGTTGAAACGTTTGCAACTAAAATTGGATAAAATTCTTTTTGTCCTACTTAAAATGCTTTTGTGATCGAATAAAATGTAAAGGGTGAAAAGATACGTTTTTCAACAATTAAAAAACCATTTAGGATTCTATTTCATTAACCATACGATCTTTTTTTTCAATGCCTACTATTAGTTCACTCTCAGCCTATTTGTATTTACATCTGTTGTGTCTTGTGAATTCCAATTTCTTCCTTCTTTAACATTGTAGGTTCTAGAACTTTTCACTTTTATTTTATTATACTATACATACATACATACATACATACATACATATATATATATATCTTGTTCGAATTTTCAATTGTTAAAAAAATAATTTTTATTCATCCTTTTAAGTTAAAATACATTTCTTATAGATTGGCAGTGGATGACAATGGATGGTAATACAATTTTTTCAAATATTAGTTCATTAATTGAACTCAAAATGAATAAATAGTGACAAATCAAAATAATAATCCAACACCCTATATAGATAGAAAAATTACTCGTTTCCCTGTAGCACAATAGGCAGCGGGTTTAACTTCTAATCCAAAGGTCTCTGGTTTTTAATCCAACCGGGATAGCCTAATTTTTGGAGAATGTGATTCTTTTTTACTATGCTATTTTATTAGAATACTTCAATTTAATTAATGAATAAATAGTATAAAAAAATAGTCCAACACTTTATATAGAAAGGAAAAATGCAAGGAAAATCACTTTCTTCTTTGTCACTTAATAGTGTGATTCTATCCTATGTATACACGTATTTAAATTAATTGTAACTATTTAATAAAATGTAACTAAAATAAAAATTTTCTTTGTTGACTTCAGTAGAAACTGACTTAATTTTTTTAATATTATTTGGTTTAATTTCTGCTAAACATAGTGTTCATTTCTCAAAGCTGTTTGATGGCCTAGTAGTCATGGCCACGGGCTCGTGGTCGGCGTGTCATCATTTCGAGCCGAAATATTGCCGAACACCTACCGCATAGTGAGGTTAATGCTCGTTAAATCTGGTGAAGCTTGATCTCCAGCTGGTTAGGTGTGGAAGTTCGAAGAGAAGTGACAGATTGGGTGACATTATCGTTGCTCGAACGTGATTCAAAACTACGATGGCCGTCACCAATAGCTCTCGCGTTGCTTTATATTTCAACGTGAATAAACTCAGTTTTTTATTCAGAAATTCAAAAGCTGAATAAATTGATAGTTTATGAAAATCTTATTCAATGGCATGATGAAGAATGTTAAGCCCCACGCCTAATATTACAAAGGGCGTCAGTCAGGCTGTGGGTCCCCCTGGCGATGCGGGGGATTCGGGAGTGTACGTTACGCCATTGGTCTTATTCAGAAGCATCATGGAAGCTATTACTATCGAAACTCGTAATTTGAACCACAATCAAGTAATGAGAACAACATCCAAGATAGCAGTTCAAACTTCAAAACTACTCCAAGAAATTGACTTTGAACTTCCATAAATTTAACGAGGCATCAGTTCATTTTTACGGTGGGTCTTCAGTGGTACTAGGTTTCGAACCTGAGAATCGAGGATGCCGACCATTAGTTCGTGATCGTGTTAAACATTGGATTGAAAAAATGTCAATGTTAACCCAGTGCTTCTGAAACTTTCACTATATTGGGGACCCAGTTTTCAATCATAATTTTTGTCGCACCCCCCTCGTACAATAATAATGCACTTTGGCTCTAAGGCTACAATACGAACTTTATTATAAACTGTACAAATTAACAAGATAAGTATTAAATTTCGTATATTCGTTACTTTTAAGTAATATTTATTTTAAACAAATTACTTTTAAGAAATAGGATAACTATTATTATTTTTCTTTCTCTAATTTTTTAAATCAGAACCGATTGCAAAATGATGTTTAAATAAAAATTTATTTCATTCAGCATCCATTTCTAAATGTATAAATGTCATTAGAAAAAGCGCCTAGTCTACTATGTTTTCTATCATATCCATCACATTTGGCATTAATATTAAAAGCGAGAAGACTTCAAAATGTTTTAACGCGAGAGAGCAGCCACACACTCGATAATAAAGTTAATAGTTGCGCGAGTCACTCCAATGTTTTTTTTTACAATTATTTTAAATTGTACATGATAAAAATCATAATTCCAGTAAATAATTTAACTAAGCAAAAATATACTTAACTACTCTCAATGACTTTTCCTTTTTTCTTTGGTAATTTGAGAAAAAAATCCATTAATTCTGAACTAAAATGTTTGAAAGGTACGTAACCTTAATAAAGGACACAAATCATAGACACTTTTCGATAACATTACAAGAATGATGTTTGCCAGCAAAACCGTCATATTTTGTTCAAATTATTGTAGTTTTGTTGTCCTTTGACTTTGAGCCCACGTGACTGCTCCCGAATTAAAAGTGTATTCAATACAAAAATATGGAGTTTAGTTCTAGTAAGAGAATTGTGTAAAACGGTCATGCTCTATATGTTTTAGAACACCCATAAAAATAAATCTTAGCGAAATAATCCTTCAAAGTGCTATCTGTGCATTTCCAAATATCATATAACTCTTTAACATGGAAAAAAGCACAACTAGATTATTTACAACTTCCCTAAATCAGTGTTTCTCAAACTGTGGACCGCGCCCCCTCCTGGGGATGCGAGCATATCGAAAAAAAAATTTAAAAATAATTAATTTACTGGAATGAATTAAAACAAAATACTTTCAGACATAATAAGAAATGCACTTTTACTCTGATATAATTTATAGGCGCGCGATATTAAGTCAACAAAAATAAAAACTTCTTCAATACCTAATTAGCTATCTTTGATCCTATAACCAAATAAAAAACCATTTATTTGATTTGATACAATTCCATGATGAGAGATTTCTTTTATTACGCTTTCTATTTAAATCTAACATACAACTCTTTCAGAGAAAAAACAGATCCCAGACATAGAATCGAAAAAATTTAAGAACATAAAAAATTCATCACTGTCATTATTTTTGAAAAACTGCACATTATAGCTGTAATCTGTTTAACCTTCTAAGTTATTGGTGCATTTAGTTATGACCCCTCTTTTATGTGTTTGTTTCTCATTTAGGGAAGTTGTAAGTAATGTATTTCTCTGTTACGCTTTTTTCCATGCAAAAGAGATGATTTTTGGAAAACCACGGAGAGCACACTTTGAACGATTACTTGGCCACGACTTATTTTTACGAGTATTCTATTCATATAAAGCATAAGGCGAAAAACGTTTTACACAATTTCATATAATAATAATGAATACAATTTTTACCTGGAAGTGGTCGCGTGGGACGCACAGATTACGAAATCGTTAATTCTGGCAAAACTGTTTATTTGTTAAAAAAGAAAAATTGAAAAGTCCTTGAAAGTAGGTAAGTAAACTTTCTCTTAATTAAATTATTCACTGGAATCACGATTTGTATCGTGTACAATAAAATAATTACAAAAAAAAGATTAGGGTGAATCAATAACCCCGCTCGACCGTATCGAGTGCGCGCCTGCTCCCGGGTTAAAACATGTTGAAGTCTTTTCGTTTTAAATATTAAAAATAATACAGTTATTCTTCATCGGAATTTTATATTATTGTTCATTATTCAACATCAAATATAAATGCTAATTCTGTGAGGCTTAAAATTACCATTCGCTTAAAACTAATTATAATTTGAGCAACCGCTTTTAAGAAATCATTTTACATTTTTGTAAACATTGTCGAGCATTTGGCTTTGCACTCTTTACAATTCATCTATTATATCAATAATGTTTTATTTTCTTATAAACGAACTTGTGCAAAGAGCGGGCACTTCAGCCGGTATACTTTTAATGTATCAGTGTTGCACAGAGTATTTTATATCTAATTAATTAATACT
Source organism: Trichonephila clavipes (assembly GCA_019973935.1). Classification (NCBI taxonomy): domain Eukaryota; kingdom Metazoa; phylum Arthropoda; class Arachnida; order Araneae; family Nephilidae; genus Trichonephila; species Trichonephila clavipes. The sequence continues at coordinate 35,893 of BMAU01009747.1, read as the reverse complement.
AAATTAAGAACAAGTTTAATAAGTATCAATGACTTCCATGGGCTTGTCTTGCAAAGCAAAGTTTTTATAAGAAAAATACTTACGATTAGAAATTCACCTTCTGAGTTCTTTTTCTATATTTAGCAGATATCTATATTTTGTCTTCTAATCAGCCACCACATTTTGCAATATGTTCAATTTAAAAATTAGAGAAAGGAAAAATAACAATAATTATCCTATTATTTTATTTATTTAATTATTAAAAGTAGTATACAAAATTTTAATACTAATTTTACTAATTTGTACGGTTTATAATTAAGATCGCCTATTGTAGCTTTAGCGTCAAAGTGCATTATTATTGCATTCAGTACATTATTAATGTATAAGAGGGGCGGGATAAAAATTGTGATCGAAAAGGGGGGCGCCAGAATTGAAAGTTTGATAAGCACTGCCCTAAATGAAAAACAAAAACATACAAGAAGGGACAGAACTAATCATACCAATAAGTTCTAAGGTCAAACGGTGATCAGCAAATCTGCTTCCTGCGTGAAAAGTGAATAAGTCTTTATTTTATTTTTTCAATTAATGTACAGCATTTTAATAATAATACCGATGAATTTTTTACCTTCCTAGAATTTTTCTCTGGGTATGAGTTTAGTTTTTTTTCTGAAAGAGTAGTTTAAAAAAAAAACGTAATAAAAAAATCTCTCATCGTGGGATTACACAAATAAAACAAATCTTTTTAATTGAGTTTTAGGATCAGATAGTTAAGTAACGTAATAAAATGAAAATTTTTAGTTTTGATAAAGTAATATCACCAGCTAATATATATATAAATTAATCAGTGTATATATAAATGCGTATTTTTTATGTGTAAGAAAGTATTTTGTTTACTTAATTCCAGTAAATTAATTTTTTTAACATTTCATTTTCGATATGCTCGCGCCGCCCTTGAAGGGTTATTACGCTCCCATAGGGGGAGCACCCCACAGTTTGAGAAACGCTGATTTAACTCATTTGTATGATAATTCGGTTACGATTTAACATTTTAAAAGCAACATAATTTTGATTCATGAACATATGTTTCGGATCTATTCGTGTACCTTCTTCTAATCCTCTTGGGAAATCTTTGAGCTATCAATTCGCGTTTATTCACAACCAACCCTTTTGAAGAAGAAACCGTGATATTTAATTTAAGTCTACTATATATAGTCAAGTGTGTCTAGCTAGTAACGAGGAGAAGGAGAGAGAGGAAGCCAGAAGTGGTGAAGTGAAGTGAGATTGCTACTGATCAGGTATTACTCAAATTTATAGGCTAATTCAAAGTATTAAATGGACGAAAGAATTAAAGTGACGATTGGTCACTAAAGTTAAATTAACATTAAGTTAATTAGGATAATAAAATTGATCCTAACATAAAGTGGTCAATATTTGTAGTCTTCTTATAATTCGTGCATCTCGTTTTGTTCCTCGTATTTTGCTTACATTGGGACATTCTCTTCTAGTTGAAATTAATTGAATCAGTGTGTTGCTATTTTGTGAGATCAATAAATAGATTGTTTCTGAAAAAATGGCTGGTGTTTCTTCTCTTCCTCTCACATCTCTTGGCAGGCTAGAGAGAGGGATGATTCCCTAACACATACATACTGATTTTGTGTTTGAATCTTAATAATGATTTGTTTTGGAAGACTAAAGATATTTGTATAAAAAACAAAGTGAAAATTGCTTAACACGAAACCGAGGGGACTGGAATTTTTTTCGTGTTAAAGGATATTGCACAAAAAAAACCCATAATTACACAAGATTGAGTTTATAAGAAAAAATTTATTTACATATTAATGTATATATACTTGTATTTGGTAAAAATCATGTAACAAAAATACTCACAGTAACTTAATGAAATGTAATATAAAATTTAGCATTAACAAAATCTTTACGGAATTCCATTTTCGTCTTCTGCTTTTGATCAACAGCCTTAAGGCTGTTTTCGCCATATTACCAAGACCGTGAACTTAACTTGCAGAACATTTTCGGACAGAAAAAATGTCTCGATGTTTATAAAAATTTGTAGCATTGTAACTTATACATTTCTTTATAAGATAGTGTTTATAAAATTAAAAAAAATCATAAATAATTAGTTTTTCCTTTTAACATGTTAAGGGATAGCTCATTTAGCATTACGGTATTGGAGAAAAAATGCGAAACACATTTTATAAAACAAAAATGTGCCAACTCGGACAAAAATGAGTAGTATGATGAAATAAGTGATTCTCTATAGGTTAGTCAAAGCCAGAATATAATAATAATGTTTCAGTACTTTTATATATGCAAAAATATTCTGAATTTGGGTCCTATTCTGTAACATTAGCGGAAAACAGCCATAAGATGCAAATTCATTTTAGGCGAAATAGCAGTTTGCTTTCCTCCTGAGCTCGTAAAAAAAATCGAACAAAATAGGAAGAAAAAAGAAACGCGAACCAAACTCACTGATTTTGACTCACATTGTGCGATATGCTTGTTATCAAATTCCAAAGCCAACAGAAAAGATATTAGATGTTTTTGTGTGGCGCTTTGTGGAAGTGGAGGGTGGAAGTAGTTTAGATAAACAAAATTGGTTTTTGTCACAGGCAATTCCGAGGGTATTTCAAAGCCAAGTTTTAACATTCCTTCTACAAAACCATCCCCCTTATTTCACGTCACTCTTAAATCTCGCCTGCGCAACTAAAATTTTTCGTATTTTGTTCATTCCTAGAAGGGAAATCTTTCCGTGCTAAACTATTTTTGTTTCATGTTAACAGGAAAATATGCAAGAAACTAAAAAGTAGTTTGGCGGGATCGTTGTATTACTTCATGTTAACCGATATTGCGTCTTAATCGTTTGCGCGTTAAACGTATTTCACTGTATATATATATATGTTTAGTTAAAACTTTTCCATGTATGCGTCGCAGGAAAATGATGAAATTAGGGATTTCTTCAAATCCCTAAAAAGGGTATGATTAATTCACTCAAGATGTTAAAATAAGATCTCTTTGAGGTCATCTCCCTGATGTAAGTAAATGATTTGATAAAATCTCCGAAATGTTTTTGTGAAATGATGAAATGAACCAGTCATCATTTGCAGAGCTCTGTTTTCGCTTGTTACCTCTCCCTCCCCCTCCCTTCTCCTCATTCGTGTCAGGCAGCGTCGGGCTTCTGACGTGACGGACCAAAAACAAAACAACATAAGTATCATTTTTTATTTGTATTTAGTTATATTTTTTTGAATTTTTATCTTTTGATTGATATATTACTTTTGTATGCCTGAAAATTAGAAACGGGATAAACTTAAATAGAAAAATATAAACAAACAAATTAGGGAATTTGACCACGCCCGCTTTAAGGATAAGAAAAGCTTTTTGATTAAAAAAATGTATTTTAAAAAGGGAAATAATAACTGAGAAAAATGTGATACAAATAAAGCAGATTATTTCTAAAGTATTACATTAATATATAATTTTTTTAAAAAATAATAATTGAAATTTTACTACAAATATCCTTTTTTTTAAAAAAAAATAAAATACCAGCTTTTTTTATCTAACTAGCTGGTATACCCGTTCTTCACACGGGTAAATTGAAAAATTAAACAATACAGACTGAAGGATAAAGAAGATTTAATGAGTTAATTTTACTTGAATTGTAAACTAAACAATAAAAGCTCTTTGCATATTTCAGCTGAACAAAAAATTATGTTTGCTAAATTTTAAGTCTGTAGATATAATAGCTGATAAAAAATTTGTTTTATTTATAACTTTTTTGTGGGTCGATTTTTAAAACACCTTCCTTCTGCTCAGCAAAAGTAACACATTGTTACAAATTTTGTGTAATAAATGCTTAAAATAGTGTAAATAATTTGTATCTGGATGTGTGTAATACAATAATATTACTTTCTGATGCATTTATTTTATGTTAAATAGCTCTTGGACGCGACTTCGTTCACGTGGAATTCAACAAAAAAAGTGTTTATTCAATTCACAGAGTTTACGAAACCTTAATAATTATGTTTTTCACGTAAATAAATACCTATGCTATAATTATAATTTCATTCTTCTACTTTGTGAATCGATGTTTCTTTTTTGAAGTTAACTTCTTATGGCACGTTGGGGAAAAATTTTCGTTACGCGTTACCAGTTACGGTTACGCGATGAAAGTAAGTTAAAGATGTATGAAGTTCAGGCTTTTATCACGTTTTTAAAACAGCTGTCGTGAGTATAACAATTATTCATATCATAACCACGAGATGTAATTTAATATATATATTTAAATTCAAATAAATTCAAAACTCTAAGAAATTTATAATTTTAAGTGAAACAACTCAACTTGTATTGAAGCGATTTTGTAAATAAAAAGATGTATGGTTTTATGTAAATTACAACAGTGAGAGAGAGAGAATCTGTTTTATTATAACTTGGACGAATCAAAAGCCATCTAATTATTTTTATCAAACTCAGACAAAAAACATTTACAGAATCGGAACGATAATTTTCTTCGCCACGATATGGTATAAATTTTTTTTACAAAATAATGTTTTTTCTTTCTTACGATTTCTTCTAAAATGAGTCAAAATCGACACGTTTTTATGAAAATGATTTCTAAACCATTCCCGTTGAATTTCCTTTCGCTTTAATGAACTGATATTCTACCCTAAAAAAGTTCATGCTTTTCTCTTTTAGAATCAGTCATTTAAAAAAGAAGGCCAAAAATTGTTTTTCTTACGTTTTTCAAAAAAATACTCAAAATTTTAAGTAAATGTTAAATAAATTCGTTATTTATAGAAGTAATCTCACGAAAAACTTTTTTCTCTGTGTGTAGAACAATATTATCCATAATCCGCGCGCAGAATGAAAAAAACTGCAATTAAAAGTTACGGTTTTAAAAAAAAAATTTGGCGTTTTTCGTCTATTAGCATTTTTATGAGAATTTTTTTGCTAAGAAATTATTCTTAGGTTTTTTTGTTTAAAAACTGCCATTGTTTTCAATTAATGTGTGAAATTGTAAACCATTAACAAAAAAGTTTAGCCTTCAAAATATAAAAAGCTTTAATTAAAACCGCGATTTTATGAAAAACCAAGGGTTTGGAGACGAAAACCAGTTTCGCGCCAAATTGGCAATCAACATCTGCTTCATCACGTCCACTTCACATTTTCTTAGGGGTTACACTTGAAAAGCTGGAGACAAATGAAAATCGTCGATTTTGACGAGGAAAAAAATAATAAGGAAAAATTTATTTTTGTTTCAATAATGACATCTACTTCGCAACATTACTAGCTACTTACTATTACAAATTTACTACTAATGCAAAAAAAGGTAAAATTTACTGCCCAAAGAAGATTTCTATCAATTAGTGAGAATGTCTAACGAAAAACACACACACACAAAAGGACTTTTACTTCATGTTATTTCGTCTCTTTTATCATCATATCCAACTTCATTTCGAATACTTTTTACCGGCCTTGCCGGATGTGGTAAGACATTCGTCAGTAACCTTTTGATGGAAATTTCTAATCACTATTCGAACAATGATAGATACTGGCATACATACACTCAAGAGCCAAAACATTAGGACCACCTGTCGCTATCGAGTTGATCCACCTTTGGCGTGCAACACAGCTTCAACCCGACTTGGCATGGATGCCACAAGTCCTTGGTAGATGGCCGGAGACACATTGTACCAGATGTTTAAGCAACGGTCACGCAGATTCGAGATACTGTGAATTGGTGGTCTTTGAACTCTTAGCTGCTGTCCGATGACTTCCCAAATGTGTTCTATCTTATTGAGATCCGGTAGGTTAGGTGGCCAGAGGACATTAACTGGAATTCAGCATCATGTTCCTGGAACCACTTCTACACAATTTAGCCTTGTGACACGGGACGTTGTCCTGTTGGAACGTTCCATTTCCAGCTGGAGAAACAGAGGTCATGTAAGAGTTCAACTGGTCCACAATGATGTTCAGATACCCTGTAACATTCATGGTCTGCACTACAACAACCACGGATCCCAGAAATGCCCAAGAGAACGTCCTCCAAAGCATAATACTGTCACCACCGGAATGTTTATGACCTACTGTACATTGACGGAGCAACTGTTCACCTGGAAGACAGCTTATCCTGATATGACCATCAGCGTAATGAATGACAAACCGTAATTCATCTGACCAGGCAACTCTCTCTCACTGATCCATGAACCAGCCATGACGTTCCCGGGCCCAAAGCAGGTGCAGTTGGTGATGCCGCTTGGTCAGCAAAGGCTGACGAGTGGGACGTTTTCTGCGTAGCCCCATATCCAACAGTGTCTGCTGAACAGTGTGCTCCAATACTATTCTACTTGGTCTTGCATTGTATTGGGCTGTCAACTGAGCCACTGTCTGGCTCCGGTTTTGCTTCACCATGCGAGACAGTCTCCAATGGCTTTTTCTTTGATAGCGTGTAGACGTCCAACACCATGTCGTCTACTGCTGGTTTCACCGTCATTCATCTACTTTGCATAAGTACTAACAACTTTAGATCGCGAACAACCCATGAGTCTTGCAGTTTCAGAAATACTTGTTCCGAGCCATTCCAATCTGCCCTCTATCAATGTTTCCGCAGTGTTTCCCAGCACACACAGAAATAAGTGGAAGAATGATTCTTAAGACTCTCCAGCAGCAGTTCAATACCACTTCCAACTGATCACGTGCCTTCCACATCATCCAGGCGAGTTCATTGCAAAATGTAAGGGTGGTCATAATGTTTTGGCTCTTGAGTGTATATAACTTGTGCTTCAAATAGTAAAGCAGCAGTAGCTATTTCAGGAACGAATGTTCATACAGCTTTAAAAATTTCTTTATTAAGATTACTTCTGTTATATTCTGAAAGTACTCGACAGCTTAGAACTCTTTTCAAATACATAAAAGTCATAATCATTGATAAGATAAGTATGATCACACACAGTGCTCAATTATTATTGAAGGTTGATTCCAGATTAAAACAAATAACTGAAAATTTTCAGTCAAATTTTGGAGGATTAGATATTATTTTAGTAGGAGATTTACTTCAGTTAATACCAGTTCGTTCTACGCCCATCTATAAGCAACCGAAACAGACCCCATCGTTGGACCGATTTTATGGCAAAATCTAAAATTTTATGAACTAAATGAAGTCATGCGTCAAGTGAATCAACAATTTTCTTCTATACTTACAAAAATTGGAAACAGCGAACAACTTGATGAAATAGAAATAACTTTTATTGAGTTTCGTTTTTGTATTGTGAAAGAGAAGCTGAATTAAGGTGTCCTCAAGATATACGATTATTCAACACTAACAATGAGTATAATAATAAAATATTGATATGTGGACAGATTAACTTCAACTGCAAAAGATATATAAATATATTGGCTGTACTTCAAAAGAACAAGAAACTTTCCTACGTCCAAAATTACATAAGATGTCATTAATTGATACAAATGGATTGTCTTATCAAACAATTTATGTAAATAATATTTATTATATGATTACCACAAATATTGATGTGACTGATGGATTGCCAAATGGTGCAGTTGGAAAGCTAATTCATGTAGAAACAAATGATGAAGGATTAGTTAAGACAATATGGCTTGAGATTCCACATTTACCTCAAATAGGGGGGAAATTAAGACGCAAAAAGACCATTTTGCCTTATCTCTACAAAATAACAGAATGTTGTTGCTGCTAATGCCACCTGTCTGACGAGGCCTACGAAATTCATCATGGCAAGGGCCTAGATGTACGCCTGCCGTAGCCTTGAGCACCATACAGGTGACAGAACGATTTGGCTCGGTAACAGAATAATTTCAAAGACAAAATCAAATACTTTGATTCATGCAGTGTTTTCGAGATTCTTAAATGATATTGAGTGCAAAACCTAAATTTCTTACTTTAGCTACCACGAGCCTTTGATAACAAAAGTATGAATTAAAACACTCATAAGCATAATGGTAAGAGATTAATAATAATGATAATTTTCTATAAATGTATACAATATATTTTTTTTAGTATTATGTATTGAAAATGAAAATTTGGTTTATATACTTAAACCTCTTCTATCCTAATTATTTTTAAATACAGTTTGAAATAATAGTAATAATAATAAATTTGTTAATTATATATAAGATTACTTTAAAAAATAAAGCTTTTTTATACAATTCAACACATGTAAGCCAAAGAAGTTAACTTCTACCGCAGGTTCACACTGATACACGCACACATTTTTTTATTTTATTTATTTCTTTGTTTTTTGTTGACCAAGGGGTGAGAGAGACGCATGACCTTTGATACTATCGATGGGGTGAGGACTGTAAAATCATTACGATCAAAGGACATGAACGGGAAATATCGCGAGTGGCATCAACCTAATCACAGAAAAAAATTTGATAGAACTTCTAAAAATCGTTGAAACAGAAGGCTCGCTAAATAAAGTAATCACTGTTTCAATCCGGTATTGTCCACTATTTCATTGGTTTTACCTTTATTTTGGTGAAACCCTAATTTTTTATTCTAAATTAAAGTACCCTAAGTTACTCCTTATAACATTAGCTATCTGCCAGTGAAGAATCCGTCAAAATTGGTCCAGCTGTTTCAGAGATAGCTGGAACCAACAGACAGACAGACAAAAATTTTAAAAATTGTTTTTTTCATCATAATTGTTTTTTCATTTTTTCATATAATTGTTTTTTTCATATTTCATTTTTTTCATTAAAAGTTGTTTTTTTTCATATGTATATACTTTTAAATACATTTAGTAAAAAGATGTTAATTTCAAATTACAAATAGACACTTCATTTTTATTTATATGTATTTATTACTTTGTAAATTAATTTCGAATAAATAATTTGTAATTCAATGTTTATTGTTGTATTAATTATTCTACTTTTAATATAAAAATGTATCATATTTGCTAAATTTGAACACTTTTAAACTATTGACAATATTATTTCCTCATTTCAATGAAACAGGTTGGGGATTTGATCAAATCACTTACTTTACTTAGGGAAATTACCTTACAGAGTTCTTATTTGAACATCTTGCGTGAATTAATCGTCTCCCTTAAGGATTTGATAAAATCCCTAATTTAATCATTTCCCTGCGACATATAAATTTGTTCGGGGAAAAAAGGAAAAATTACTAAAATTAAACAATTGCAGCACGTCGAAAGAAATGTTTGAGAATTGTGCACATTTTTGCGGCTTGTTTATATATATTTCTTATATTTTTCTAACATTCCTACGGAAGAAAAGGAAACAAATTATCATACTAACTCTACATTGACCTTAGAAAAAATCCTATCGATTTTTTCAAAACAAAAACTTGTCTTTTATTTAGCCATTTGTGGCAAATGTTCTCCCACACTATCGTGAACCTTTTTAAATATTGAGAGTAATGCAACTCGATTTCCAATGATTTTAGAGGTAGTACTCTTTCATTCTCAACGACTGCAAAACGAAACCAAAATATTCAGAGAAAACCCGCAAAAATACTTCCATTCTTTCCCTTTAGAAAAAAGGTTAATGTGTAAAGCTCGTCACGTTCTAGCATATTTCAATGTGAGGGGAAAAAATTCCAATGAAAAAACCAAACTTCGCTATGGGAGCAAACGCAGCAGAATTTTTTCGGTTTTTCAACAAGAAAAAGGAACTATTTTTTTTATACGAAAAAAATACTAATAACATTCTAGATCAGACACAGTTTTTTTTCTTCACGATAGTAGTTTGAAATTTCATCACGGCCGCAGAATAGAATTTTGGATCAATTTTTCGTTCGTTGGTGATATGGATTGTAAGGAAATTCAAGAGACCCAAGAATTATCCTTTTTTTGTGGAACCTTTTTCTAGTAATGCGGTTCGTAGCAGTGGAACAACTACTCTTGCGTAAAACTTTCATTTTCGCTCTTCTGTGTAAAATTCAAACTGGAATGGAAATGTTTCTGCATACATTACTTTTAATAAGCAGATTACTGAAAGAAAATATTTAACTTTTACATTCCCACTAGAATAAAGTGACCAGACGTTCCACTCTTCGTGGAACATTCTCGATTTTTAACAATTTGTCCAGCGTCTTCAGAAAATAGTCCCAATTTTTGAAAAGTTTGCACGACAAGCTATGGAATAATGAGAAAACGTGAAGTGAATATACGGTTTTCGATGGTCATGTGTCTATTTTCCAGGATATCATCATTGTCAAACCGATATTTGCTTTGTGAAAAAGTGTAACTTTGAAATATTTTAATTTGACAATATTCTGACCACAATTCACGGTATTTTGCTCATAATCGCATAATAGACGTTTTATACTTAATTTTTGTTAGTAAACTAGTCAAGCTCCTCGTATGATCCTCCTCGAAGCCCAATAGTTCGGTCAGCTCCAAAATTGACTGTTTCCGCTATACCTGGTGGATTCTACGTCAGCTATTAATCTCGTGCGACCACACAATCGCTGTTCATTTCTTCTAATACTTAGATTTTACGCTTAACGATCGACGGATAGCCATTAACTCACATACTAAACGACAGGAACTTAAACAGTTGTTATTTTTGCATAAAAAATCAAGTCATCCTTACAGAAAACAGTTTTTAAACTAAAATCACATTTAAAGAATATTTTCCCCTAAGAGATTCATTAGAAGTACCCGAATAATACAAATCTTAAAGCAACAATGAATGACTTTCCGCATTTTCAATCAAGCTCAGTACGACTTAACCCCTTAACTGCCATCGGTGTCTCGCTCAACCAATGCGCTGAGTGTCCCGGGCGTATATATACGTCCTTCCGAAAAACGATTCTTTCTTCTGCGTTGCTATCAACAAAATGTTTTCGAAGGGACCTTAACAGTGTTTGGGATGGATTTACCGTAAAATCCGGCATATAACGCGCACTTTAAACACAAAAAATAAGAGCGAAATTTGCACGTTATACGCAGGGTATAAATGTGAGAGCTTTAAATGTACAAAAATAAAAAGAGGAATATAGACAAAAAAAATTTGACTTCAGTGTTTATCGAAATACTGTTCATTTAAAGATATGACATTCCTTGTGAAATGAAAGATTTGTAGTTCTAGATTTTCCCCCTCTATAAAGCTTGAAATAATACCTTGAAAGAATTACTCAAAACAATAGCATTGAGTTAGTACATTTCAGGATCCTTCGTAAAAAAGGGGTGCGCGGTGAACATACCAAAGAAGTAAAAATTGCAGCTTGAAAGTATAGGTGCGCGTTATACGCCGGATTTTATTGTACTTATTTCAGAGAAAAAAATTTGCTTATTTCCACCTTTTCTATCCCCTCCCATGTAAAATAGGGCGGCATTGGGGTATGAAGCACGCAACTTTTAAACGGCAGTTATGGGGTTAAAGGTTATTCGGGTTAGAGACGTTTTAGCCGCCCTAACAGTAGGTGTGTGTATTAATTCCGCATTATTTACATCAAGGGTATCAAACTCAAGGGCTAACTTGAGCCAAACAAACAAGGTTCAACTTTAAGTGAGCCGCAAAAAACGTAATTTATTTCAAATAATTTATAACAATAAACATACATAAAATAGTAGTACGACACAAATTTAATGTTTACTGCCTGACACTTGACATCTCTTCGCTGCTTCTATCTTTTCTATTTTAGGAAAAATTTTGCTCACAGGGTTCTTTTTCAAAACTGATCCAAGATGTGCATCATTAATACTATTTCTGATAGGAGACTTATTTCCTTTCATAATTTAAAACAACTGCTCGCACCGTGAAGTACTTCCAAAACATGGAAATAATTTCATATGGGAATTTTCGAGTCTCTTCAAACGGGGCTGGTAAATATTTGTAAAATTCGAGCACACCCACTTTACTGAATTTTGCATTCAAATTTCAGTTGCACTGAATCTGAATCACGTCCATTTGCATATGACTAGGTCCTGATTCTATATTTATTGAAAAAAACCGAAGAAAACAAACAAAATTTGTCTTCCAAAGAATTAAAATCATTAAACCTTATTTAAAATTCAGTTCTAAAATTTTAATTTTTTTTCTGCATATATTTGATACGATACAGTATCAACTAGCTTTATTCATGTTTAACGTCAGGAAGTGCATTAAATCTTCACTTTTCAGTTACTTTTCCTAAAGATTACATATTATCGTACGCCGACATATTGCCCGGGCTGCAAAAATGTTCGTTACGGGCAACATGTGACACTCCTGCTGTACATCCTCGAATTGCCAGTTGCGATGTGATATCTACATAAGTAAGTAATAGCCTCCATGCGATGACGATCGTTTTGGCATGACTAAGATACTTGTTTTCGGTTCGGAAGGTACTCAGTTCTAATCTCCCTTCATTGCTGACCCTTTCCATGCAAAGAGAACCACCACAATCATGGCACCATCTATCCGCCACAAAGGCAACCAAGCCGTCTCACACATGACACAACGAACAAAACCGTCACTCACCGATAGCGCAACCCACGAAGTCGTCACTCATGATGACGCAACCCACAAAGCCGTCACACACGATAATGCTACTCACAAGCCATTGCGCATGAATGAATCAACCCACAAAAACATCGCACTCAAAATGACGCAACTGCTCACACGCTTGCCACTATTATGATATGGTTCGCTCTTCTATTCACCGAATCACTGGCAGGGGAGTACTGTGGCGGTGTGATATCTATATAAGCCAGTAACAGTCTCCATGCGATGACGATCGTTTGGGCATCGTGGCTAAGACACTCGTTTCTGGATCGGAAGGTACCCAGATCTAATATTCCTTTATGCATTTAAATTTAATTATATTTTTTCCTACTATGGCTTATGCGTGCACGAAATAAAATTTTGCTATTTGCTGTAAGGTACTGTAATTTTAATGATCAGCTGTTTAAATAATACTGAACAGTTAGACAAAGCAGTCATCTGGGCCCATGGTACTGTCTGATTTTGTCCCGTCATAGGCACGACATCATCTTCAGCAGCAGCAGTTGTTTAAATAAGACTCATTATAAATTTAAGAATGATTCTACAACATTGCTTTAAAATTTCACTTTTATTTTTTTCACGTGTTTAATTTTAATTTATTTATTTTATACAAAGTCTTGATATAATTTACTTTAAAAAAATAATAAACAATCTTGCTTAGCCTTAAAAAATTTTTATTAATTCTAAGAGTTTCTGCTTTTTCAAAAAAAGTTTTTCCTTGTTCGAAAATAAAACGTCAAAAAATTAATCACAGCTACGAACTGAATGTGAATTGTATTATAGGTGAAAAAATAATAATTTAAAAACAACCAACGCCTAATGAATATAAATTGTATTATTTTAGAAAATGTGAAATGAAATGAACTAACGATCCAGAAGTAAAAATAAGTTTTTACTGTAGAAGAAATAAGTAATTGGTTGAAGTCAAATTCAGTTTTCGGAACCTTTCTTGAGAAAAAAATCTTTAAGAAATCATTATGATATAATTGTCATTGCGACGGAAAATTTTCCATTATTTTATTATTTCTTGTTGAGTGTTTTTTCAGAATTGATCACATAAATAATTTCGCGCAATTCCGAGACATTCATTTTACTTTCCTTTTTTTTTTTACTTCGCAGAAATTTTGATAATACATTAAACAGTCCTTTTTAATTAGAAAACAGGTCAAATTTTATTTTATTGGTAAAATGCAAGTAAAAAAGAAATTTTTTTCTAAAGACGGATTAAAACTTTTTTTAAAAAAAATATATCTAATATTTTCTTGTTACGATCAATTTTGTTTTCTTTTAAATAAGTAGTTATTCCAAGTACCAAAACGCGGAAAAGGTAATTAATGTTTTCCCTTTAAAAAAAGCAATTGAAGAAAATTTACTTATTAAAGGTTGTTAAATATTCCAATTAAAAATGCTCAACTCAGTTTAAGCATTTATTTGATTTTTGTAGAATGCGGGGGGGTATGGGTTATTTATCCCCCCAGTGAGACTGCGGATTAGTATTTGCCATTGCAGACATAGTACATTCCTCGGGAGAAACTGTATATACAACCTCTGACAATAAAGTTAGGTGAATAGTCCTGTAACAATAACGTAGATAAAATATTAACGAAAATTACCCCATACTGTCTTTCGAAATAGTCATCTCTCATAACTATGTACCACTGATATCTGCTATACATGTTCTGGAAACTTTTCAAGAAGTCTTCTTTTCAGATGGAGTTCAAAAGCCTCGTTACGTTTCGTTGAATGTCAGAAATAATGCGTTTCCTTTCAAAGCGAGTTTCAATCGAGGTTATGGGAAGAAGTCTGGAGGATTGAGATCTGGCTCGAATGGTGGATGTTCAATTTGCACCACCTCCTTCTTTTTGCCAGGGACTGTTTGATAATATTGGCTGAGGACGAGCATCGTCGTGAACAAAAGAACCATGAACCTCGTGCGTACTGGGGTCGTACCCTGCTTAGACGTTTCAAGAAACGGGTCAGAATTTCAATGTATCTTGCCACATTCATCGTCCAGCTATCGTGCGTATAGTTAATAAACGATCTTTCATGCTTAATTTACCCACTATCTCTCTCTCAATGTCGGATAACGGCTATTTATATGTTTTACCGCCAAAGTAAACAGTTCAGTTATCTCATAAGATAACTAGGTATTTCATGAAATAGCTATACAAGTAAGTTAAAGTACATAATAAATGAAAAATTTCATACTTTTCCTAGTTATTCTATGAAAAATGACTAGTTATTTTTTAAAATAACTTATTATAAATAGTTAAAGAGAACAAAAGTAAAACATTTGAATGCTATTATATTAATCAATTGATCATAATAGGTAAAACCTCTAACAAATACATTTTATTCCTATTGCGGATGATTAATTGATAAGTAATAAGGAGAATCAGATGATATTAACATTTAATCAGATGATATATCATATTGGTAACATTTGTTAAACAAAAAGAAAGAAAGAAAGAAAAGAATGTTTTGCATCTCTCTGTTACTGACACAATTAACTTTTCGCTATTTCCTGAATTTCAAAGATATCATAATTCTAGAATAACCAATAGTCATGTGGTACTTTTCTCTGTGCTGTTTTAGAACTTTTTATTTATTCTATCCATGTTAATAATTTTTCACGAGTAAGTGCAGCACTTTTTTCCCTTTGCCGCCCCGCGCTTATTTAACAATAATTAAAAATTTTCTCTTGCATTCAATCTTTCTTATTTACATGTTAGTCTTCCAATTCTCGCTGATTGATTGAATATTAACGTCGCACTGTACAGCTACACGAGGGCTTTTGGCGACGGACCACGTCATTTTGAACCATGGTCAAGTGACGTGGACGACACCTCTCCTAACTACCACACCACACCAACGGGAGGACGTTTCAGCTCTCGACAGATTTAACGTGCATCGCTGCCCTACACGGCGGGTCTTTAGTGGTACTGGGCTCGAACCTGTGACAAAGCAAGCCACAGTCCGATACCTATACCACTCGGCTACCGCGGCCACTTCCAATTCTCGCAGAAACCATTGCTTACAAAACAGGTTGCAAAAATATTTGTTAATAATCCAAAGTGTAAAATGCTAACATATATACACCGCTTTAAATTTACGTTTAAAGACAACGGAATGAAGCACACATACACACACACGCCATTGCAAAGCTGCTACAAGCAGTTCAAAACGGATTAAAAGCATCTAGAATCGGTTCAAGGAATTTTTTAAATGCTGTAATTCACAGACTTCAACAATCAATTAATCGTTCTTCTATAGAATACCTAGTTAAATCGTAGAATTCAATAATTTTATGTGGTTTAAAGGATTTGCCGAGTTACTTCATGAACTACCTAGCTATATGTAATAACGGAATTCACACTTTAACGGTAACATATAGAGAGAGAGACAAATTGTCAAATTATATTTGTTAGTATATCCAAATTATTTTTTACTACATCCAATTATTTTTTTGAAGTTAACTTCTTATGGCACAGTAGAGAGAAATTTCCGTTACACGTTACGCGTGACGCATTACCAGTTACGGTTAGCGATAAACGTAAGGTAGAAAAGAATGAAGTTCCGAATTTACCCCCGTTTTAAAAAATGCCATCTAACTCATGCTATCTATCTCAGACAAAAAATAGTTACAGAATCGGAAAGATCATTTTTTTCGCCACGATGTGGTATACTTTTTTAACAAAATAATGATATTTTCTATTTTTTACATTTTTTTTAAAAAATGAGTCAAAATTGATACGTTTTTATAAAAGTGGTTTCTAAATCATTCCCTTTAAATTTCCTTTTGAGTTAACGAATTGATATTTTATTCTGAGCAAGTTCCTGCTTTCCTCTTTTAGAATCACTCATAAAAAAATGGCGGAATCTTTTTTTTTTTTTGCAATTTCTCAAAAAATACTCAAAATTTTAACTAAATATTTAATAACTTCATTATTTATAAAAAAAATAATCTAACGAAACGTTTTCTCCATATGTAGAATAGTATTATCCGTAATCTGTTTAAAGATTGAAAAAATAGATTAAAAATTACGGCTTTTAAAATTTCTTTTGTGTTTTTCATCTATTAGCCCTGAGCTAGCACCCACCCCCTCACCTCATTCAACAGTAGCTTTAACAAGCCTTTCCTCTTTTAGATTTGCGATACATACTTTGTTTTGTTTTTACGTTACCTAGAAGTCAAATTATAATCAATTTTATGAATTAAAAAAATCGGAAATGAGTTTTTAATCTACCCGAAGTAGGCATTTAAATGGTTCAAAATCTGTCAAAAATTAGTTTAAGGAGAGTTTTTTGGATATACAGTTTTAAAATTCTTTTAAGGAAATAATACAAACAATCTATTGTTTTAAAATTTAGTGGCAACACAACATTTCTTCTAATAGTTTGGCAATAAAAGGTTGTGTTTACTAAATTTTCAATCGAATGGAATTTCTAAATCCAGTTTAAGAAGTGAGTTTTTAAATCATGTATATGCTTTGGTGTAATTAATTTGATTGTTGTGAAAGTGTTATATAGTGCTTCATTAATTTGTATTTTAAGACTACAGTGGGCAGTAAATTTTTTTACAAACATGTCCCAAATTTTTACTGGCTCTATGTAACTTAGAACTAAAATCATATAAAAAAATTGGTGAGAAAAAAAAATAAGTATAGTTTAAAAAAATTTAAAAACTTTCCATGCGTTTTGATTTTTTTTAATTTCATATTTTCACCTGATTTAACTTCTTTAAGCAATTCTTTACAAATGTATGCAAGCAATGTAATGTTTTATATGATAATTTACAAAATATGGGTAAACGCAAATTTTTATATAAAAATTTCAAGAATTTTAAGGATTTTCTATACATAAAAAACTTTAATTTCTTCTTTCACCCTATCACTATTATTACAATGCATCCAAGAATTTATAACTATGCATTAGATGAATACTTCTGGAAAGTTTGTTTTGTTATAATTCGACAAAAATTGCAACGCATGGAACATTTTGCATTTTTGTTTCGAGGCAAATTTTTGATTTAGACTAATAATGATGATACTTTTGTCAAAATACATACAATAAAAAAATTTTAGCATTATGTATTGAAAATGAAAATTTTGTCTATACTTATACCTTTTCCATCCTAATTATTTTTTTAAATACAGTTTGAAATAGTGATGATAATAATAAATTTGTTAATTATATATAAGATTACTTCAAAATAAAACTTTATTATACAATTCAATACATGTGAGCCAAAGAAGTTAACTTCTAATGCGTGTTCACACTGATACACGCTTTCTTTCTTTTTTTTACTTTATTTACATCTATCACCGAAACACTCTCTAAAATAGAATAAAATTTGAATTCAGTTTTTGAAATTTACTATAAAAGCTCCAAAAGAATAAATGGAATATTGGAAAAAATGCATATTCAAAGAATTGGAAATCTGATTCAATTGGAGAATAAATTCGCAACACAATTCCCGTAAAACTCTTACAACTTTTCGATGTTTTAGCTTAACATAGATTACTCTTCACCCATTTTTCGCCGTATCCTTTTATTTCTCAATGCAACAATTCAATATCGAAAGATTACCGAATAAAATAAAAATTGAATTTTTTCCTGATTTCTATGATTTCGGATTGTAGAAGAATGTTGGTGGAAATCCACCAGAAATTCCCGTTTATTTAAGCAATTCCAACTACTCCCTTAGAAAGTAAATATCTGAAAATATTATTTGTTTCCAAGTAAGAAAAACAATTGTCAGAGCACGTGTCGATTTAAAATACATTTTGCTCATATAACGATGTATTTTATAGGCAAATTCATATGAAAAAAAAGATAAAAAGTTTCACTATTTTATTAGACAAAATGTTGACATTTGACAGAAATTAAAGATAACATATGATTCTTATTTAAATTTGAATTAAAAATATTACTGTTTAAAAAGACACTCTTAAAATATTGCTCATAAATTATGAGCATAATTGAGTAAGGAAAAGTAATTTTAACCCTCATTCAGGTTCTTCAGTGCATTCATCAGCTATTAATCTTATGAAATAAACTCGTTTATTATTATTACTTAAAAACAGGTCATTAACCATTAGGTCAAGAGCGGCAAAAAGGTATTGGAGTACAATCCACAGGGCCTCTTCGTGGTACGTTCTGGGTAACGGTAAATCTCTCCTCAACCTTTTATGACATAAAACAATTACTTAAATGTTAATTCAGCAGCAGAGTTACTTTTTTAATGTTATTTTGTTACTTCACTGTCATCATTGTCCTATGAGACATGGTGGTCAAGGTAGCCTAAAGCAGCAATTCCTAAACTGTGGTCTGTGGACCCACGGGGGCCATAGTCCCTTTTAGGGGATCCACAAAGGTATCTTTTAATGTTAAGATGTCCTCTTTTTACGAACTCTGAAAGCCTCACAGAAAAATTCAAATATGTGCCATGTAGGAATTGCAATATTGGTATTCCGGGATACCGAATACCGGTATTTTGAGCCATTTGCACAATTTTCTAATACAGGTATTCACAAGCTAAAATACCTGTTTTTCGGTATTCACTAGAAATTTTTAAATTGTCTCCATTATATTTTCAGGGATAGCCTACCTAGCAAAATAGTATAACTTTTTATATATAATTTTATGTCTCCCTAACGGAGGAAATTAATTAGACTGTGAATATAAAGTTCCATCGTTCAATCAAGAAAAGTGATAAAATATGTGAATTATCCAAGGGGAGGTGAGACAAAACTATCCTATTATAACTCAGAACGGTACTTAGTTCACTAACGCAGGATTCGTAGTTTGATATTCTGTAAATTGGTGAGTTTGTTATTCACAATGTTTTTGAATTTCATACAGTACAAATGAGGCACTGTTTTTTTATAATCCAATTTCAAAAATATGTAATAGTACCATAGACTGACTAGTGATATTTACGCTTTTTTGTGGTTTAAAGAAATAAGATGTTCCTTTAATTTTTGGTCATTCTTTATATACTGTTATAATTTATAAGTTACAAATTATTTTTTGTGATACTTACACTCTTTAATAAAACTGGCAAGTAAAACAAAGAAACACCTGTGTTTTTCTTCTGTTTCTAAAATTTCTACTACCAGTATTAAGATCTAAAAAATATCGAATACCGGTATTGAACCTTTGGTCGATATTGCAATCCCTAGTACCATTCTAGACAAGATCACTAAATTCCCGATAATCAAGAAACTCTTCTAGAACATGTACTTCTCGATCAAGAATATTAACTTAGGGAAGGGTGTTCAAAATTATTGGCAGCCGTGAAGTCAGGCTGATACATAAAGGAGGGCCCCAGAGAATGAAAGTTGAAAAACCACTGGTCTAGAGTTTAAAGTACGGATTCGTGGATGGCGTGTCATGAGTTCGAGCTTAATACCAATGAAGATTCTCCTTGCAGAGTTCACCGATACTCGTTAAGTATGCCAAGGCTCAAACATTGTTCCAATGGCGGGGAAATCAGGAGAAGGAGGTGACAGCTCAAGTGTCGTCCTTGTCACTTAACCATGGTTTAAAACTCTGTGGTCCGCCATCGTTCCAATGGCGGGGAAGTCAGGAGAGGGAGGTGACAGCTCGTCGTCCTGTCACTTAACCGTGATTTAAAACTCAGTGGTCCGTGATGAAAAGCCCTGGAGCAGCTGAGCAGTGTGACGTCAATATTCACTAACTCCCCCACGACACATGGTAGAGTCAATCAGTGATTTTAATAAGGAGATGAGGGAGGAACCACAGACGAAAATTCTAGTACTGAAGAGCAGTCCTTTTCCAAAATTAAACATCTTCTATAATAAGGTTTGACAAGCTATGGCACACGTGCCACATGTGTCACGTGGTACAGTTCTCAGTGTCACTGCACCGCTTTATAGTCTGTTAGTTTTGAGTGAATGGAAGCTGATAAATTTTTGTAATCGACGTTATTTGACAAACATTTTCAGAGAGAATTATAGATATTTACGGAATTACGAAATAATTTGAAAGATAAATTTACTGCTACTTTGTAAATTGTTGAATGTCATTACAGAAGAAATTTAATTGTTTGAGAAGAGAAAAAATTACATGTAACCTGCCTTCCGCTTTTGGTTCTACATATCTAAGTAAAAAATATTTCCCTATACGAAAAATATTTTGAGAAGAAGAATTTTCCGCAGAGAAATTGTTTAACAGTTGAGTGCTCAGAATCGGGTCAAATTGAATGTCACAAATTATAAAACTTATTTTGCAACGTAAAAGTAGACTACTAGATTCGAATTAAAAAATTTGTTTAACCACAATGAGGGGAAGTAGTTAGATCTTATGTTGTCTATACCTGAATTTAATAAATATACTTAAAAACACATAACCTATGCACAGTTTTATTCATTTATTTTGTTCAAGAAATAGTCATATTTTATGCTGTTAATTTTTTTAAAACAAAATATCTTTAAATGATGCAACATTAATCTACTGCGTGTCTAACTGACCACAACAAAGGATTTATTGCATGTAATTTCCAGTAAAAAAATTAACGTACATATTGTTGTAAGATAGAGAAACAGTCCAGGTTTACCGTTGTCACAAATGTTTGATGCGGATTTCTTTCGTTATTATGTAAGTGTCCCATCAGTAAATCTAATCTTGCCACAGCCTTGTCAACATTTTGTCATTGATCAAATTAATTGCAGTATTGATTCTTGATTGTAGTTCAGGATTGGATTAAGGAAATGGCGGAGTGTACGCCTAATCCATTGCGAAACCACATACACTGAAATCTAGCTCGAAAGATCTGGTGATCGTGGTGACCATTGAATAACCCCTTATCGACCAATCCCAACTGGTACATCAGCATTGAGTAATAATATAACAATTGTAGTAGTGAAAAGGGGCGCTATCCTGTTGGAAGTGTAACCTCCTAACATTTTTTTCTTCGATGATAGGCATAAGGAAAATCTGTAACATACCCTTGTAAATATCATGAAATAATACAGAAAAGTACGTTTAACGCGAAAACGCTTGAGACGAAATAACACAAAATAGTACAACGGTCCCGACAAACTACTATGTATTTCCATGCATTTTTTTTCTTTTAACACAAAGCGAAAATCGCTTTACACGAAAAGATATCCCTTCTGAAGATGAAAATACAAAATACATCAGCGGCGCAGGTGAAACTTAGAGGGGGAATGAAAGAGAGGTGGTTTCATATGTTTCGTAGAAAGTAGGCAGACTTGTCTTGGATTTACCCTCCGAAAAGTCTGTGACACGAGCCAGTTTTGTTTATTTAAGTTGCTTTCACCTTTTACTCCTGTAAATGCCCCATAAAACATCTCCTCTCGCATCAGTTGGGTTTGGAATTCGGTGAGGTGTACATTGCAATGTGAGTAAATATCAATAAGTTTGGTTCATTTTTTTTTTCTTCTCTGTTTTAGAACTTTTTGTAAGAGCACATTGGCAAAGATCTTAAGGAGAAAACAAACTTCTATTTCGCTTAAAAGGAAATTTGAGTTTCTTAAGGGTTCGATAAAATAAAAGACCAAAACGGAAACATGAAAAGATTTTGGTATTGCTCAATTATGTATACACTTTCATTAGGTTCATGTGAATATTTTGGTTTTACTGATATTTATCAAATATATAAAATGTTCTCTTATAAACTTAATGTTGTTCAATATATGATATTTTTGCAATATCCTTTAACACGAAAAATATGTCAGTCCTCTCAGTTTCATGTTGAGCAACTTTCACTGTAGTACCTCTTGTTCGGGGCATTGTTCTTGTTTTTCGGACGAAATTCCCTCGTACTTGCACAGCAGAAGAATTTCCATGATACTAAAGAAAGCATTTCGCTTTTTCAACACCTTTGTACGTCTTCATTATCGTAATGATGGATAGAGAATAATTAACGTTAGCTAAGAAATAGCGTCACTTATGAAACCTAACTCCATCTATGAATAAACAAACTTAGGATATATTACTAATTATCTTGCTTTAAACGGGTAAATTTCATACGTTTATAACATACGAAATTGTCCAACTATTTTGTAGACACCCTCTATAATAAAACTGTAAAACAGTTATTGACCTATATGTTATAACTGTGCATGCATTATCACGGGAATAAAATGGTTATCAAAAATGCTCTACTGTGTTATTGGTTTGGTAGATTGGTTTGGCACGCCACAGCTAAAAGTTTTCCGACACCTATTACATACTTTGATCCTTTAAAGTGTGTGATCGAGTTAATTCGAGCTCAATAAACCGGACAAACTTCCACACACGAGATAATTCGAGTGAGCTAAACATGACAGTCCACACTGGAGATAATTCGAGCGAGGTCGTATTTTTATGCTGTTGTAATCTTCTCATATTGGAATTTAAGCAAGCGTTATCTGCTCTCGCAAAACTAACTGCGATCCGTTGTCGAGATTTCATTAATTTAGGTAAATATAATTTTTTAAATTTTTGTTAAACATCAGCATTTGCATCGCATATAGTTTGCATAAAAAATGGAGGTAAAAAAAAAATTTAGATTTCAGAAGCAAAATAATAGAAAGACTAATACACATTTAAGGATTACAATACCGGATCAAAAGTTCAATACCGGTATTCGGTATTTTTTAGGTCTTAATACCGGTATACGGGTTTCAATACCGGTAGTAGAAATTTTCGAGAAAGAAAGAAAACGCAGGTGTTTTTTTATTTTTTTTGCCAGCTTTATTAGAGAGCGTAAATATCCTAGAAACTAAATTGTAACTTATAAATTATAACCATATATAAAGAATATCCAAAAATTAAAGAAACATCTCACTTATTTAAATCACAGAAAAAGTGCAAATATCAATATTCAGATTGTGAAACTATTAAAAATTTTTGAAATGTGATCTTAAAATGCATAATGCATCAATTGTACTGTCATTAAGCCTGGAACGTAATATCGTGCAAAATTTCGAGTTGCCGAAAACGCTCTTTCGTTATCTACGCTAATTGGTGGTACTGTTAGCAATGCGTGATATACTTTTAAAATGCGTGATATTCTGATAGAAATAATGAAACCAAACCGATGTGTTATCAACTGATTCTTTGTTTACTTTAAAGTTATTCTTATTCAGTAATATGGGTTATTATTTATGAGTATATACATAATAAATATGAAAAATATTTTGAACAATAAAATAGAATATGCAAATACAGTGTGAATAACAAACTCACCAATTTAAAAAATATTGAAATATACGCACTTTCTTCACAACTACAACTTTGTTGTCACAAATACGAATACCAGACTACGGATCCTACGCGTGTACAGCATCGCCCTGAGCCGTAATAGGATAGTTTGAGCCTTGGAGGTTTCACATATTTTATCTCTTCTCTTGATTGTCAGATATGCAACTTTATATTCACAATCTAATTAATTTCGCCCGTTAGGGAGACATAAAACCAAAAACGTATACTATTTTTACTAAGTTGGCGATCTCTGAACATATAGCGGAGACAATTTAAAAAAATTCTAGTAAATACCGAAAAACCGGTATTTAAACTAGTGAATACCGGAATTACAAAATTGTACAAATGGCTCAAAATAACAATATTCCGTATCTCGGTATGCCGGTATTGTAATCCCTATACACAATACTATCATACTGATACAAATGTAAAAAAAATGGCGTAGACTAAAATCTTCCAGAATTTTACGAATAATGGGACGTCTTTTGGAAAGTTTTGTTCCACCAACATATCTAAAAAAAAAAATAGAAGAGAAGAATCTTTCACAAGATACTGCGTTGCGTGTTGTGCTAGAGTGAGTGACTGAATCTTAATGTCGCACTATTTAGCTACACAACGGCTTTTGGTGACTGACCTCGTAATTTCGAATCATCATCAAGTGATGACGATAACGCCACTTGAGCTACCATTTCTCACCTAACGCTCCCAACCCTTAACGGAAGGATATTTGTACCTCGACATAATTAATGTGCAACAGCTCACTTTGCTCGTCTTCAGTAGTACTAGGCTCGAACTCGTGACACGACTCCGTTTCCTTGACTACTAAGCTATCTCGGCCACTGGAAGGGATAGAAAGGAAAAGAGTCATTACATGTGTAAGAATTGCAGAGTTGGGCAGTGTGTGGGACTTTTGCTTCCAATTGTATTCCACGAAAGAAAATTATGAATAATTTTTCTTTAAATAAAAATATTACTATTATTATCATTTCTATTAAAAATTTTACATAAATATTTTTGCGGATAAAAGTAGGTTTATTTCGGGGGAACATGAATTCAAAAAGATGAGCATGTAAGATTGCAATATTCGGCTCTTATCTACAATGTGGTTCAAAACCCAAAGTTAAAATTAAAAAAATTATTGATTATATATATATATATATATATATATATATATATATATATGTGTGTGTGTGTGTGTGTGTGTGTCATGATATTTTGAAGACAGAATCAGATTAAAAGTTAGAAGAAAGGAAGATATTTATTCAATCATTTCTACATCTGCTCTGATGCTGAGAGCAGGGAGTAAAAAAGCACTCCACGGTTTCGATTAAAAATGGATAACACTTGAAAAACATGTGGTAAGTATCGCGGATTTTATTACGGTACTTGAAAGTTAATGCTGACATATGTTGACTACTAAATCTAACGATCTGGAATTAGACATGTTTATTGGCTAGGCCATAAGCTCGGAAAAACAAATGGGTGATTAGTTTGATACTTGAAGATGTGAACTGAGAAAGATGAGTTAAGTGTGTGTGTGTGTGCATGTGTGTGTGTGCGTGTGTGTGTGTGTGCTAGATAGGGAATTAAGTTTTTAATCTAATTTAATTATCCTCATATGTACATGTATATATATATATATATATATATATATATATATATATATATAATAGAGGATCCGACAGACGTTGTCCTGTACACACATCTTAAATTCAAAAATTTCAAATTTTTATGAATAAGCTTTAACAATCTGGACCATTTTGAGTAAAATTTGTATTAAAAGTTATAACAATGTCTTACGTCATTACGTGTACGGTTATCACAATTCAATCAATCTAAAGCGCGTGAGTATGTGTATACTATGAGCGAAGTTAAATGTAAAGGCTGTGTGAATAAAAACTTAAACTTGTTTTAATTAAAGGTGAAAAAGTTGAGAGACTCAAACTATTTTATAACAGGTATATTTATTAAATTGTACATAAGCTTAATTTATTCTAATGGCATTAGATGTGCAATATTTTTGGTTAATCCTTGAGGGGTATAAACAAATAAATTGGATGGTTTTCTAACTCTGGAACACGCAACATATAATTGGCCGTGAGAAAAGCAAGGATTTTCTAAATTTAAGCCACAAATCTAATAAAATACATTTTAAAGCGTCAATTGAGCTTAAATGTAATGTGCAGGATTATTTTGGATGACAATACAATACTTTTTAATTATAATTAATAAAAATTAATTGATTAAAACTAATTATTTAAAAAATTACAAATACAGCCACGTAGGCGCCTTAGCGACCCTTTTGGCGACTTATGTCAACATTTGAAAAGGTTTTTTTCTCACGTGTTCAAAGCATTCAGTTGAAAGAAAATTTTATATACACGACTGTTTTGGATGACAATACTTTAATGATAATTGATAAAAATTAATTACCACTTAATATTGTGATTCTGTCATATGTATATACATATTTATATTAATTGCAACTATTTAATAAAAAGTAGCTAAAATAATTTTTTCTTGGTTGATTTAAGTAGGAATTGATTTTAGTTTTTTTTATATTACTTGTTTATAACAATAGTGTTGTTGCAACAATGCAGGTGAATGTTGAGTTGTATTTTCTGACTATTTTTAATTAATATCTTAATCTGCGATATCGAACCGAATTGTAAATCTAAACCATTCTCGAATTTACTTGAACCCGCACAAAAAATTTCATCGAAATCGGTCCAGCCGTTTAGTAGGAGTTAAGTGACAAACACGCACAGAAGATTTTTATATATAAAGATATATATATATATATATAAAGATATATATATATATATATAAAGATATATATATATCTATATATATATATAAGACGCATTTGTTGTCTGTTTGTCTGTTCCCTCATAACTCGAGATCCAAACACCCAATTAACGTGAAACTTGGTACACGTACACAAAATTACACGAGAAAGGTTCTTAAATAGGTTTGGCGTTCATAATTCCTTCCAAATGTTTTAAAATTTAATTTTTAAGTGATTTTCCAGTGTTATGACGTCATACGTAGTCACGTTTCTTACAAAGTGGACAATTTATACTTTACATGCAGTTTTTCAAGATTATTACATATTTTTACTGTAGCTATGTTTATCGGTTGGAATATTTATTCAATTTTTCTATTCTTTAATATTTAATTAGGATTATTTTTCGAATAAATAATTTTTTAAGGATTATTCTTTCAACAACTAAAATTTTGTTTTGTTGTTTTGGCAACATTTAGGTATTATCGCGGGATGTTTATGTGTGTGATTTTGCTTGCAAATTAAAACTTATATATTTATTTCTTTAGAATGCGAAAATTATAATTTTGACAAACTAAAACTTCTCATTGATAAGGGTTATATTTCAGTTCGGTTCAAATGTAGTATAGGGGGCACTTTGATTTGGCAATTTTCTTCGGATTTTTCGATTTTTATCTAAATGTCATGGTGAGATATCGAATTCATTCTAAAATAATTAATACCGAAAAAAGTACCTTGAAGACCACTTTTAGTAACCAAAATAAAGGACTGCGCCAAGTAGCCCCCCTATACTACACTTGATCCAATAATATGGTTCTTTGCAATTTCATGTGTCTTTATTTTAACCTTTAAGGGTATACTATTGGCTTCAGTGCATAAAATTGCCATGCAGAAAATCATACTTGAGTAATCATACTGCCCAAGCAAAAGCAGTATTGGTAGTAATTACATATCAAACTGGAGAATGAGCAAAACAGACAATGGCTTAAATACCTGTTGAGGAAGCAGGTGGTCGTAAGATAAATTATTTTTGGAACTTATGTACTATCCTGACAATCGCCAACATTCAAAATAACTTGGCAAGTTGGCAACCCCGATTTTACATGTCATATATATATGTTGAATTTTGAGTCGTGCTTCGTTTCATATATCGCCAATAGGTTGCGGTTATATGTAAGTACCTTATTTTTTCAAATTATGCTTTTTCATTGATAAAGTTAGTTCAGTTCTTTTTATGTCGTTTAATGTTAGTATTGTACTTAATTTTTCAATTTATTTTTATGCTCGGGATATATATACTTTGGATAATTTTTTTAGTACTTGCGTATTTTTGCACAGTCGCCAACGTTCAAGACAACTCTCCACTTTGGCAATCCCAGCTTTGTATGCAATGAATTGGCAATCATGTGCTTCATTTTGTATAATGTCACCAATAGGTTGCAATAATACGTAAGTACCTTTAATTCTGTGCATTACTATAACATTAGACTGGCCGCAACATACCAATTTGGCGTGATTTCAAAATCATGCCAAAAATGAGTAGCCAACCAGTATGAAATTATTATTATGAGTATTATCTTAGCCTGTTTTATCTTTCCCTCCAGTAATCCTTAATTAATTCAATGTATAATTTTTTTTATATTTTAGTACTTACATTTTTTTTTTTTGGTTATTATGTACTGCAAATATTTTTTGCACATTGTGATGTCTTTGGCAAAATTAATCAGTGGTATTTTTCTTAAATATGTTTTTTTATCTGTTTTTGACAATTTTTAAAATTTTGTTTCATGTCTGTCTGAAATGCAAATAGCAAAATAAATATTTTACAATATATATATATATATATATATATATATATATATATATATATATATATATATATATATATATATATATATATATATATATATATATATATTGTGTTTGTACGAAAATTTTTATACTGTGTGATTTATTCAAAATATTGAGTCGTCTTTTATTTTTGATATCTTTTTAAGATTTAATTTTATGTTATAACTAGCTATACCCAGCTAAATGTTGCTGTGGCTCAGTCAGCTTTAAAATACTGGAACACCATAAAGTATGTCATGAAGCTTACAAAAGTACTAATACACAAGAATTCAAACAAATCTATTTGCATATAAGACGCATTTGTTGTCTGTCTGAATAAACTTTCTCTTTCACACTACATCATTTGGACAAATTTTAAAAATTTGTTTGTGTGGGTAGCAATTAATTATAATGCTATAATTTTAATTGAATAAACAGATATTGCATTTTTTGTATAAAAATAGTTATAACTACTGTACTGTATTTTTTAGGTGAGTGAATATTAACGTCGCACTGTTCAGCTACATGAGTGCTTTTGGTGACGGACCACATAATTTTGAACCATGATCAAGTGACACCTGAGCTGGCACCCCCTTCTCCTAACTACCACGCCACACCAATATAGCAGGAATATTCTACCAATACTTAGCTGGAATATTCTTCAAAATCCACTCTTCCAAGATATATGACAGCATGGGTTCTATGATTAGTATTTTAGCGGGGAAGGCAAATAGTTTTGTAGCAGATATTACATTTTCAGCTGCCAGCGTTTTCAGCGGATTGCAAAGATTATCGTTTTCGTCCCCCAAAAATAGTTAATGTCAAAATTTAAGTGTCTTATGTTTTTGTATGTTTATGAAGACCTTAGAAAATGATTTGACTATTTATTTTAAGTGAATGGTGTATATAATTAATTTTACAGTGGAATATCTTTAATTAATTTATTAGCTCTAACGAATTAAATTTCCCAAAGTGGAATATTTTGTTTATGTATATCCCTTAATTTTCAATGTAGTGATCAAAAAAAAATATATTGTATGAAAAAAAATGCAGTAAATCATAATGCGGTGGATAAAGTATGAACGTGCATCGCGCCCCTACACGGCGGGTCTTACAAAGCTCTAATAAAGTTTGAGCTATGAAAGTAGCTAGACATTTGCCAACTTAACTCTATTGTCAACATTTCGCTATTTTTTCTATTGAATCGCCATTGTTATTTAGGAAACGACGTTGCTTGCGAGTATTACAATTTTAACATAAAATAAATTCAACAGAAAGTTATATTAATATATGACACTTTCAGTTATAAACTATTTACAATATTTTAAGCGTCACAAAACTTTTAACAATGTGTTACTTTTGCTGAGCAGAGATCAGCTTAGGGAGGTATTTTCAAAAATCAACCCTCAAGAGTTTTACGGGAGTTATAAATATAAAAATCCTTTTTATCAGCTATTAGATCTACAGACTTAATATTTAACAAAGGTATTTTTTTTTTTCTTTCTTTTTTTTCTTCAACTGAGATATGTGAAAAAGCTTTTTTTGTTTAATTTGCAATTCACTTAAAATTAACTCATTAAAAACTTCTTTATCCTTCAATCTGTGTTGTTTAACTTTTTCAGTTCACCCGTGCGAAGAACGGGTATGCCAGCTAGTATATATATATATATATATATATATATATATATATATATATATATATATATATATATATATATAAATATATATGTATAAAGATATATATATGTATAAAGATATATATATATATATAAAGATATATATATATATAAAGATATATATATATAAAGATATATATATAAAAGATATATATAAAAGATATATATATATATAAAGATATATATATAAAGATATATATATATAAAAGATATATATATATATAAAGATATATATATATAAAATATATATATAAAGATATATATATATAAAAGATATATATATATATATATATATATATATATATATATAACAAGATTCTAAAATGTGTTTTCCTAAATAAAAAATTGAATTTTTTCCTGGTTTTTTTCAAAAAATTTACTGCATTGACAAATTTTGAAATTCAAAAATAAAACGGATACTTTAATTGCTTACCCTAATTTTTTATAATACATAAATCATTTTTTTAAACTCAGTTTTTGGGATTATTTCCATCCACATTAATATATTTAAAGTGCATCTTGTGACACGAGTCCTATTCGAGCCTTTCTTCTAATTCTCTTGGAGAAAAATACTTCTTTAACTGTTATTTGAGTTTAAAACCGTCTTCCATAGAGAGAACTGAATTTCATACTAATTTGAATACTATTTAATCCCTAGCAAAGTGAATATTAGAGTTAGTGAGTTAGCCATGCTGTTATGAAAGTGAGATTAACGAAGTGATTTTTGAAAGTCTTGGTGAAAGGGAGAAGAAGCTTTAGACTAGAGTACAGTTGACCCAGGAGAGGTCGGACAAGTATTCTTCCAACAGATCGCATTCAGTTAAGTCATTGTTTCTCAAACTATCAATATCTGCGACCCAATATCCAATCGAAATTTTCATCGCCCTCCCTCCAGGCAATAACAATGTATTTAATTCAAAAACACATACCTTAACTTTAAAGCTACAATACGACTTAAACCACTTCAGGGCCACCAGTGTATATAAACGTCTCGCTCTGCCAAAACGCTAATTGTCCCTGACGTATATATACGTCTTTCCAAAGTACTATCTTCTCTAAGCACTGCTATCCATAAAATTATTCCGAAGGCTTTGGAATGCAATAAAAGGACCTTGGCAGTGTTTGCGAAGGATTTACTTATTTCAGAGGATTTGCTTATTTATTCCTTCTTGCTCCCCTCCCCAATACAACACATACGCGGACGTAAGTGGAAAAGGGTGATATTTTGGAGCAAATTGCGTAGCTTTTAATTGGCAGTTAAGAAATTAATTATACACCGTACAAATTATCAAGATAAGTCTTAACTTTTGAATATAAATGACAAGCCCATGGGGTCACTGTTAATTATCAAACTTGTTCTTAACTTGGTATTCTAAAATTAGTTATAAAATAAGTTGTACAGTACTGATACATTTAGAAGTATATTATATCAGTGAAATTGTAGCTTTTATTTTTCATTATGGGGGGGTCAGAAAGTATTTTGTCTGTTTGCTTTCAGTAAACTTTTAATTTTTTTAAACAATCTTTTGTTATCGACTCTTCAATATGCTCGCGCCCCCCTCGTAGAGTTATCTCGCCCCGCTACGGAGGCGCGTCCCACAGTTTTAGAAACACTGAATTAAGTGTTTAATTATTTACCTTACGAATTTAAGATAGATAATTAGTTTGATTGCTCTCTCGGTTTATAATCTTGATTAATAGTGAATTGGTTGCAACAAATCAAATTTAGTTAATTTTGTAATGATGTATGTTCATTAGGGAAGTGAGTGAGTGAGTTAATATTAACGTCGCACTGTTCAGCTACACGAGGGCTTTTGGCGACGAACCACGTAATTTTGAACCATGGTCAAGTGACGTGGACGACACCTGAGCTGGCACCCCCTCCCTAACTACCACACCACACCAACGGGAGGACGTTTCAGCTCTCGACAGATTTAACGTGCATCGCTGCCCTACACGGCGGGTCTTTAGTGGTACAGGGGATCGAACTCATGACATGCCTGCCATGGTTGGATACCTTAACCACTGGGCTACCGCAGCCCCGTTCATTTGGGAAGCCAAACTTCTTAAGGTTTACGACAAAATTAAAACTTGTATTCGAGATAGTTAAATGTGAAACTCTAACGCAAAATATTTTCATACATTAAAATGCCTTTTTCTTCAAAATTTTTAAAAATATTTTATGCATTCTGAAATACGATTATTTTTTTTAAAAAAATAGGATAATGAACTGCTTCTGAATTTGACTGTTTTTCATTCATTTTATTTCTTTATTTTATTTATAAATAAAGGAAAAACTACTGATAAAAAAATGCTTACATCTTTAAACATTATAGAACTTTTGTTTTCAAAAATTGTTACTAGAATTAAAAATGTGGATATATATATATATATATATATATTTATATATATATATATATATATATATATATATATATATTGTTTTTAATTGTAAAATTGACTATATGAAATGATTTTTATCTGTACATATAAAGGAAAAAATCTACTCATTCATTTACTCACTCTCTGACTCACACCCTCATCTCAGGAACTATTAAGCCTACAGACTTGAAAATTCGTAGGCATGTTCATTCATAGAGTATAGATTCGCTAATAAATGGTTTTGCGAAAATCGACAACCAAACATGGTTGCGAGGGTTAAGTGCCGTTTTAGAAAAATATTCCTTTCAAGGAGTAGAAAAACATTACAGAAGAGATTTTTACAAAAACTAACCCCAAGAGGGTTTCGAGGGGTTAAAGAGGTATTATAAGTAAAAGATAATCCCGTTTTTGAACTAGTAAACCTAGACATGAAATTTAGCTGGCATGTGTTTCTTTCATGGGGCAGACATCCGTTAAGAAAGAGCTTTGCAAAAGTTGACATCCAAGAGAGTTTCATATATATATAATTTCTTTAATGAATAACTAAACCTATAAACTGGAAATTTAGAAAAAAATATAACGCAGAGATCAAATAAGAAGAGAATTTTCAATAGTCGACCCATATGGGTATTGCCGGGGTGTTATCTATAAAAATATTCCTATTTCATCTATTGGATCTACAGATTTCAAATTTGGCAAATATGATTTTCTTCTTTACAGAAATATGTTAAAAATGCCTTTTTTTTAGTTTAAATTGTGATTTGCTTAAATTTAACTCACAAAAGAATTTGTTTTCCCTTCAATATCTATTTTATTTTTCTGTTCATCCGTGCAAAGAGTAAGTATACTATAGCTAGTTTCTTATATTTCTTAAATTTAAATTCAAACATTTATTTTTAAAAATATCACGCTGAAAACGAAAGAGTGAACACTCCTGATCCGTTAAAGATCTGTTTGAAAAATATCATACATAAGCTTACAAAAAAATTGCATTTCATGCCATATGGAATAATTGACTGCTTTATGCAGCTAATGAGTTCCACTTGAGCTAGCAAAAAGAAACTATAAAGAAACGTTTTTTTTAATCAAAAAGAAATTGATATGTCATTTAGGCAAGGAATTTTTCTTTAGAAATCCTGATAAATGTGTCGGATTATGCTTCAAAGTTTCCTGATATGTTATTAAAAAAGTGAAGACTCAAAATCAGTCCTCATAATCCTTCAGTGCTGGAAAATGATTCCTAGCGGATTATGTATCATATTGAAAGAAAGAACAAAAAGAAAAAAAAGGAATTTTTTTTTTTAAAAAAAGGAATATTTTCACACATATTAGCTTTGAGCAAAATGCCAAAGGTAGAACAGTCAAAGAATCCTTTGTTCTCTGCTATGAAACTTTTTATATGCGTACATTTACACTGAATGGGAAACGACATTTAATACGGAATAATGTATTAAGTGTAGTAACTCTTACTTGTAAAAAGGAAAAGAAAACTAGTAAATGTTTGTGGGAAGATTTTTCTCTCATGTATAAAAAAAGTTTTTCGTGATGCTGTAATAAATTTTTTACGTACTTGTCGCAACCATGCAAAGTTCAAAATAATTCGCTAAGTTTGTAACTTTGATTTCGCATGGGTCTTAGTGCTGAATTGACAACTATGTGCATCGTTTCATATAATTCCACAAATAGGGTTGCGTTAGAACATTATTGTAAGCTCTGGTCAAAACGCAACGATTGCCTGGACTTGGAATCGTTGCGTGAGAAGGAAAGGTGTAGTCTCGTAAGAAGATTTATTAATAATAAACGGAACTAAATACTCAATTTTCCGAAAAGTTATAAGAGCAGCAGGTTTATCAAAATCTGAGAGCTTTAATAATGAAATGATAGAGGATGCAACTTCAGCGATGAATTTAACTGAAAAGGAGCGAGATTTGAGAGAAAAAAAAACAAATAAAGAGAACTATATATAATATATGTAGATTACAATTCTACTATTTAAGCAATGAGTATTGAACTGTTGTATAATTTGTACAATGGTGGTTGGTTTAGGTTGACAGGGGGTACCCCCCCTCCCTTCCTCAATTTTTATAAAAAGAAGATTTTGTTCATTTTTTATCGTTTTATAAAAACTGTTTTCCTCAATATTTGGCTGCGGTAGCCTAGTGGTCAGAATATCGGATCGTGGCTGGCATGTCATGAGTTCAAGCCTAGTACCACTAAAGACCCGCCGTGTAGAAACGCGATGCAGGTTAAATCTGCCGAAGGTTTAAACGTGCTCCTGTTAGTGTGGTGAGGAATTTAGAAGAGGGGGTGCCAGATCAGATGTCGTAAGCGTCACTTGACATGGTTCATAATTACGAGGTCCGTCGCCAAAAGCCCTCGTGTAGCCACATTTTTACTCATTTACTCACTCGTTATCCTCAGTACTTTGTGGCCGTAGTAGAATAATGATTATACTAGTTACGACCTCGGAGCTCACGTGTCATGAGTTCGAGTCCTAATGCCGTTGAAGATTCCCCGAAGAGATGTTGATGCACATTAAATATGTCGAAACTTAAGTTCCTTCCGGTGGCATAATGATACATTTTGGAGAGGGGATGCCAGCTCGTGGGTCGTCCTCATCACCTGGCATTGATTCATAATTTTTAGGTCCGTTGACAATAGTTCTCATGTTGCTTTGTGAAGGGGCTTTATAGCGCCTTCTAAACTAATCCTCTTAGGGAATATTTGGGGCCAGAATGGCATTATTTCAATCCAACCCTCTCAAAAAGAAACCGCGATGTGCAGATTAGTAAATAGATATATAAGGGAGCTTTAGCATTCGCGAATTAGTTGAATAGAAGTCTGATAAAAGTTGGATAGAAGCCAGATAGTAGAATAGATGTGAGACAATAATAGAATGGAAGAATAATAGTAGAAGAATGGAATACAAGAGAGAAGACAGAAAGACGAGGTGGGGATCGCCGTGAGATACTTGTAAGAGATTAATGATAGAAGATTAATTATAGAACGGACTTTTTATAGCTTATTAAGAAATCTACAGTAGATAAAGATTCTGAGGTCAATTTCTCATAGAGATAGGATTTCAGGCGCTATTTAGTTGGAATTGATAATTACGCAGTATCACTCCTCAAGTAAGACTTGTGTTGCGTTGACCAATATATATATTTAGACAATAATAAATTAGATTTATTATGAAGAAATTGAGTGATTTATTCCTACAAATCTAGGTCGCGTAGATGAAGAGATGATACCCCGGGGTATCACAGCTTTATAGCGCGACTTTGAAACTCGCTCCTCGAATATTCTGTTTCATTTCTACGATTGTGTTACGAACCTTCATTTCGTATAATCGTATAAAATAATATTTCTTAAAGGTTTTAAGTGTTAAGTTCGAAATAAAATCGACACAAGAAATTTTGTTAGGAAATATTATTACCACAAAACATGAAACATGTCATTATCACAAGCAAAGCATGAGCCATTTTTGCTTAGCAGAGTTTAA
>BMAU01009744.1:0-34204 GCA_019973935.1 Trichonephila clavipes | reverse complement strand
TTAGTGAACCATTGCAATTTCTTATGCTTTGAGTATGTGCAGAGTTCTGCTAGTAAGTTTTTTTTTGGTGGTCTGGGACATTCACTTCACATTAGTCGTGTCAAGATTTCGATGTTAAACGATTATGATGTGTCTGTTTCTGGGTGCCACGCTTAAATTGATTATATATGTTTTCACTTGTACTTATTTCTTATCACAAAGTATTTTGTTCGATGCGCATATGTGTGGTTATTGTGAGTAGCGAAGCTGTTATATATGCAATTTTTGATTTACTATGCGTTACTCGTCTTATTTTTTTTTAATTTTATTATTTAGTGGCACATGTTTCTTTGTGATTATTCGATTATTTCTACTTGTTATTTTATATATGTTGTCCTTGTGAATTGTTTGTTGACCCATATCTCATTCGGCAAATTTTTTTTCGTACATGAATTTAATTGTAGTTGTTAGTAGTTAATTTGTTTTTCTCTACCTTTTCGCAACGTTTAAGGAATTAGGGTTAAAATGCAATTTTCTTGTTTGGTTTTTTTTTTTTTGTGTGTGCAAAATAGAATTTTTTATACAGTGCTTCTTGAATTTTTTTTATATTGAGTGATGGGAGGTCGAGATGGGGACCTCGGGTATCTGAAAGCCCTGTGGAAGAGTGGAAAATTTGTTCTCCCTATTTTACATACTCTACTGATGCTGGCTCTCCTACGAGTGTTCGTGTTTTTTTTCTCTGTTTCAGGACATTATGCCATCCGGACTTACTGTGCATCGGGTCTTGATTGCTCCACGAGATAGTATCCTACAAAATGTTGAGACTGTGATTCAATGTTCCACCTGGCCTTTGCACCACTGGAGGAGCCCCCGCGGGATTCAGACCCACCGGTTCTTCATTTCACGAGAGATTTACTGCATAGAACAACTACGTCTCTATAGGGCTGAGGACTGTGACGTTATGCTTCAGTGGACAGTCGTTCTTGACCTGGAGTTTGATGACGGACGACGGGACTGTTGAACTGTTGTCATGGTTGCAGATTACAGAATTACATGTGACGTTATGCTTCACACAGCCTCAGGAATCTTCATTAAGATTGGATATTTCTCAGTTATCATTCTTCAAGAAGTGGACATTCGTTCTTGACCAGGAGTTTGACGAGGGACGACGGGACTGTTTGAACTATGGTTGCTATTGCATCTAGAATATTTACATTTTCATGAATGATTTTTTTTGTGTGTTTCTTTATTTCTAGTTTTGTTAATCTGAAAGAGGGGAGGAGTGATGGGAGGTCACCGGTCCCCAAAAGTTACAACGGCAGTTTTTACATTTGCCCTGTTTACAGGAAACGGATTTCTAAGGAATTTGGGGGTGCCTCAGGTCAACGGACTCTATGGCGGGCGAAGCTGTATCCTTGCACAGCTTGTTGGCCAATCGGAATTGTAAAATTTGCCGCCAGAACTTTGAAGTGGATGATTTTCCGAGTGGTGCGGTCGACCTTTATAAGGGTTGGCGCGCGAATTCTCGGGGCTTTTTACTCCCTCTTACGACTGCCAGAAAAACTCTCCAGCCGGGAAACGCATTTGCTACCCGAGGTCACCCTCCGTCGCTCTCTCCCTCTCTCAAAGCTAAGTAGAATTTTGTTATGCGTCAATTTGTACATTAACTCAAATTTAATCATGTCATTCATTAAATAAATTAAATGTTAATTTAAAGAACGGCTTTTTAATTTAGTGTACTGTTTTATTGTCTTTAAATGATTTAGTGTTTAATTTTAACTTAAGAGCTATGATGCGACGTGAAAGTAGAACCTGGGTAATTGAAATTGGGTTTAGTGAATTGATTAATCTTTTTAAGTTAAACGAGCGTCGCATTACTTGTAACAAAATTTATTTCTTGAAGTCAGTGTAATATGAAAATTTTGATGTAAAGAATTGTCTTCCAATGAAAATGTCTCTTTATCGATTGCTTTTAATCTCAGTGGCTAATTATTCAACATCGGCTACTCTGCAAGTAATTATTATTTTTTCCATGATATAGCTTTTTCTTCTGTGTTTGGTATTTTGCATAATTCATAAAATAGTTTAATTTCTGAAAACTCAGTTTTATGCATGTAAAGATAATTATGGATATAAGTTTATGATTTGTGGATATTATAGATTTATCTGTCTTAAAATCTTAAGCTTTTTAAAGCAATTTTATACATAAAATACTAGAGTTGATATGGAAGCTATTTGAAGAAATTTTGTAATAAGATAACAATCAACATGTTTGACACTTTGTAATTATCATTTACAAATGTTTGATTTTTTTTTAGAAATAACTGTCTCCAAAGTTTAAAAAAGAAAAGTAAATACTCTTTTCACCAATAAGTTAAAGAATTGAATTATATTAATGATTAAATTTTATTTGATTATTTTATCTTGATTATTGATTTATATATAATAAAATTTGTGATTTATTTATTCTAAAACCATTTAAAAAATTATATTTTTCTTGAGTTATATTAATGTATTTATATATAAATTCAAATAATTTTTTAGAAGTTCATATCAGTGTTATACATATATTTCTTTTTCTCATTGAATGAAAAATTATATATGATTTACCAATTTTATAGATTAAAATATAACAATTAAGATTCTTTGATGAAAATAAGTTTTTATTTTTACAAAAATAAGAAATGATTTATGACACAATGTTCACAACATATTGAATACAAAGATACTGTTAAGTAAAATGTTTTCAGGAACAAATTCTTTTTTTGGAAGCGTTGCTTTTAAGTCTTTGAGCTAGCAAATCAATCGCCAAAAGAACTTGTCTGTGTCCTCATGCTTGCTGTACTGGTCTCCACTTCCCTAGGGTTAAAAAGAAAACATGTACAATTTTATCTTGCGCATGACATTTTTTTGATAGAATACCATAATACATTTATTACTTACTGAAAATTAACGTGCACACAATACAATGGTACTTATGTATTACGGCTATCACAGTAAAATTAGCACCACACAAATTGTACCTTGATATCAAAACTTCAAAGATTTTAATGCATTTTAAGTGAAAAATTGTCAACCAGTCAATTCAAACACCTGTTTGACCACGACTCTTTGTTTACATCTATGAAAACTGCAGCTTGCAACAGCTGCAGAATTAAGCTTCTGTATTGTTTTTTTTATTCATTTTGAATGTTACTTTTATTTACTTCTTATTGTTAATTTATTACTCTACATATGAATTTTATATTTTTCTAAAATTTGGCAACATGAAAATAACTAACTCAAACTGCTTGGCATAAAATTTGTTTACTTTGGGCAGGCAGAAACAGGGTAGTTTGACTGAAGCATCAAAAACCAAATTACAGAACTCTTATAGGAAAGTGATTGTCAACAATGTGTTCCAGAAGTTGGTAAGATGAAAACATGAATTTTGGCAACTCTTTTTTTTTCATTGCATGTAAAACTGATGCTAAGCCAATGAACAGCAAATGTTCAAAAGGAAAGCTATCCTGTTGCTTTTATAATAGAGCTAAGACAGATAGTATAATACCAGGTAGTCATAGAAGTATAAAAATAAAACTGTCAGAAGTAGTAGCTAAAATTATGCCGAAGTAGTAGCTAAAATTATGCCAATGTACCAGCTCCTTACCTTGAATGAAATTCCTCTTTGCTGTGTTTCTGGCAAAACAAAAAATGTGAATGAAAGTTTGCAAAGTTTGCATAGTTGTACTTGGAGGAAATGTCCTAAAGATGCATTTGAGTCAAAAAAAGAACGGTACAGTAGGAACTGCACTCAAAATTGCCCACAGATGCGATCATCGGAGGTTGTTGCAAAGAAAGCAAAGAGTTATAGAATAATATTAAAAAAAGAGAGAAAAAAATTGCAAATATTAAAAAAGACAAACATAAGGAAAAGAATGACCTCAGTTTATTGGAGCTGGAAATTTTTAGTACTATCTCTCTTTTTTTAATTTAATTTGAAATCTTTGTACTCTTACACAATGTTAAGTTATTCATAAATAAAAATAGTAATTCTGTGATCAAGCAGACATGTTTTATTATTTAACATTTGGATATGTTGCATATAAAGTACTAGGGTTTGTTTGAATTTAAAATACATTTTCAGTCATATTTTCAATGATTACATCAAAATATTAAATTTTTCATTTCCAACTGAAAATTAGGCATATTTATTACAATGACATGAAGAAAATAAGTTGTAAACAATATAGTATCCCTTAATTATAGCAATAATTGCATTTATCAAATGTGGTTGAATAAAATACTTATAATCACCATATACATTAAAAACTTTATTTAAGGAAAATATAATTTCTGTCATTTCAATAACTAAAATGTTCCCTATGCAATACATTTTTCTCTATTGCAGTGAAAAGGTGTATAAATATATGTATTTTTAATTTAAATAATAAAGAATGCGAATAATAAAAACCAGACAACATAAAGTTAGTTTTTAATGAAAAAAACTGAAGATTTTAACATACATAATGTTTTAATTTAAAAAAAGAAGAAAGAAAAACTTCTGTTTTATTTTTATGTATAAAATGAACATTATGTGAGAAAATTGACAGCTTAAACTGAATCTAGTTGCATGTGGAGTTTTTTGAAATGTATTAAGTTATTCAGTACAATTAGAAATTTTAATATCACAGAAACCATTAGATATTTTCATTAAATTTTGTACATAGATATCTGTAACATTACATATTTCCCTTAAATTTGAAAAAAATTCATAGACAATTTAAAACAAAATTGCTTTTGAAACTCCATTGTACCCTGAAATAAAGTAAAAATATTGATGAAAATTTTTACATTCGCAGTTTTAATCTTGACAAGTTCTGCAAGAAATACACGTATCTTTCCGCTATGCATTTCAAGAACCACAATGACATGAAATGATGCAAGAGTGAATGCTTATAAAGTCTACTTACATAACATTGGCCAGCTTCTGCTTGTTTAAAGGCCTGTAATTTTTCTTTTGACGCTGTTTAATGATATACCTATTGGCTGGAAAATTTTCAATACTTCATAGAGATGAGCCAAATTCTGAATAGCCCGCCTGGTTCAGTCCTAGGAGAGCCCACACCCTTGGCGTGAATTATTTTGGGTTGGCGATAATTGTGCCATCTTGGTAACCTTACTTTGGTACACTAGATATGGTAAACCTAACTACTTCTGGAAATTTCGTATTTTGTCGGCGGGCATTCCGAATTTAATTTTGTTTGGGGGAACCAAGCTGGAATGGTTGCCTGTGTGAAGGAATATATCTTAGAATTTTTTACTTTGTTGAATGCGAAAGGTTGGAAAGAATTGATTGAATAGTGTATGAAGGAAGGATTGACTACTTAGATTTATGAATGTCCTAAATGTAATGATCGGCATGATGTAACATGGTCGACAATAAAACGCTTTCTTCGAAACTGCACCAGCCACGCCGAAGGTATGTTCGACCATCACCTCGCAGAATAAAAATGGCGGCACTCACACGATCATTCGTTTAGCGATGAGACCTTCAAGACTTTTTAAAAATCTATTGTTATGCCGTGCCCTCCACTCGTAAAAGATCAGCAGTAAGAAAGTAAGTGCTGTTTCTATATTTTTTTTATCTTAAATGTTTAATTTCTGTATTGTTTACATATATTTTCATTACGCGTCCACCTTATCTCTCTGTATTCACTTGGCGCCATCTCGTTCTGGCTTGGCGCTTTTTTTGTTTTGTTGCCAAGGGTGTGGGCTCTCCTAGGATTTTACCAATAGCCCATATGCTTCATCAAGTCTTCTAGACATTGATTTAAACGTTTCATTTCTTCTGTGCTTGCAACACTTGCTGCATTGCATATAAATTGCATACGTCTCCTTATTTGTTTGTAAACTAACTCTGCACGTTCCTCACACAACAGACTTTTCCTTTTCTCTTAAAATTGCTTCTCTTTCTTTTTCTCTCCTCAAATGATTCGAATCTTCATCTATCGTTAGTGTGGTTTCATTAGTAACATTTTCAGCTGTATATGGAAATTTCTGACAAATATAGTGAATATGTTTACAAATAGTAAACTTTACAGCATAATCTACACAATTGCAATTAAATGAATTAATACATATGCCGCGTTGCGTGGTTAGACATTCTTCACTACAACACGGTTGAATTAAATAACAATAAACATTTATTAACTTTAATGATAAAAGATTAAATAAGCAATTAAGATGTAAGCTTCCAAAAACTACAACACATGGTGAACCAGGCACGCTACAAGAATAACAGATCAATTCAGTTCAGTTTTGGAGTCGTTTTGTTGAGCTGTAAGGTCGCTGCATACTCCCCTTCCAGTGTCAACGATACCTAGTTGGAAGATGAACTTTGCGACCAGAACGTGTAGATGGCTGGGTAGGCGTTGAAGCTGTTGGATCAGATTCCACAGTAGCAGGTGTTGAAGCTGTTGCATTAGGTTCCACAGTAGCAGGTGTTTCATTCTTGGTTTGAGGTAGTTGCAAGTCCTCAGTGTTAAGAAAGAAGGCAGGTTTGCATCTATCAATAGATACAAATACCCGTTTACCATTGATGTCAAGGAAAAACACTTTATCCTTCCTTTGTAAGACTTTGAAAGGGCCATCATAGGGTTGTTGAAGTGGACGACGTAACATGTCTCGACGAAGAAAAACATGTGTTGCTTCCAACAGTCCTGGATGGATAAAAACTGGACGTTTGCCATGGTGTTTTGGTGGTTTAGGGTGAAGTGATTGCATGTGAGACTTAAGTTTCGAAACAAAATTCACAACATCATCATCTGGCCTGGAAGAGTCAAACATCTTCCCTGTCAGTCGAATAGTGGTCCAAAAAACTAATTCAGCTGGGGTACACAGAATATCTTCTTTAAGAGAAGCTCGTAGACCAAGTAAGATGATAGGGAGTACTTCTGTCCAACGCTCAGTAGCATGGCACTTGATTGCACTTTTCAATGGGCGGTGCAATTCTTCGATCATCCCATTAGCTTGAGGGTGGTATCCAGTTGTACGACACTTCTGAACACCAAGTAGTTTGCTAAGAGCTTTGAAGAGCGAGGACTCAAACTGCCTGCCCCTGTCGGTTGTGAGAATTGCAGGAGTTCCAAAGCGAGACACCCAAGACGAAAAGAAGGCCTCAGCCTCAGCAGTTATGTCTTTGAGAGGTTGCGCCTCTGGCCATTTTGAAAAACGGCCAATCATTTTCAGGCAATAGGTGTAGCCATTTGATGGAGGTAGAGGTCCAATGAGATCCAGATGAACATGATCAAAACGTTGGGAAGGTTCTTGAAATGATGAAAGAGGTGATCTAGTATGACGATGAATTTTGGATTTTTGGCAAGCTAGGCAGTGTCTTGCCCACTTAGCTACATCTGATGAGATTGATAGCCAAACAAAACGCTTCTTAATCAAATGTACTGATCGACGTATATCAGGATGGGATAAATTGTGCATAGCAGAGAAAACATCTTGGCGATGCTGTTTTGGGATGTAGGGTCTGGCTGTGCCCGTTGATAGATCACACATAATTTCAGTAGACGAATTGGGAAAAGTTACCTTTTTGAGTTCCATGGAAGTTCCAGATGCTATTAGGGTGTGAAGCTCCTGATCAGTCTGTTGTGTCTCAGCAATACAGTCATAGTCAATTTGACTTGGGAAGGTGATTGCAGAAACACGAGAGAGAACATCAGCAGCAATATTGTCAGATCCTGGAATGTGTACAATATTTGTGGTGAACTGAGAGATGAAATCCTACTGACGGATATTCCGTGGAGAACACTTGTCACTTTTTTGCCTAAAAGCATAAGTAAAGGGCTTGTGGTCAGTAAACACTGTGAAATCTCTAGCTTCCAGCATATACCGAATGTGTCGGATAGCCGAGTAGATAGCAAGGAGTTCACGGTCGTAGGCACTGTAAGACTTTTCAGATGAAGTAAGTTTTCTGAAAAAGAAAGCC
Source organism: Trichonephila clavipes (assembly GCA_019973935.1). Lineage (NCBI taxonomy): Eukaryota > Metazoa > Arthropoda > Arachnida > Araneae > Nephilidae > Trichonephila > Trichonephila clavipes. The sequence continues at coordinate 26,247 of BMAU01009744.1, read as the reverse complement.
AATGGCTGTAGTTCAGAGTCCACAACTTGGTGAAGTGCACCTCCTATGGCATAATCAGAGGCGTCCACATGAAGAGCAAGTGGGGCAGAAGGTGAAGGATGAGCAAGAAGTGCAGCATCAGCAAGAGCTTGTTTACACCTCTGAAATGCTGTAATTGCCTCAGAAGACCAGTTTAAAGACTTTGAGTCCTTCTTACCTTTAGAACCTTTTAAAAATTCACTTAAAAGATACTGTTGTTCAGCTGCTTTGGGCAAGAAACGTCTATAAAAATTTAACAGTCCTAAAAATTTTCTCAGAGAGCCAACAGTCTCTGGTTGTTTGTAATCAAGAACTGCTTGAACTTTGTCAGGCAATGGCTTAATGCCATCAGGAGTGATAAGGTGGCCAAGGAAAATGAGTTCAGTCACACCAAATACACATTTAGAGATATTTAGTTTTAAACCATATGAGCTCAGTCTTTGGAATATAGTTCTTAAGTGAGAACGATGCTCCTCAGCATTTTCTGAGTAACACAAAATATCATCCAAATAGACAAAACAAAAAGGAAGTCCTCTTAGTACTTCATGCATGAATCGCATAAAGGTTTGTGGTGCATTCACAAGGCCAAAACACAAATGGGTATATTCGTAAAGACCCCATGGAGTTGTTACAGCTGTCTTAGGAATATCACACTCAGCTATAGGAATTTAGTGGAATGAATTAAAAATGTCTATTTTGGAAAATATCCACTTGCCATGTAGTGCATGAGCAAAGTCATTCAAATAAGGCATGGGGTAGCTGTCGAACTCAGTAACAGAATTCAGTTGCCTGTAATCCCCAACAGGTCTAACTGTAGATTCAGATTTGGGCGCAACATGAAGAGAACTCCAGGGACTTTTGGAAGGTCTAATAATGCCTTGAGCAAGAAGAAATTCAAATTCTACCTTCACTGCATCATACAGTTTAGGGTGTACCCTTCTAGGCCTGGCAGTGACTGGTAGGCCAGTAGTACTAATATGGTGTACTGTGCCTTGTGATGCTGATTTGGAAATTAAAGAAGGGTTGCTCAGGTCTGGATATTCCGATAAGATGTTTTTAAAACTAATGTTTGCATCTACAGTGAGGATTGAGGGCTGTACAATATTTTAAAAAACACAAGGAGTAAAAAGAGAAGTTTCCACATCCACCAACCTTTTTTTCTTAAGGTTAATTAAAAGGTTGAAGTGCTTTAGAAAATCAGCACCAATTATAGGAGATGATACATCAGCAATTATGAAAGTCCAGATAAAAGGTCGCCTCAGACCCAGGTTCAGTTCTTTACGGACCATACCATAGGCTGGAATTTTGGTATTATTAGCAGCAAATAAGGAGAAGTTAGACTGAGGTGGTTTATTCATAGTTGGAGAAGGTGGGATGACACAGATTTCACTTCCAGAGTCTATGAGGAACTTCTGGCCAGACTTGCGGTCTAATAAAAATAACCGGCTGGTATGTTGCGAGGGCTCTGCCATTCCAGCTATGACAGAGCTTACTCATTTTTTTGCACAAATGCACAAGGTGAAACACACTTGCGGGCCTGCTCTTTATAACGGCGATGATAGTAGCAGATGCCACTTTCTCTATTGACACTCCTAGAGCGTGAATGTGATCTCCGGCAGTTAGAACTATATCGTTGGTGGCGAGAGGAATTGCGCTCTCTTGTCAGTTCAGGAACTTGTAGAATTAGCTCTTTGATCTGCCTGGCGAGAGAGTCCATGGTTGGCTGAGCACTGCATAAAATGACTGGGATGGTGGAGGAACAGTTGTGGCCGCACAGATAGTCGGGGACGCACGAACAACCTCAGAAACCTTATCAGCGATGATATTCAGTTTATCCAAAGGCTCTGAGGATGCAGACAAAACAATCTGGATATGTGGTGGCATTCTTTGAAGCCACAAACTTTGCAGAAAGTCATCCTGGAGTTGGCCATTAGACAGTTCTTTCATTTTTCGCAACAGGTGGCTGGGCTTCTCATCTAGCTGAAGATCAGTAAGCAGTTTCTTAATTTTTTGAGTCTCCGAGTCGCTAAATTGGGTGATGAGCCGCTGCGAGTGAGTGTGATATTTGTCACTGTTCGGAGGGCTTAACACAATGTCCGACACGTAGGAGAGAGTTTCAGCATCCAGGTTCGCAACCAAAGCAGAATACTTAGTATCATCACTGGGGATACCACTGAATGTGAATGCATGGTCGCATTGCGCAATCCATAGACGAACGTTCGATTTCCAAAACGGCGGCAGCCGCAAAGCAATACGAGCGACTTCAACGGTTTCACTAGTCATATTGTTGAATATAAGCACAAAGCGAAACGAATCTCCGAGCAGATGCTTCAAGTGGCCTTGAGGAGGAGAAAAAAAAAAACTGATCATCCGTAGTAGAAGAATTTGTATTGCATTCGCCAGTAGAACAGAATAGCTTACGTGTTTTTAAGTCGAAAAGGAGTCACCACTGCCGCGTTGCATGGTTAGTCATTCTTCACTACAACACGGTTGAATTAAATAACAATAAACATTTATTAACTTTAATGATAAAAGATTAAATAAGCAATTAAGAGGTAAGCTTCCAAAAACTACAACACATGGTGAACCAGGCACGCTACAAGAATAACAGATAAATTCAGTTCAGTTTTGGAGTCGTTTTGTTGAGCTGTAAGGTCACTGCACATAAATTGCATGTGACGCAAAGGATCGGACAATCGCAGCCGTTTACTTTGTTTATTTCATATGTATAAATTGCATTCCCTATGTTTTTACATACAATCCATTTTGCTGGTTCGAGTTGTTCAGCCGAATAATTTTCCATTTCTGAACAACTTTTCTGATGTCGTGTCCTTATTGTAGATATTTTAGATGTTAGTTTCCCCCTTTCCATGGTAATTATTCGGCTCGTCAATTTTTTCGAAATTGCATTCAGAACCATCGAAAGAGATTTATCTAATCGTTTGATGGCTTTACCATTGCCTTCTTCATATTTTAACAATCTGTGCTACCTTTCTAATTTCATGTTAACGTTTATTCCACATCCAATTCTCTGCCCACTCTCTTTTCTTTCCTTCCTCCATAATTTTTAACAAAGAGAGTATATTCTACAAAACTTTTTGATTCTTCATTTTTTGTATAATTTTGTACAAAATCATCATAAATGTGTTCAAATGTTAATTCGTCAATTTCAGACACCAATGTGGTCAATTTATTTTTCATCTCCTTTCTTAATTCTGGGTCTTTTACTTTAGAACTAAGATTCCTATTCCAGCTTCGTGATACATGCCAACTGCATAGCAAGTTGAATTTAACATCTCCAAATACTCTTTGCCAAGCATTCTAAAAAGCAGGATCATCATCTGACATAAAAACTTTTGGCTGTAAATGAGTCAGCCTGTTTCTTATTTCCTCAAAAAATGGTTCAAGTATAATGCTACATACTCTATTGGAGTAGCAAATTGCTACTGGTAATCCTTCATGATTATCGTCGCATATCATTACGGTTGCAAGAAGATAACCTTATTGATTAGTACCATGAGTAGAGTCCATCATAATAATATTTTTGCCATATATTTCCAGCAGTTCCAACTGCGCGATTCCGTCATTATGCAGAGAATGAAATCCTGTTTTTGATCAGTGGATTATTTGTGATAGCAGAACCAACTGGTTTGTACACTAAAATAGGATTATAGGAGCCCCTTTGCATTTTTAAACCTGCAAATCAACAGATATTGAATCTTCAGAATGTAAAACTGTTTTATCTAATTTAAAACTGTGAATTACATCATGACGATCCTTTTTAGTTAATAGTCCTAATCTTTCCGCAGGTAGACATTTATTTTGAAAATCTTCTAAAATTTTTTGTAGATGGTACCCCTGCTTTCAGAAGAGCAGCTAAATTCTTCTATCATCTCCATGAAGATTAAGTTTACCTACCTCCATTTCACGACCAGCATACACAGATTGATACTCAACTGTTATTTTAATCGCTTCTTGTTGTTCTCGGATAGATGTCATAAAAGCTGGACATGTCTTTCCACATTTGACAGATCCTCCTATCTTCTCATGGCGTTTTCTTTCTGATTTAATAATTGAAATAAGACTCCTATGACACATATAATAAGTAAATTGCTTGTTTGTTACTTTCTTGGCGCCTCCACGTTTCACAAAAGACGACTTCGTTCTTATTTCTTCGTCCTTTTTCCACTCTTCAAAACCTTCATCTGTGTTAAATACGTGTTTTTCATGTTTCAGTTCAAAATCATCATGGTAGTATTCAGTATGTAGTTTTTTTAAATTCTCTCATCGTTCGAAATTTCCTCATCACATAATGCGCGCAAAGCTGTTTTAACTTCTCAGATAGCCCTGAAAATGGCTGTTGTTCTTTCAAATGCTTACCAGCCATTTTTTAAAAATTCAATTGAAAACGAAATCAGCAAACGGAAAAATGGCGAACTAAATCAACTACGTTTACTCAACATTCGCGGTTGTTTCCCTAATCCCTACTTCTCCCTTCTAACGCTCACTTCTCCCTGCTAACATTTTCCTTCCACCTTCTCTTCATGATTACAAGATGTTTAAAATGCGGCACAGATCACCCAACAAAAGACTGCGATATAAAAGAAATGCAGGAAAACCCCTATTGTATAAATTGCAACGCATATGGGCATATTGCCTGTTATACCAAATGTCCAAATTTTCCTAAACCGAAAAAAGCTTCCCCACTTTTAAACAGAAATAGCAAAAAGTTCACCAGTAACAATGTGGTTGAAGGAGTTTCCTTCGCCAACATGGTTTCTGGAAATAAAAATAACAACGACCCTCCCCCCTCCAATAATAATAATAATAGATCGGAAAGACAAAGTACTCCCCGAGCTTCCCCCTCTAACGAAATCAATGCCTCTGACTTCCAAGACACGTCATAGACCTCTTTAAAATAGTAACCAATATCTTTAAACAATTCCCTAAGTTAAAACAAATTCTCCTTGATCTCAAGAAAACAAAAGACTTTAAACAGAAAGCACTTATGTTAATGGATGCGTTTATGGATTAATTTTTTATTTCTCCATACTCAATCTTATTAAAATAATGTTCCTCAATTCCAAGTTTTAACTTTTTTCTTCCTAAAACCGATCAGGCAATTTTTTCTTTAAAGTCCAAAGCTCACAAATCCAATCGTGTTCCTACTTTTAACCTCCTCGTACGCCATTGGTCCCTCACGTATTGGCCACACCTCTTCAACCACCGAACCAAAAACAACAGCACAAGGCACCCTCAGATCCAGAATTCCCGATTCGGACGCCGTGTAAGCATGACGTTCAACTCGAACTGGTCCGAGAGGACAGACTCTACTTCAATCACATCAACTTCAACCACGGGCTTGGGAGCAATTTCGCCATCTCGAGTCAACACCGGCGATGAGTATATTGCCGAGAAATCCGACCTAATCAGGGAAGCGATCTGCGCCCGGGACGTTTACGCGGCTTGGGCCCGGAAAATGACGAACGCAAGGCCGAATGACCCGAAGCTCCAAAGCTACCATCAAGAGGTGACCAAGGCAGGTGAGACGGTCGATTCTCTATTAAAACAACTCGATGTTCCCCTCTTCAAGATTCCAGCATCTGAAAAAGAGCTGGACAAAATCATTCTTCGTTTGAAGAGCAAGGTCAACGACCCTCCCGCAGCGAAGAGGAGAAAAAGGCAGCGGTTCCTCCTCCTCCCCCCGCCTCTCCCCGAAAGGGCAGAAAAGCGCCGAAGCGAAGCGTGGATTCTGACGGCTTCGCTCCCCCAAGCAGCTTACTAGGAAAGTTCGCTCTCCCCGTTCGTCCCCTCCACCCTCCCCATCCCCTCCTTCCGCGACTTCTGTCGAAGGCGCGCGTTTGGAAGGATCGGAAGAGGATATGGAATTATCGCAACCAGAGTTGCAAGATCAGGTCGTGGTAACCGAGGTAGTTAAAAAGCCCCGCATCTCGCCGTTTTTCGTCTCCCCCAAGGGAGATTGGAGGCTGGAGGCAATTAGTGGCTCTTGCCAAACTAATAGCCCTCTCCTTTCAATCCCAGATGTCGGGCCGATTTCTTAGGTCACTGCGGGCGACGAAGTCGACTACAGGAACCTCAGTCACTGGCTCGAACAATCTGGGGTTGAGTTTAAGAGCTTCATGCTGAAGCAGGATCGGCCAATCAAGGTAGTGATCCGTGGTCTTCCCTCCAACACGGAGCCGGAAAACATCAAAGCTGAAATCGAAGCCGAGGGCTTCAAAGTTGCGAAAATTTCGCAAATGAAAAATTACAGAACAAAGGCCCCTATGCCTTTGTTCTATCTACAAATCGAAAACGGCGTGGATGCCCCTAAAATCTACGACTTCACAGAGCTATTCGGTACCCGGATCGAAGTGAAGCCGCTCGACAGAGGCAATAAAATCAGTCAGTGTTGGCGCTGTCAAGGGTGGTTCCACTCTTCGGAGGTGTGCCACCTTCCGCCACGCTGCGTGAGATGTGCAGGGCCCTGCGTGAGATGTGAGGATTTTTGGCCAAAGACTGCACTCACGATTTCGACGCACCGATGAAGTGCGCCAATTGTTCGGGTGAACACGCGGCTAATTGGAGCCGATGTCCTAAACACCCAAATAATTCAAAAAATAAAAATAAAAATGGCCAAAAAACCAATAACAAAAAATCTACACCCCAGGCACCACGACCTGATATCTCCAAGGCGAGAAAAGTCTCGCCTAATTTGGACTACTCTAAAGTAGTCCAAAACATAATACCCAGGGAGCATGTTAGCCCCCTCTACTTCTACGGCCCTCCCTTCACCGGCCCCTAGCAAAGATGCCAGCGTAAATGCCGGTCTCTTAAAAGACTTGCTCGTCATTATCGAGGATATTCCTTGCATTGAGATAAGCAAGTCTTCTGCAGGGCGTTCAAAAACTCCCTTTCTGCGCTCCGCTCGGCATCTTCGGACGTGGACAAAACCTATGTAATTTTCGAAGCCTACTGCAGGCTTCGACACTCCCAGGCCTAACTTTCCCAGCTCACGTGAAAAATTCTCTTAAGATTGGATTTTGGAACGCAAATTCTTTGCGTAACAAAATCCACGAAGTCCGTGATTTTGTTATAGAGCAAAACTTTGATTTGTTTTTGGTCCAAGAAACCTGGCTTGAGCCGGGTATCGACCCCCAGATCGTAAACTATCATCTATTTGAAGACGATAGGATTGAATTCCCCCATACCGTAACGCGAGGCGGCACGGCCATTTATTGTAAAAACGAGATCGTGCACAACAGGGTTCCTCTTCCCGCAATGCAAGGAATTGACGCCAATGCTGTGCAAATTAAAATCAAAAATGCCCCTCCCTTAAATATTGTCTCGGCGTACGTTAGACACACTGTACGTCGAAATTTCCCATCAGAGGATTTTAAAAAAATATTTAATTCTGGCAGTAATTGTATCATAGCTGGTGATTTAAATGCAGCTCATGTGAATTGGCACAACGCCAAATCAACTCGATACGGAGTCTCGCTGTTCAACCTAGTCAGCAACCTAAGGGGAGCGAAGCTGGTCGCACCGAAGACTGCCACACACCTCCAACCGCACCAGCGGTTTGGAAGTATTATCGACTTGGCTGTGTTCAAACACATTCCCTACAACCATAGTATCAGAGTTCTTAGCGATCTCAGCTCTGATTACTACCCCGTAAATCTCGAAATTAATCTAAATACTTCGATAATTAAAATTCCAGAGCAGCTTTCAACTAATTGGAATAATTTCAAATTTGCTCTAAATAAGAAACCCCTCCCCACTACTGATCTCACCAGCAATGAAAATATTGAGTTAGCTATTAGCGAACTCAACCAAAATTTTTCCGAAGCATTCGTTGAGGCTTCAAAATAAAAATTTAAAAATGTTACCAAAATCCTCTCCCCTGAGATTAAATCCAAAATTCATCAACGCAACAGGTTACGGAAATTTTGGCAAAGAACTAGGTGCCCTAGTATTTATTCTGAATTCCGTACCCTCAGTCGTGAGATAGCGAAGGATATCAAATCACATTCCCACACATAGTGGGAAAAACACATTGAGGCGTTATCGCCCGAGGACAACACTCTTTGGAGGAAATCCTCCCTCTTACGTAAGCCTTTTCGTTCCATTCCCCCCTTGAAAGGGGCTTCAGGCAGTACCGCGATAACCCCTATTGAAAAGGCGGAGGTTATCGCTGACAGTTTGCAAGAGCAATTCGAACCAAATCACGTCGCTGGTCGAGAAGATTTCGATCAACGCATACACAAGGAAGTTGAAAACTTCCTAGCTACTCCCCATGGTCAAGAAATTGAACCAACCACTCCAACGGAAGTATTAACTTACGTACAGAGAATCAAGCCCAAAAAATCCCCCGGACTTGATCAAATTTCTAATCGTATGATTAAAAATCTTCCCCTTAAATTTTTATTATTTATTACCTTGCTGATAAACCAGATTTTTAAAAACAACTATTTTCCAGATTCCTGGAAAACAGCCGTGGTTATCCCCATATTAAAACCGAACAAAAATCCGGAATTAGCTCAAAATTATCGTCCAATCTCATTGCTAAGTAGCTTGAGCAAAGTATATGAATTTGTGCTTCTTCGGCGCCTGAATCAACACTGCGCTGCTTCAAATATGATTATCCCACAGCAGTGCGGTTTTCGCCCCCATTGCTCTACAGTTCACCAACTGCTCAGAGTAACGGAGTTGATTCACAGCGGCTTCGAAAAACACGACGCCACGGGTATACTTTTTCTGGACATAGCCAAAGCCTTTGACAAAATTTGGCATGATGGCTTATTAATCCTAGGATGATTCGTTTTTGGAGCGCCAACGCTAAGAAGCGTTTTTTCTCCGTCTGTGTGCCTTGAAAGAAACAAAAACAAGCGTGGCTCTGAGAGAGACACGGGAGAAACGGTTCCCTATTGCTAGGTGACCCAAGAAAAGTTTCACCCTCCGAGAGAGGGGAGGAGAGTAAGGGCTGGAGCAGGAGTGACGTCACTGGAGGGAAGGAAGAATGAATGGACTAAATTCATGTGACGTCACGATCACGTGATTCCAGTTCAGCTCTTGCACATGTGCATGCGGCGTCATTTGTTTACATTACTATCTTGCTCTTAAACTTTTGTTAATTATTCTTTTTTGACGTTCAGAAATGACATACTGTGCAGCATATGGATGCAATAACTCCAAAAAGAAAGACAATTGCAGAAACAAAACTTTCTTCCAATTTCCTTTAAAAAATCCAAATTTATTGAAAACATGGATAGCAAAGATTAGGCGGGAAAATTTCGTACCTTCTTATGCTTCTGTACTATGTTCGGATAATTTCAAAGAGGAATGTTTCGAATACCAAAATTTTACTAATCGCATGCACTTAAAACCTGGATCAGTGCCAACAAATTTTGTGTTTACAAAAAGTCCATCTTCTCGAAGAATTCTGGAAAGATGCAAGCCCTCTACTTCTACTGAAATGTAAGTACTTCAAAATGTTTGCTAAGTTTAAGTCAAGTTTTTAAATCAGTTACTTAGAAAATACTTCAATGGTTAAATATCTTAATAAACTTAAGTTTTACTTATGTTATAAATCTTCAAAATAAAGTAACAGAAGTAATTCTGTACTTTATATAAAAATAGCATTAGAGTATACTTTTAAATAACCATATATATTATATTAAAACAAGTATGTATACAAAGTTCACAGAAGATTATCTAATGTATTGTGTGCTGTTATTTTGCTTTCTAATTAAAAATAATAATAAAATACTTGTGATAATAATCTGTTTCTGAATTGATGGAATAATTTAATTTTAGCTCTATTAATGTTTTTTTATCACCATCTACAAAGTATTTTATAACAGAAGTCAGTCAGTGTTTGCTTATAAAATTATTACTCGAACATGATTTAAAGTATTCATACATAAAAGGAAATGCATTAAAAGTACTTATTTGCAAAATTTACAAATCATTTAAAAAATATAATATTAATGTAAATGTTTCATTTTAAAAAATAGATGTGAACCACTTGTTTCAAATGAAGAAGTTAATTTACAGCTCAGTTTAAATTCAATTATTTTAAATAAAGACCATAATTTAAAATTTTAGATAAATAAATCATGTAAATGAAAATTTCAAATAAATAAAAATTAACAGTTTATAAAAACACGTCATAAAAAGTATTTGAATTAAAAATAGTATGCCTTTTAAGAAAAACTACTAACAATTTGGCAGAATCTTAATGTTTACACAATATTATATACTCCTTATTGAATTGAAGTTTTAAATGAAAAATTTACATTTCTTTTTCAAAATGGCTTAGGATTTCTTGTGTTTACTTTTAATGTGTTGGAATCAAATTAGAATTTACTCATAAATAGCAATAATTATAGAATTACTAAAGCTTAATAATGCATATTCATTAAAATAGAAAACAATGAAATTTTGATATTGAATGCTACTCTAAAATAAGAATCAAATTATAAACTTATCACTAATAATGTAGCTATTAAAAAAATATAAATTAGCCCATTCACATTTCTTTTTATCTTTTGGGGAATCAACTTTTAATTAAATAACTATCAATGTTAATACATTGAATCCTATTTTGTATTTTAAAACAATGAGTTATATTAAAGCATAAAAGAGTAAATAGTAATGCAATCATAATCGTTTTTAAAAAAAGTTCCTAAATTAAAACAAAATAATTTTAACTTACCTGACAAGTTGTTCTGATTTGAACACATGGCTTGTACGTCACTCTCTTTTTCATTTCGGCTTTAACAAAGCCTTGAATAAAAATATCATCATTCACTAAGAAATCAGGCTCAGTAAATGATATCTTGCTTACGAATTTATCGTCGAATAATTTTAATCCTTTCGACACATTCGCAGCAACACTTCGATTTCCAGTGGCACTAGAAAACTTCGCACTGTAATTTAATATTTCGTGCAAATTGAAATTTTTCAAAAGAAGCGGTTTCGAACCTATGCTATGAGTCATTCTTGTGAAAAAATATGAAATAAAGAACTACAAAATTAATTAATAACTAAAATAACTAAGAGCTATATCTAAGTGAATCAAGAAATATAAATAAATATCCCAGCTACCACTAACGAAGCAGACGAATACTTAATTAGATAAATAAAGTAGAATAAAACAAAAATTATGTAAAAGAGTTGTTAAAAATATTTCCTAACAGATATATATACTAGAATAATGCAAAAAATACAATGATATCATATGTTTTTAATTAGATAAAATTAAGAGACAAGAACGACATCAACAAACGTATAGGAAACTAACGCTTTGAGATCGCACGTGTTGTTTATTGACGTTGGAATCACGTGATTACTGACTGGCGCCAGTCTGTCCATGAAGTTATTCCATTCCGTTTCGTCTTGAGGAAACGTTTCATGAATGATGGGCTTCGTTTCGTTTGAAAACGGGGTGGGAGGAATTCGGGTATCAACTGATTGTCTATTTTAGAATCTTCTTCTTAGGTGAGTTGTTTGGATAGGCATGTTGTGAGTTCTCTGAGCGTCCATGGCAGCTTGGATATTGATGAGGCTGTTGGAGTGGGCGTTAACTTGTTCGTAGAATGCAGTGGCTAGTTTTTTTTATTCTGGATGTGAGGGCTGGGATTTTTAGGTCTTTGTGGATATGGATCCGTTTGATGTAGGTGGGGGCGTTTAAGATGAGGCGCAGTGCTCTGTTCTGTAGAATTTGGATGCGGTCGAGGTTTCTATTTGATGTTATTCCCCAAATCTGTGAAGCATAAGTTAGGATCGGGAGAAGATATTGCATATAAATTTTCCTTTTATTGTTGGTAGATAATTTCGAATTTTTCGATAGGAGAATCAAGCTCATACGACTTGATTTTCCGGCTCCATTGATCAAGTCCATTCATAGCTTTCTATCCCATAGATCATTCATAGTGAGAGTTGACAGGATTCTCTCCTCCCCTCGACCAATCAGAAGCGGCCTTCCGCAAGGAAGTCTTAGCTCGCCTCTGCTTTTCACTCTGTACGTAAATGATATCCCGCAAACTGATTCATCGCATTTAGCAATGTTTGCTGATGATACTGCCGTTATTTCGCAGAATAAGAGATTTTCCGTTGTAATCTCTAATCTGCAACATTACATTTCCTTGCTTGAATTCTGGCTCAACGACTGGAAAATAAAAGTTAACGCTTCAAAGAGTGTCTGCCTCATGTTTACGAGAAGACCCCAACTCCCAGTTGCACTTACTACCGTAACTATTTTTGGCCAGCCCGTCCCCTGGGTAAACGTTGCAAAATACCTAGGGTTGTTTCTAGACGCAAAATTAACTTTTGCCTATCATATCGAACAGACTCGCAAAAAAGCGATCGCTGTTCATGCTATGCTTAAAAAGCTCATCTCCAGAAGGAGTAAACTTGCGATCCGGCACAAAGTTTTGCTCTACAAATCTATCATCCGATCGGTCATGTGTTATGGATCACAAATTTTTGGATCCGCTGGCATGCGCCATCTTAAGAAATTACACACGTTAACAAACTCATTTTTGAGGCAGATAGTAAATGCTCCCTGGTTCATACGCAATGAAGTCATTTATCGTGATTTAAAAATTAAGCCATTTTTACCTCATATAAAGGACCTTTCTAAAAGGTTCTTTAATAAACTTCCTAACTTTCCCAATGAGCTAATTAGTAACCAGCCTGCATACGATCCCGCAGTGCCCTCGTCTCAAAAGCGTCCCAGAGCGCTTCTTGAACACGACTTTATAAGTTTCCCCCAAGCCAAAAGGCTTAGGGCTTAAACTTAGCTTATTTCTCATTGGGAACTTTAACTTAAATTTTAACTTTTTTGTAAATTTTTTAGCTTAAACTTCCTACTTTTAGTCTAAAAACTCTCACCATAACAAGTAAATGCTAGCTCCGCGCCGAGAGTCGCGGAATTAATGTTTTCCTGAAGCGACGTTCACCGCGGTCGGAATCCGGGAGGGTGACCTTTTGGATTCAATTTTGCGGTTGTTCTCGCTTCTACTTTCCTTTCCGGCCACCAGATGGAGGCACGGCGCTTTCTATCTAGTACTCTTTTAAAATTCGTTTCTCATCCAGCAATCATAAATTAAATCGCTCCTAGGAGCGACCGTTTATTTTTGAAAGCTGGATATTCCTTGTTTTCATTTATCAATTTTTTACCAAGTATATATCACTTTATGACTTCATTGCGTTTTAAATTTCTTATACCGCGATCAGTCCTTTACTCTACTATTTTTTGGTCCCTCTCCCCCCCCATTTTTACTGGCAATGTGCAAGTTGGTTCATTAAATTTTATTCAAAATTTGTTCTCCCCTTTTTCTTAATTTCAGGATATCCTTGTTTCGGGTCGTTTATTTTCGGATCGACCCAATCCTTTTCCACGCCCACTTTCTACGCTGATCGATTTCGACCAATCATAGCGCAGCAAGCAGGGCATTTTGCCATCAGTGAGCGGACTTCCAGCAGATATGTTCTGCCCATCTTAATTTTATCATTCTTTTTTTAATTTTTACTTATGTCACCCCACTAATTCGGCTCTAAATTTATCAATTCTGATGAGGATGTACGTCCCCCCTATAGGGACAGGAACTCCGTAAGTTACATGCCACTTGCCTCAGATCCAGATATGGGATGGAGGAATCTGCCTAGGTTCCAGTTCCCAAATTGAAAGTCGAAAGTCGTTGCAGACGCTTCAGCAGATTTGCAGTGTTATCACTGTACCGAACTGAACTGAGGTGAAATCCTACTTCCAGCCCGCCGAGATATTTTCATTTCTAAGAATTGGCCACCAGTGTCATATGTAAGTGTTAATTTCTTCTTGATAGGTACAATAAAAAAAAAAAAAACACTTTTTTGTGTGTTTGTATGAAATTTTTATTTTCTTGATTTATCAATTCATTGTGTGTGAATCATTTAAAAATACATTTTAATATGTTTCATTTTAAAAATTATTATTTACAAAGTTTAAGTATTTCTATTTTCATGCTTCGTTGAGAATTATTGAGAAATTCCTACATTTATAAAAATTCCTGTAGGTAATTTTATTGTGAAAGAATTTGAAAACGTTTATGAAAAAAAGTGCTGTTGATCTAAAGAGATATTTTTTTTTGGCCCTTGCAAAATACTCATAAATAAATTTAATCACTCAAACTCAGTGGCGCAACAACTAATGAGGGCCAGGCCTTACTATGCCTACCTCAGTATACATGACCATTGGGCACTGAGGTGCATGAGCAAATGTCCAGATCAGTCTCAAACGCGATACGCTACCACTGGGCCTTCTAAATATTAAATCAGAGGACTTAAAATATTCTGCTTGTATGAGAAAAATGTGGATACTTTTAAACATGAGTGTACCTGTATCAAATCATAAAAATAATTTTTTCAAATTTAAGTGTACTTTATACGAAATATATTTGCTGATATAATTTTTTGATGTGGAAGAGAACTACCAAAGAGTTATGAAGATAATTAACTAAAAGTTTTTGTGTATGTATTGCATGATAGGTTAATGCTAAGTTTTGATTAATCAATCAAAGCATTACAAATTTTTCAGTCACTTATTTGTGTATAAGTATTTTCTCAAACATTTTCATGTAATGACTAAAATAAAATGTTTTATTTCTTTGTAAAAATTTAAATACCTCTTATCTTTTAGGTCATTACAAATGTTTCATGTATTTTTTTAGTATTTCATTGTGGAAAATAACCTCACCTGTAATAGAAATTTCTGCACTAATTTTTTTGGAGAAAGTAAGTCCTGTTTATATGTTTTCTTGTTACATCCATTATTACACCTTTTTTCCCCATTTTGGTGCATTTTATTTTTGCAATTTGAAGGTTTTCTTCCTTAAATTTTCCTATATTAATCTGTAAGTTGGTGCATATATGTCTGTTTCTAAATTTAAAAAAAATGTGTTTGTTTGTAGTTGAATAGGTTAATAATATCCCTGTTGTTCAGGAAAGTGGCATAACAAAGGAATGGGCTTGAAGGAAGATCAAATTCCCACCCATAAACAGTGGAGTAACATACACCACCGCATTGCAGAAGGCCTAAAACCTGACTGATATTTTGTACATGTTTGGGCTTGGATTCCAAACCTTATTTTGCAGGGAGTGTGTGTGTGTGGGGGGGAGGCTAGTATTCTTCATTACGCTACTGTCCATAAAGCAACAAATTTTTAATATAAAGCATAAATGTTATATTAGTTCTTTTGTCTATGTTTTTTTAAAAATATGTACGATTATATAATTTTTTTTTTTTATAAATTTTTACAATTTTTCTTTAATTTATTTTGATATAAGTAATTTGAACATTTTATCTTTTCATTCCATTAACAGTTTTTAACAATTAGTTGTATATTGTGGCTTTTGACGAAATGTGTTCATTTGACGATATGGTTGACAATGTAATTTTTTAGTTGAGTTAATTTTTTCATACTTTCTATTAAATGTATATGTTTTCTGTTTCTTGTATTTAATTTTTTTGCAATTTAAATTTAATTTGTTAAATTACTCATTAAAAAATGTTTTTATATTTATTTATAATGTACTTTTGTTTTAAACCATTATTTCTTAGATTAAATTAATTTGTTTCTTTTTTCAAAAATATTTTTTCATAATAGAAATCTTTATAATGCATGGAAATTTGGCGATTTCTATTTTCATGCATTGTTAAAGATTAGGGAGAAATATCTGCCGTTGATTTTTTATCTTCCACTTACAGAAGAGAACTTCTTTGTTTTCTAATACTTTGGTAAGGAGAAATTTTTATCTGTAATTTATACTTTACTGAAATTAAACATAAATTAGAATTTTTGTTCCAACATTTAAAATGAACTTGTACACGGCTGTTCTATTAATGTTCATAAAATTTTATATATATTATTCAAAAATTTTTAAACTATCTACACTATTAAAATTCATAAATAAACCTATATATCTATGCGTCCCTATTTTCTCACAAACCGTACGATGCAGGTACCAAAATTTCGGGAATGATCCGAGGAATCCGTTTTGACCATTTATATTCTGATTTACAACTCCCGATAGCTAGGTAACTTCAGGCCAATAGCTATCAATTGGCTCAGTTCCTGGTCAGCATTGCACATTTGTCCCTTGGATGACCATACCTGAAGGAATCCTATTTCAATCAACTTTTGCTCTTTTTATAGGCTAACATCTAAAAAACATTATCATCGCACATAAATAAATTCGTTATCCAATGAGCCAGTGCATTACGGGGACGCATGAATCATCTTAAATTTTTCATACTTTTTATTTATTAGTTTTATTCCAGACTTTCTTGAAAATATTCTCAACATTTTGAAATTTGAGAGTATATTTTGTTTTTCTCAAAAATTGCAATTTAAATAACCAATGCTCACTACTTTTAATGCATGGCAAGTGTACTCATTAATACACAAAATCCTGCAACTTCTCCATGACAAGTATACTCGTCAATCACAGTTAACTGGTTTTAAATTTTATTTTATTCCCTCAAGTGATATAATGAGATTTAACTTGTTTCTCTTTAAATGAATATATAAACATTTAAAAAGGAAGTAGTAGAGAAGAAAAAATAATTAGGTTTCCCTTATATAGCACACATGGTTTTTGTATACCAATAATTGGTGGCCCCATTCAAATTTTTTGTACAGAGAATGAGAGAATTCTTGCTTTTAAGATAACATCAAGAATCATGTGCAAATACAGTCAGGCTTTTTCTCCAGTTTTGCACATGTTCCATCAAAATTTAGCATCTGCTTTTTCCAACAATTGAATAAATTGTGGTTTTCAAAATTTTGAATGCTGGCAAAAGGGGCTTGTCACCTTTTTATACAAATTTTGCATATTTAGTTCTTATTCTAGGGATGTGGATGTTGCTTATTAAATGAAATTGACCTTTGAGGTGCATGTGAGGAGCCATAAGATCCATCAGTAAACGTGAATGCTATAAAATAGAATTTGAAAAAAGTGATATAGAAAATCTCAGTTTTCCGTACTGTAGTACCATATTATCCCAAATAAGATAAATATAATCAAATAACATACTTTGTTCCCAGGATTTATTGATTATTTATGTACATTATACTTTGATGGTTGAAGGTTACTTTCAAGTTTGTAATTTTTAAACTACAGTCAAGTTACAAGGACAACTCCTGAGTTTTCATACAGCTGTTGAAAATTAAGATTTTTTTTCTTCAGTGGAAGTACCATGAATTGTCTCTTCCATATGGCAGGTTTTTAGTTGCAACATGACTGAAGATCATGGGTGGAGATTCTAAACAATGCCTTTTACAAAATTTTGGGTACCATGGCCTCTTTATTCCTTCAATATATTAAGTTTATTCTCAGTAAGGAGGTATCAATATATTTATTTCTTTTATGTTACCATGTTTACAGTATTGTCTAGATCCTTTCGTAAATTTTTCTCTGCTTTTAAAAAGTTTAAATATAGCAATGCATGTGAAATATTTTCTAAATTTAAAGCATTGTAAAAAAGAATATTTTTTAAATCCCTTTATCAAGAATCTTTTGTAATTTCTATAGTTTTCCATGTTATTCAAAGATAATGTCAAAAATTATGTTGTCTTTATCCTATAACTTTCTTCTTTCTCTTATTTTGGACAATAATTGAATCATATGAAAAAGGTAAAATATGAGCCTTACAATATTTTTTTTCACTTTGATTTTGTACATGCGTATTGTTTTGTGTACCATAAGATGTACCAGTCGCGTTACGAACACCCTCCTGCATTGTGGACATTACCTAAAAGAAATTTTCAGTAACTGATATTTAAATTATATTTTTGACTTTGATTGAATCAATAGAAATGCTTTTTATCAGCAACTGATTCCTTCATATAAAGTGCCGGTTTATCCATTGGGCGATTGAGGACATGACCAGAAAAACTGGTCATAAGTTTTGATCCTCCATTGCGAAGAGGGCCTGTACATTTTCTGCACCGAGGGCTCAAACTGAGTATAAATTGCACTGGTCATATACAAGAAAGAATTTCCTAGCAAATACTTTTTAAACTGTGGTATCAAGCTGAATTTATTTCGTTCTCACAAATTATAATGAAGAATTTAATTGTATAAAATATATAAGTAATATAATAAGTATATAATATAAATTTCTGCTTGCATATTGAACATTATAATGAAGAATTTTTTTTCTTTTACAGAAGGATGTTAATGTACTCACATTCTGAACAACTTGTTTTCATCATTGTACTTTTTAAATACAGATTTATAGAGTCAAATCTATGAACAAAAATTTCACATTTGAAATTAGAGAAATGGCTTTTTCTCTGTCTGACAACTCAAGTCATCATTTACATGTTCTGGATAGTAAAAAGCCTCATGTTTGTGAAATATGCAAGAAAGGTTTTTCTCAAATTGGTAATTTAATTGTACATTTACGGATTCATACCAAGGAAAAGCCTTATGTTTGTGAAACATGCAACAAGGGTTTTTCTCACAGTAGTCATTTTAAAGTACATTTACGGATTCATACCAAAGAAAAGCCTTATGTTTGTGAAGTGTGCAACAAAGCTTTTTCTACATCTACTCATTTAAAAGAACATTTAAGGACTCATACCAAGGAAAAACCTTATGTTTGTAAAATATGCAGCAAGGGTTTCTCTCGAAGCAACCATTTAAAAAAACATTTTCAGATTCATACCAAGGTAAACACATTAAATTTTTGAAGTGTTGTACTAGGTGTTTCCAGAAACTGGTCATTTAAAGCAATTTTACATACTTGTTGAATGAAAAAGTCGCATGTTAGTGAAGACATTGTGTTTCCTCAATACATCTTACCAAATAAAAATATCAAGTGTAGAACATTAAAAAAAAATTTTTTTTTGATCACTTGAATAACAATTTATGCTTTTATAACATAGAAAATCATATACATATGGAGGGTCTTCCAGAAAGGCTTTATTGATATAATTTTTAACTTTACTCCCAATATTTTAAGAAAGACATTTTTATTTTCTTTTTTAAAGATGACCATGAAAATAAATATACATTTTATTTGATTATGTCTTGTATATTTTGAAATGAGAGATCATAAAAAAAGTAAAATATTGTTATATTTTTAATTACACTTGTAAATTTATATTGAATATCCTCATGTAGCATTAGATGAAAATTAAGTGGAAATGTGATTATTGTATGATTCTTCTCTACTTCTAAAAATTGTTTTTTTTTTAAAATTTAATAGTAAAATATTAAGGTGTTATTCAGTGATGTAGCTAGGCCTAAGTGGGCCCTGTATCAAAATTCCTTCGAGGGCCACTTTTTTAAAAAAATAAATAAAAATTATCACATAAACAAAATTTATTTGAAAGTGTTGAAATAATTACACATAGATATACATAAAAAAACTATTAATTGAGAGAATTAGGTACTTTTCTCGATTTTTTTTCTGCAAATGCATTTATGATAATATCCATAGTAGAAGAGAATTTTTTTTTCCAGTTTTTCTTTTTCTATCAACAATATTGCTAAGTCTGATAACCGGTCTTGCCATATAGAAGTTCTAAGATAGTTTTTAATAATTTTTAGTTTAGAGAAGCTTGTTTCAGCTGTTGCACTTGTAACCAAAAGAGTTAAAAATAGCATGCATGCTGTTATAATATCCAGAGAACTGAAGTTATTGATAATAATAGTAATTCTGTGAGCTCTTTTTGATTGAATTGATTTTCTAAATTTCAGATTTTAAAAAACCTTTTAAAGAAATTGTACATAGATACCGGGTGTTGAGTCCTTATGGTATTCATTAGCTAGTTTTGTGGCCTACTCTTTTTATTTTAAAAGTTTTATCTGGTTGTAAAATTTTTTAAAATATTGCTGAGGTCCTGTAGACTTTGAAATCTTTATCGGGTTTGGGATATCAACACATCTAGACAGCAATAATATACACATTAACTTTGAAAGACAATTCCGGGTCTGAAACTCTTTGATCTTCTGCTAACTCGTCAAAAAGCCCTTTGTTCACTTTTTGTCTTTCATTTAAAAAAAAGTGTTACACGCCATGCCTTAGCTAGATCATCAGATTTGTTTAACAAAGAACTGAATGAATTTTGATTTCTAATTGCTAACAGTTCGTTCAGAATTCAGAATACTAGCTTTATGTAGGTCATTTTTTTCATGCTGTAGGGCCTTAGAAATGGGGTCTATGATTTTAAATAACCCAGAAAAAAAAGGTTACAAACACTATAAAACCATAGTTCTCTATTATAATCTTAATCTTACATCACGTTCGTCTTTTTAATTGAAATTAAACTTAGTTTACTTAAAGTTTTCATTATTAGAAAGTCATTTTTTTGAATACTGAATAAGGCATTTCTTGATGACCATCTAGTAGGGGATACTTTTTAAGCGTTTTGTATTTTTCAGAATAATTGTTAATTAACATTGCCCAATGTTTTGTGCTACTGTCAATAAAAGTATATATTTTGACTAAGTAATTGAAAAATTGTGACACTTTGGAAATGTTTTGTAGTGTCATTTAAAATTAAATTTAATGAATGTGCTGCACAATGAACATAATTAGCATTTGGTGCATGCTCTTTTATAAGGGTTTGTAACCCTCCATATACTCTCGACATAACATTTGCTCCATCATAACCCTGTCCTCTACATTTAGACAAATCAATTTCATATTTTTTTATTGCATTTAAAATTTTAGTTTTAATCCCTTGGGCAGTGCAATCAGCTACTGACATAAATCCCACAAAGGACTGGCAGATTTTAATTTTGTTAGGTACATAATCCTTTTTTATCTTAAGGCGGACTGCCAAATATGCTGAAATGGTTAGGGTACTTTTGCACAACGAAATCACATTATTCAGGCGTAAAACTTTTGCTGGGAACGTAAATTACTCATATAAATCCGCCTTGAAATGTAGAAATAGTCTAGAAAATTTTAAAATTACGAAAAATACATATATCCTTGCTTCCAGAATTTTCTGAAGCCATATTTGGCAAACTTTATTACAAAGTCTGCAGATGACGCTACGTGTATGCAATCTACGTATAAAAGTTTTAAAACGTTACTTTAGAATAAAATCAGCGCGTAAACTACTTAAATACACATTAAAAATACTATATTTAATAAAAAAGAATATATATTTTGCTACACGAATAATGACTTTTAATCACTTCAGAAACACTAATTCTGCTTTTTTTACATGAAAAAGGGGAGGGGGAGAGTAAAAAATAAAGTAACCCTAAACTTCGTCAAGAAACCACTCGCCGTGACATCCTTTTGAAAAGGCAACGGTCAAGTAACCTTGAGATCAGCTGACTGTTAGTTTTTGCTTAAATTTTAGAATGGCCGCAAAAAGGAGAATTGTTTGCACATGACACAGCTGTGGAATGAGGGGCGACTATTTTTAGCACTGATAGTGGGGTTATTCTGCAAAAATGGTCTTCAAACTTTTCTGCTTACAGAACTCCAAGAACAGGGGTGGTCAACCTTTTTGGAAAGAGTGCCACAATTTGATTAAAAATAATTCTGAGTGACGCTTCCAACATTTCCATCAAACAAATATGGAAACGTAAAAAAAAATGTTGCCTATAGGCTTACTGTGAAATTTTCACGCAAATAGCACATTTTTTTTTAATGCAAGAAATTTAAAAATAAGATGAAGGGCAAATTTAGATTTTACTGTTTTAATAAACTTTTTACAGGTTTAATTCAATTAAAAAAGGTACAAAATAAGAAGGAGTAACTTGAAACATTTAATTTTAAATAATTATTAAACAGTTAGTATTTACTTAATGTGGCTTTTGAATTCTTTTTTTTTTTACCAAGTCATCTACATTAGGATTAACTTTTGCAGACGCTAACAAAATTAGTTTATTATAGGTGCACACATCAGCTAGTTATGTGAGTAATATTTATTTTATTATGTTCATAGCATTCCTATCATCTTTTAATTTTTTAGTTTATGATGTCACTTCCAGTAATATGTACTATAAAAATTGGGAGTAGATATTTCTATGCTTATTTTTTCTGGATCTACAAAGATGGGAAATTCTATTATTCTAAGACAATCTTGCGATTCCCGTTGGGAAGCTAAAATAGATTCGGTTAAAGCAGTGTATGCACAGTTTGAACAAACTTGTTACAACCTAGAAGAATTCATTAATGTAAATGATTATACACAGTGGTATCTGAAACTAAAATTTTTGGATTCAATACAAGAAAAGCCAATCATTTTGTTTAATAGTATGGTTAGCAATATTGTCCAAAATTGGCACTATCAATGAACTATTTCAAGTAAACACATTTGTTCCCGATGTTTGTACCTTGTACACCCCGCTATTGTCGCTGGTCGCGCCCCCTACAACTCTTCACTTCTAGGAGTTGCCTCAGACCGAGCGGATGTACTTTCCCAGTCGTCCCGTCGTAGAAAGTGTTTCATTGCTTTAAGTGCCCCTCTTTGTCTAATACTACTTACCTTTAAATTCATTATTAATTTGTTATTGTTGTTTACCTATGTTAAGCATAATAAATATTTTTTTGTTATGGATTAAGGTTTTATTTCTCTCTCGTGAGTATTATCGACGTTAATTTTATTGCCGGCATCCCGCCGAATTTAGGCCTACAGCCCCTATTTACAGCGTTTTAAAATGTCGCTAGTCTCCTTAATAGACAACGAGGCACTTGCAAAAAAATATCGCGAAATGTGCAGATTTCTAAATACGTTCCAGTTGTCCAATGACGAAAACGCGGACTTCATAGTTTTGATTATTAAATTAAGTACCGTCAAAGAGATTATAGAAGAAATAAGCCAACTTAAGGTGACAGAACACCTCTAAAACTCAATTTTTGGTCAATATATCGATTTTTCGTTTTTGGTCTTATATTAAAATTCAATCTTTTATCTTTGTAAATATGTTTAAATTTTGTTTCTATCTTAATTAGAAGCCGAGAGAGTTACAGCTTTTTCAATATTACTTAATCATAAATTTCTCGGACCCAAAAAATTTTCTGCTAACCGGAAGTGGCCGAGTTGTTTGCTTACGTTTCTCTTTCATAAAATATGACATGAAATATTATAATTAATATACAAATATTTAGTCAGAAATTAAAATAGAACATTTAAGAATAAATATAAATGTATTTGGAAATACAGTTTTTCCTTTTTATGTGTAAAACCTGGCAGCAAGTTTGTTGTTTTGACTTTGTTTACATATGCGTTTGATTTTCATGCTGAAAATATTGACAGCGTATAAAAAAAAGTTTATTTGATTGTTTTATTCTGCTTTATTTTAATTTAAAAATGGTTAAAAGTATTGCTAGAAAGCGCAAGTGGCAATTTTATGGTAATAAATTCACAAACACTTTGAAAAAGAATAGCACTTCAGCAGTTCCTGAATGTACTGCTAGCCGTTCAAAGTTGGGAAAAGAGAGTCTCAACTGCAGAAGAAATGCCTGGTCCTGTGTTTGGTAACAGAATCGTTGACCTTGAACTTATTGTGGAAGCTTTTGCTCAACTTTGCTGCCCAAAATGTTTTGCTGAAAAAGTAGAACTATTCGAGGATTCAGATATGGATTGTGCTCCCATTTTACACTAAAATGCAAGTGTTGTGACTTTTTTTTTGCATTTACTTCATCAAAAAAAGTTGTAAATGCACCTGTCATTAATACCAGGCTATTATATGGTATGAGGCAGATAGGCAAAGGAGGTTTGCTGGGGCATTTAAATTATGCTCAACATTAAATTTGCCTCGACTATCCAAAACTGCTTACAAAAATCAGGAAGCAAAGCTTTTAAAAGTGGTTCATGAAGTAGCTGAGGAATCCATGATAAAAGCTGCTACTGAAATTGTGGAGAAACAACAAAATCTCTCATCCGATATTGTAAAATGTGGCATATCGGTGGATGGCACATGGCAGCGAAGAGGCTATACATCTATGAATGGCTGTGTTGCTGCAATATCAGTTGATACTGGTAAGGTGTTAGACATAGAAGTTATGTCGTCCTACTGTCCAACACGTAAGAGACTTCAGACTATGCCAAGAAACTTTGAATATGAGTCGTCAAAAGCCGACCACATATGTCAGTGTAATTTCACAGGCTCTTCATCAAAAATGGAAATTGTGGGAGCTTCCCGAATATTTCTTCGATCTCAGAAAAACCGCAGACTGCAATACACTCAATATTATGGGGATGCTGACTCAAAAGCTTTCATGAGTGTGAAAGACACTTATGGATTAAACAGTGTGACCAAGTTTGAGTGCATTGGCCATATACAAAAGAGAGTGGGTTCGCGTCTGAGAAAACTAAAACTAAAGGACTGTCTGGTAAAGGCAAATTAACTGATAATTTTATTGACCGACTTCAAAACTATTACGGAATTGCTGTTCGCAGCAATATCGGTAACTTAACTGCCATGCAGCAAAATGTAATTGCTGCGTTATATCACTGTGCATCAAGTGATAAGAAACCGATGCATGGTCAATGCCCAATAGGGAAAGAAAGCTGGTGTTATTTTCAGCGGGGTGGCAAATGGAACAAAATGTTCCACAAAATATGCTGCTTTATCAAATGATGTATTAAATAAATTAAACCAGTATATTTAGAACTATGCGACAAACAAATATTAAGTAAGTGCTTGCATGGACGCACGCAAAATGCCAACGAGTGTTTTAATGGAATAGTTTGGCAAAAAGTACCGAAGGAAGTATTTGTTTCGCTCAAAACAATTAAATTTGGGTCGTATGATGCTATTATACACTTCAATGAATGATTAAATGGGTGTCTAAAAGTTTTTAATAAAATGAATATTGAAAATCCTGGGGTGTTTACCTTACGGGGATATAAAACATTTAGATAAATGCAGAACCGTGAATCAATTCATAATGCAGACCCCAAAACAAAAAGAAAAACAGGAAAATTTTAAGAGCACTTAAAAGAAAAAAAATAGTGTTTTAGAAGTCAAAGATGGGAAGAATTATAAATCTGGTGCATTTTAATAAGAAAGTAAGTCTTTATCTTGTAATCAGAATAGTTTAATGTTATTTTTGTCGTTTTCTCAAAATGAATTTTACATTTTTCTTACCGCAAAACACAATATCTCAAAAAAGTTATGCTTGAATGATATAAAATTTTTATATGTATGTCTTTTAAATACTTATACAGGGAATAGACCATTCATAAGATTTTGTGTTGAGTAGAAATTTTTTATATAGCAATAAAGTAAAAATTACAATAGCTTTTAAGAAAATTTCAACGTATAGAAGTTCGAAACACAATAAGTTCCCACGTAATGATCATATTACAAAAATAAGAGTCTATTCTCTAGATAAGGTTGTATGCTATATTATTCAATTTACAAAGTGTCAATATATTTATTTTATTTTCAATTATCATGTTTTGCGTAAAAATCTTATTTTGGCTTATTTTTTTATAGAATACCCATTTGACAGTAAAAATGTGCACTAATAAAACTTTTCTTGGGTGTTTTCTAATTTTAGAGACCCATAAGGTCATAAAATATGCATTTATTGGCAAAACTCAGGCAATTCAAAATTTTTCTTCAAAAAGTGTATAAACATTTAGATAGATGCAGAATCTGTGAATCGATTCATAACGCAGACCCCAAAAAAACAAAGAAACACAGAAAAATTTTTAGAGCACATTAAAAGAAAAAAAAATAGTGTTTTAGAAATTAAAGAGGGAAAGGATTATGAATCTGGTGTATTTTAATAATAAAGTAAGTGTTTTTCTTGTAATCAGATGAGTTTAATGTTATTTTTGTCGTTTTTTCTCAAAATGAGTTTTTTCACATTTTTTTCTTACCGCAAAACACAATATCTCAAAAATTATGCTTGAATGAAATAAAAAATTTTATATGTATGTTTTTTAATACTTATACAGGGAATAGACCTTCTTAAGAGTTTGTGTTGAGTAGAAATTTTTTTATATAGCAATAAAAATGAAAATTACAATAGCTTTTAAAGAAAATGTCAACGTATAGAAGCTCGAAAAACAATAATTCACATAATAGTTATATTACTCAAAATAAGAGTCTATTCCTAGATAAGGTTGTATGCTATATTATTCAATTTACAAAATGTCCATATATTTATTTTATTTTCAGTTATCATGTTTTGCGTAAAGTCTTATTTTTGCTAATTTTTTTATAAAATACCCCTTTGACACTAAAAATGTATAC
>BMAU01009741.1:0-63048 GCA_019973935.1 Trichonephila clavipes | reverse complement strand
TTCATTGTTACATAAGACTACTTTCAGTTCACCCTTATTTAAGGAATATTTAATTTATGTATTTTTGAAGGGAATTAATTAGTTTACCTAAAACAGCATTGGGATTTTAAATTTAAATCTTACCTCAAGATTAACTTATTCTTGACATAATTTTGATTAACCAATTACAATTTGTATGTATATAGAATCTTAACTACTTATAGCGAATCATTTACAGGCTTTCTAACACACTTATTTAAAATCATAACTGTAAATGTCGCACAGGTCATATGTCGAACAGAAAAGAAGCACTTTTCGCAACACAAACAGTAATCAGCATTGGAGCTATTTGGATAGCAGCGCTGCCTATGTTAGGAACTCAGGTAAAAGTGTTTAGGTATTTCCTTTTTGTCTTCACATGTATTAAATTTCTCTAAAAGAGTGAGTTATATATCGACAAGAAAAATTCACAAAAATAGTATCTTGGGCAACAGTACTTGAGATAATATAATATTAAGTATAGCTATTTTTAAAGAAACAGAAATATTTTCCCAATGTATTTCTATGAGGTTTACAAAGGGAATTAAGAGACAATTTTTTATGTGCCACCGAATGTTTCCAAACTTATCCAGATAATTCGAGTTTTTACTACGAATATTAATTCGGTTTTTATTTCTCGAAATTACAATTCTCATCAAAAATTTAGGAAAGACATTTTAGAAAACATCCATATTTATTGATTGAGGTTTGATAAAACTAATTTCTAAATGATATCATAAAATCATACATCCTTGGAGATATAATTTATTAAAAAAATAATGAAATAACTTTTATAAAAAGAAAATTTTATTATGACATAAGTTATAAAAATGAAAAGTGAAACATATAGCAAATATTAAATGTACAATCACAATATGACGATGTTATTAGGTACTTATAGAATGGTAACAGTTAGCCTTAATAATTACCTATAAACTCCTTTCCTTGGTTTGAACTAACTTTATAAATTTTTAATCAACTTTTATAATGTGAAGCTAAGATCTAATTGTTTTATTAATTGAGGTTTACTGTTGGATTATTTCTCACTCAGAAGTTTGTTTAGTTGTCTTCACATAATTTCGACCGGGTTAAGATTAGAACAAATTCCAGGCTATTCCAGACGATTAATATGAATGTTTTTATGCCACTTTTTGCCCACAGTAATTATTTGGTATGGATTTGAATACTACTAAAATAAAATATTGATTGTATTTGAAAATGTTATGTGTGGAAGGCGTCAGTTTGCGCTTGTATACCATTTATGATTTTTTCGGCATTTCCATTTCTCTTTATGACACAAATTCTGCTGACACCTTTTGATATTATGCAAACCCATATCATGACATTAACTGGATATTTCACTGTTCGTGTAATGCAGTCAGAATCCATATCCTCACTAACTCCTCCGCTTTTTCTCCATCGAAGTCTCATTAACCTAAATGTCTTATCATTCAATTATTCAATAAATATGGAGTTTCGTCCAGTTAAATATATTTGACCTTTTAAAAAAAGAACGACTGCATTTCCATGGGAATTCCAGCATCAGGGGCAAATTCCTTCCGTTTGCGTTTAACAGTACTTGTATTAGTCATGTTCATTACGCCATTCATTGCATATTCCCATATGATTTTCTTCTATCACGTAAGCTAAGTCTTTCAATTATATCATTAATTGATGGTGTGCGTCTAATCCTGCAATTATCAGTTTGTTTTTGAAGTTTTGGAATATCCTTAAATATCTTTAAAAATTTTAATTTTTGGGTTCTGTTTCTTTCAATGTACCTTCCTAACTGTAACCGTGAACACATAATATATATCTTTTATAGCTTTGTGAAAGATTATTCTACTCTGTAAAGTATTAAATTAATTAAAGTACCCTTCCACTGTAAATTGTAATTATAATTAATATTCCAAACAATAATATAGATATAAGTTCTCAAGCATCAAGAACATATTTTTCAAAGAAATTTCCACAGTTTTAACCACTACTGTACTCATACGCTAAATAGTATTAAATTAATTATGCTAAAAAATCATAATACTTTTTAAGTCAATTGTGAAAATTGATACCATGTTCTTTGTCTTACGTCCTCATAAAATTTCTCTACTGAAATATTGAAAAGTAAACAGGTTAGTTGAAAAATATATCTTCCAATTTTTCCAAAAGAATTCATAGAACATCTAAATTTGCAAATTTATAAGGTTTTATTTCCTCTGAGTATTCTAAAATAGTACATTTCTTCAAATGACTGTTTGGAATACGTGATTACGATGTTAATCCTAAAATGAATTTTTACTTTCCTCCACAAATCAATAATACTGCTTCCAATAAAATATAATGTATCCAGTAGAGCCAAAAAAGAAAAATACTCCAGTGAAAGTTACAGTTTTCCGCTAATTTCTGATATTATTTTATGTCTAATTAATTGTCTCATTTGTAGATTTTCATAATCTTGAAAAAGGTTTAGAAATGTTTCAAAGAATCTTAGAAACACAATGCTAGTCCAAAATGAAACAAAAGCTTCTCTGTGCGTAAATTAAATTCAGTATTTAAGCAAATGGGCTAAATTAAACTAATACCTTGAATATGAATCATTTATCAGGTAGATAAATGCATGTAGACACATGAAATGACATTTAATCACGGACTTAAAACATTACAAAATTTAACATTTTCACGTTAAAATGTTTTGCATCACGAATGGCAACAAGGAATTACAACCAGAAATATTTCATCCGTCAACTGCTTATTATTTGGTGGAAGAAGTCATTCTTACTACAGATCTTCTTTCAGTCCTTACACTTTCCTATACAGTTTGTCGCTATCGAATTGATACTCCAGTTAAGATTTGAAAAGGAAAATAAACCTAGGACTCAAACTTAGGGTCTAAAAATGGCTGGGAAAGCAGTGCCTTAATTACAATCATTTATAAATATATCACTATCGAAAGTGTAGTTATTATTTTTTTTATAATTTGACAAGATTTGTAAATAAAAAAAACTGATTATTAATGTTATTTATTTTTATTTTTTAACAGAACAGGCTTTTAAATCAAATATTTATTCGCGGAAATTTTTTTTTCACACTAGCTCACACTTTAAAATTACTTGGGATTAACCTATAACTTGGGCATTATTTAGTGTACAAATAAGTTAATATCTACTTTGAACTTCGAACTCGCGTAACTTATATTCTTGCTTATTGGTGATGTGTTCAGCAGCAACACTTGTAGTGAAGGAATGTAAATAATAGTATTTATCATTGCATTCAGATGTTTGTTTAGAGATATATGCTAATATTTTATTTTTAATTGTATTTTTTATCTTTTTCCGCTTAAATTTATAGTAATTTCTTTCTAAAATACTGTAGGCAGTCTTAGAAAGATTCCAGCAATTGAGTCCTAAGATACTTCTCAGCGAAGATGGATATCGTCTAGAGGGTAGAGATGTTGACATGCTACCGAAACTAGCTGAAATTATTGAAGGTATTCAATACTTGAAATGCTTCATAAAGTTGGAAACTTCTATTCTCATTTAAATTGCACGTGAGAGCAATCAGGAGGCTATTCAATAGGTGTGTCGTAATTTTGAACTTTGTTCACTGAACGAAGATGACCCTTTCGCTGGTATCGTAATCTCCAGTTCTCCTGCTCCTAACACCACGCGTACGCGAGGACCTTACGCCCTCTCAAATTTAGTTCACGTCAATTTATGTACGAGGATAACAACTCTGATATTTTTTTGGATTCTCCATCATCTCAAATATATATCTTTTTCTTTCATGAATCAAATTACATCTTACATTTTTATATAGAGGCTTTTAACCGAGATGAAAAATAAATGTTTTTAAAAAAAGCTGTTATACTAATACCTTTGAAACTTTCATCTATAAACCCATCCTTTTTACTTAAAAATTGTAAATTTTACGAAAAACTCAGACAGTTAAATTTTTATAAATGTATAGTTTCACAAAAAATGTAGAATAACAAAACGCATAACAGAATATGGACTATACTTAAATAGTAGCTATTATTTTTAACTTAATTTCATCTGAGCTTAGATAAATTCTGCTTACTTTAGAAAGGTTATCTACTGATATTTGGAAGTCAGGATTAGTAAACACGATAAAGTAGCGGCATAATACTTTAGTTTATCGATATTGCTTTGCGTTATCGGTTTGTTTTTAATTTTCTAGAGGATCCTTTTCAATGATATTGAAACATGAATAGAGATGTCAAAAGTGACTATATTTTTATATTGATCCTTCATATAGAGGTCATTGATATGAGTTGTCCACCAAATATAGAATTATGCACTTAGTGATCCACGAAGTTCTAAAGTTTGTCGACCATTGGCCTAGAATTTGAGTATTTTCGGCAAACAAAAAACTTTCTTTGCAGATTTCCTTTCCAAAATTATTTTGGGATTTCGTTTTCTGGGGTGAAGGTAGTTTTTATTTCAATTCCCTTTTATATCAAATTTTAAAATAGTCATATTTTTGAAAAAAGGTTTGAATTCGTAAGAGTCTGTTCTACTTCCTTAATTTATAGGTTTGCCTTCACTAGAGAAAGTTCTCATTGTGTCATCGAAACCAAAATCTAATACTAAAGATATCACTAGTCTCAGAAACAGGTAAATGTATGTGTATGTTATTTTCATATATGAGTGTGTGTGTGTTAGAGAGATTTAAATCAAAACGAAAGCAAATGGGTAACTAAATGGGTGATATTTTTTTTTAAAAATTCATAATATAGCTCTTGCATTTTACTTATAGCATAATCCATCACTCACTTTTAACACAAAGTATGAGATTTAAATTCATGGATGCGGTTATTTCTTAAGTAAGAAAATAAAAATTCCAAAAAAAATATTAAAAAAAAGAGAGATAGTAAAAAAAAATGGATTTATTCGTATATTGAAATACTGATTATTTAAAAAAAAGCAACACACTTAATGAACTTTAAAAAAAAAGAGTTTTGTATTTTTAGAACCATATCTCTTTTCCAAAAAAACCTGGGATAATACCTCCAATAAATGACGTAAAATCATAAGAGAATGTAATGTGTACATTTTTGGGTTCTTCTCTACAAAAAAAGATGCATAAATATGTTTAAATTTTAAAAATACAATTTAAAAGTATAGGTGCTAGTTATACACACATAAATATAAGGTATTTTCTTTTTAAACTTTTTAAGGTAGTGCATTGAATATATAATTTGTATTCTCTTACATATTTGGAAGGATAGAAAATTTTTAAACTACATCTTAGTTTATTAAGGGTTATGATTATATATTTCATTATTTATGCAGTGTTTCTCAAACTGAGGGGTACCCCCCCAGAGGGGCAGGGAAACCCTACCAGGAGGGCGCGAGCATATCGAAAAGTCGAAAACAAAAGATTATTTTTAAAAAATTATTAATTTACTGAAAGTAAACAAATAAAATACATTCTTACATAATAAAAATAAAATACACATATACACTGATACAATATACTAGTAAACATTTCAGGACTGCGCAATGTATTTCATAATTTATTTAACATTTTTAAGTTAAAAATAAGTTTAATAATTATCAGTGACCCCAAAGACTTGTCATACATAAAATTAAAAACACAAATTAACACTTATTCTTGTAATTTGTACGGTTGTAAATGCCGTTTAAAAATTACGTGATTCGCTCTCCAATGCCACCGTTTAACACGTAATGCTGGGTAAGTGGTGTATCGACGGATGATAGAAAAGAAATAAATCAGCAAATCCTCTGAAATAAATTCTTCTAAACACTGTCAGGATTCTTTTAATGCATTCCCAAATCTTCGGAATAATTTTATGGATAGCAATGCACGTAACAAATCATACTTCGGCAAGACGTATATATAAGTTCAGAGCAAATAACACTTTGGCTAAGAGGGACGTTTTTATACGGAGGTGTCATGTAAGATTTGAAGTCGTACTGTAGGTTTAGCTTCCAAGAATATTATTATGGAATGAATAAATTCTTATAGTATCGAGGAGGAAGGGGGTGGGGGTAAAAATTATGATTGAATATTGGGTCGCAAATATTCAAACTTTGAGAAGCACTGGCTTAATGTAAATTTCAAAATATCTCTTATATTTTTTATTTTATTGTCACTTGCAATGTCATCCAGAAATGTGGAACATTTTGCCTTGAAAGAGTCGAAGACCTTCTTTCTCCGTTCTTCAAAAATCTTTAAATTTTGATCAAAAACATAACTCAATTCCGTTGAAACAAACTTTAGCTTTTTAGATGCTTGTCCTTGTTCAAATTATATATAGGCCAAAACGTGTGCGAATAATTCTTAAGATACAGTTTCCTAATAAAATGCACACTGAAAAAAAACCCGAGTTATGATTCAGATATTTCACGCAAATAAAAATTTATTTTTCTCCGTAATCAAAAGTAAAGCACCGTACTGTAAGCAGTATGTTATCCTTACACATTTTAAAAATACATACGATTTATAGTATATACAAGGTACTTTTTGCGTATAGTAATTCCATTTATTCAGAAGTCATGTAAAACTTAATGGTCTAGAAAAGAAACTACATCATAAAGTACTACAAATTAATTATCTAACAATAGTAACAATTTATTTATAAGAAAAATTTATAAAGAAAATTATGTACATTAATGTAAAAAAAAATTATCAAATGAAATTAAACTATTCAAAAAATATTATTAAGATAAAGTACTTTTCAGTTGTTTTTTAGACGATTTTTTGAAAATGGGTGTCGAAAAAGACGGATCCATCCCACCAATGAGATTTGAGCGTCTGTCTCTCATCCAATCATGATAATTTACACTTCAGGAAGCACAGGTCTACCTAAAGGAATTATGCATGGAAGTAGCGTAAGTTTTTGTGGTGCTAAATTTAAGAAGGGCTTATAAGAAAAAAGGAATAAAATTCCTCGCTCCCAATAAATTGAAAGTATTAGAACTAGAAAACGATGAACACAATTATCATTAAGAAAAGATCCCAACACTCTCTTTTATGCACTTTAAAGTGCTTCTTCAGCTATCAAACATGCAATTTAACATTTTTTTAAAAATATTCATATATTTTAAAACTCATTCTCTTAAGCCAAATAAACTAAAATTGTTAGTTATCATTTCAGTGTACTGTAATATCACAAATAAATCATATAAAATCATTTCTTAGTCAAAATTTCCAATTGAAATTGATTTTATCAATGTAGGAATGTAAAATCTATGCTGACACATGAGGAAAATAAAAAAAAATCCTTAAATTTACCGAAGTATTTTAATGAGTACACACATTGAGATTTTCCGCATTCTCCAAGTAATCTAATATTACTGCAAAAACAATTTTTTGCATCCTAACTGTAAATTATCATATGAAGTTCCAATGCATTTAAGTCTGGTAAGATCATTCACATAAGAACGAAAAATGAAAGAGCAACATCAAAATTCGGTTAGCATGAGTTGTTAATTTTATAAAAAATTGCTTCGATCACTATAAATGTCCTAAATATTCAAAGCTCACTAAGAAGTTTCAAAATAGTACAAATCAAAAGAAAGTATAATTCTAACACCAGTTAAACCAAATCAAGAGTTTCATAAGCTAGATGCTAATAGAGATACTCTCGGATAATAACTTACACACACACATTCTAAATTTAATGGAAATAAAATTTCAATATACAAAACAAGGAGTGTTTTCAAAACCACATTGTTAATATTTGTCAAATTCCAAATTATATTTCACACAATTAAGAGTATTAATTATCTAAATAAGCGATTTTGCACAAACAAATACCTATATTATTGGTTGATTGATTGATTGAATATTAACGTCGCACTGTTCAGCTACACGAGAGCTTTTGGCGACGGACCACGTAATTTTGAACCATGGTCAAGTGACGTGGACGACAACTGAGCTGGCACCCCCCTCTCCTAACTACCACACCACACCAACGGGAGGACGTTTCAGCTCTCGACAGATTTAACGTTCATCGCTGCCCTACACGGCGGGTCTTAAGTGGTACTGGGCCCTAACCCGTGACAAAGCAAGCCACGGTCCGATACCTATACCACTCGGCTACCGCGGCCACCCCATATTATTGGAAAAAGATCTTAAGTAAAAGGAGAACAATAAGTGAAGGTGACAAGAATTTGGAGTTACTATGACTCATGAACTTTCAGTTGCAGTTACAATTATTTACACATACTTATATCCACGAAGATTCAGTATGAATAATGTTTTAATATAATGCAAAAAATTGAAAAGTAGAGGAGTGTTGGTTCAAATAATCTTTGTGGAGAATTTTCGCAATCAAAGATTAAATTGAGAACTTAAGCTTTAAATTATAAATCTTTTCTATGTTTTCATTTCGTTTCAGTTTTTCAACATTGTAACAGTATAATGTATATATATTTAAATTAATAAATGAGATTCATTGTCCAACAATTTAGTTCACCAATATATTTAAGCTATAAAGACCTTTTATTGGTCCTAAAAAGAAATATCCTTAGAAATGTACTAGTGAAGCAAATCAGTTCTAAGAAAACTATTCATTTTTTTTTTTCGTTTCTTCGTGTGTTTAAGGTAGTTGCGGCAGCCTAGTACTCTACGTGTCCGTTATCTAAATGGATTCATGGCTGGCGTGTCTTGAGTTCGAACCTGCGTGCCACTGACCCATTGTGCAGAGGTTACGGATTCACGTTAAATATGTCGAGGTTCAAACATCCTCCCGTTGGTGTAGTGTGGAATTGAGAGTGGGTGTAACAGCTCAAATCTTGTCGTGGTCACTTGAACATGATTTAAAAGTACGAGGTCCATCGCCAAAAAACCCTTGACTTGTAGAATTGTGCGACGTTAATACTTACACAATCATGTTTTTAAGCTTGAGTTTTGTATTTGATGAAAAATGACGAAAAAATAAACATAAGTTTATATTAATTTCACTTCTCAGTTACATATATATATATATATATATATATATATATATATATATATATATATATATATATACATTTTTATATATATATGATCCATTTTTTTCTATTCCTTTTTTACATAAATTATACGGAGTGTTTTTTTCCAGGTATAGAATTTTAAGTTGGCATTACTTTCCAAGATGGCGACCGATTTAACAGCTGTCAAGTGATTTATTCTCAGTTTGGTTTGGCAATTCATTATGAATAGACTCACGCCTGAGCAACGCTTTCAAATTGTGCAATTATATTTCGAAAATAATGGTCGATTTTCATAAGTGAATTTTGTTTAGCGATGAAGTGCACATCTGGTTGAATGGCTACGTCAACAAACAAAACTGCCGCATTTGGAGTGAAGCTAATCCACAAGCGTATGTCGAAACACCGTTATATCCAGAAAAACTGACTGTTTGATGCGCTTTATGGGCTGGTGGAATCTTCCTTCAAAAACGATGGAGGCCACAACGTTACAGTCAATGCTGATTGGTATGGAGCCACGATTACTAACTTTTTCATTCAAGAATTGAACAATCATGATGTCCAGAAGCTGTGGTTCCAACAAGACGGTGCAACATGTCACACAGCTCGTGCCACAATCAATTTATTGAAAGACACGTTTGGTGATCGCCTAATTTCCCGTTTTGGACCTGTGAATTGCCTTTCAAGATCTTGTGATTTAACACCGCTAGACTATTTTCTGTGGGGCTATGTAAAGTCATTGGTCTATGCGGATAAGCCACAAACGCCTGACCATTTGGAAGACAACATTCGTCGTGTTATAGCCGAT
The DNA here is from genome assembly GCA_019973935.1 of Trichonephila clavipes. NCBI lineage: Eukaryota > Metazoa > Arthropoda > Arachnida > Araneae > Nephilidae > Trichonephila > Trichonephila clavipes. The sequence goes on along the minus strand of BMAU01009741.1, from coordinate 53,265 downwards.
ATACGGCCACAAATGTTGGAAAAAGTCATCGAAAATTGGACGTCCAGATTGGACTCTATCCGAGCCAGCCGTGGCAGTCCTATGCCAGAAATCATATTTATAATGTAATGCCACAAGATTATCTTTCGAATAAAAAAAATTCATGTCAATCGAATAATACGTCGTTGATTTATTGCAATTTAAAGTTCTATACCTCTCAAAAAAACACCCTTTACTTACCATAAAACTCGTTATAAAAAACAAAAAGGCTGTATTCAAACACGTATAATTATAAAGTAATTTACGAAAAATATATATCAGTAATTAATTTACCAATGTTATTACGAAAATGATGTGGTAGTTGAACTTTCGTGTTTGCGAGCTAATGTATTCCTCGTAAACACCAAAAGGCTATACATAAGTCGAATTTCATAAGGTATTACACAAATGTGCTAAGCAAAAAATCACGCATTTTACAATATTCTTTAAAAAAGGACATGTTCTTAGAAACTTCTAGCGAAAAAAAATGTAAGTTTCTTCGTGATTATTTTTCAGTGGAAAAGATTGGTTCCAAGAATGTCATTTCTTTTTAACGATAATTTGCAAAATTTTATTACTTTCTTGCCGTTTTTTACGTTAATTATAATTGTATTCAATCAACACCTGTAAATAAAGTTTACTTAAAAAGAGAATTTGTGATACTCCAAAATGCATTCTTTGATAATTGCAAAATTAATTGAAAATTTTATAATTTCAGATTTTAATGGCCATGGCAAATTGTATGTTGATGAATTTCGATACAGATAGAGATTCAAGATGGCTTACCGTCAAGCCAGTAAGTTCTTTATAGTTACACATTTATTCTGAATATATATATAGCTTTTTGATATATCTGATTGTATGAAAAAGTCGTTAGAAAAGAAGAGGAGAATACTGCAACGCGCGCTTACCAAAATTATCACTGAAGTTGAACAAAATTGATACTATCACTAACAACTCAAGGATTAATCTTTTTGGAATATCCATGACTATATTAATACAACTCATTAGCATAAATGTTTTCTACAATGATGAAGAGTTTTTAAATAGATTTCTAATTGAATGTGTGTACCATCATTCTATAAATACAACATTTTATCCACAAACACTAAGTTTCCATGCAAACCTGATTTGTACAGATCGTGTGTCTGAAACATTGTCATAAGTATTTCTCTTATTTAAATCTTATCAGCATTATCTTATACTTTTATTTAAATTTATTGGAATATATTTTGGTTGCTTTTCCTAAAATTCAAGGCGGTAAATTATGAATAAATTGTATTTCACAAATTTAATTTCATATATATTCCTCAATAATTAAAATGTCTCAAATATAGATTAATTAGAGCAGGGGTGTCCAACACGCGATCCGCGGGCCACATGTGGCCCGCCAGTACCAAAGTTGCGGCGCGCTGACTTTTTTAAAAAATTTTTAAACATCAAGTTTTTAATTTTTTTTTTCTTTTTGAAATTTATTTAAGGGGAAATTTATATATAAATATATAAATCTACAATGTATTTGCCTGTTAACTTTTCTTGGTTAATAAATCCTTTTTGATAAAAGAAACTTCATTTACATTAAAATAGATTTACATTTTATCAAACGGTTACGCTTGATTTTACTAAAATAAATTACTTTTTCAATAAATTTGGAATATCAGTATCCATAATCTATATAATGGATGGTATAGGGCTTTCTGTGTGTGTGACTTTCATTTCTCCTCCTCCTTTTCTGTTTGGATTGCCCAAAAAGTAAGAGACAGTCAGAGATATTTTTTAAAGTTTGAAAAAATTATTCTGGACTGTTATGATAAACGACAATGTATACCTAATCGTTTGAGATTGACAGCAGAATTCAATTTCAACAATGAGTAAATAAAGATCAATTCAAAAGGAACTCGGTAATCTTGAAGAAAATGGCAACTGTAATATTTTAAACATTATTTGATCATTGAAATTATTATATTACATAAACATTATTATATTTTCTATATCTGTATACATGAAAAATAATGAATATAATAATAATAATTTATTTTGTATTCAATTTTCACTCCAATAAATATTTTTTTTGCTTCCAAATCTGATACAAACGTACATATTTTTATGTGCGGCCCGCGAGATTAATATGTTTTTCCGAAGCGACCCGCAAGATCATGTGAGTTGGACACCCCTGACTTAGAGCATATGATTAATATGTAAAAGATTTAACGCAATTCGTTAATAAAGCGCTGAATTCCATAATAAATTTTATTGTTTATTATTTTACTCCTTTTTTCACGATTACCTAGAGACTAGTAGTTTCAAAACTTATTCTACCCCTAGACCCCCATTATTCCAAAAACTTGGCCTTGAACTCCCAAGTGAAATAACTCTATTTCAAGTGATTAAAAGAATAAAATTCAATTTGCTGCCCTGAAAATGTTGGGAAATGTTGACGTAAAAATTGAATATAAATAAAATGTTGTGCTCTCTGAAAATGTAATCATCCGAAATAAAACTTTTACTTAAAAATATAATAACAAAATTTTTTCCAAAGAGGAGAGATTACTTGATTGGATAAAATTAAATTATCTCTCTTCGAATCCCATTATGATGGATGTAAAGAGTTTAAAGTTCTGATCACAAACTTGATTTACCTCGAAATTCTTTCAATTTTGATTCTTAAGTCTTTAATTCTGTAATTTTTGCGTGTTTTTTTTTTTGTTTCTGGTCTTGCCAGGATTTAACCTAAAATTTATAAAGTTTTTTGGTTCCGATGTAATACTGTTTTTTGGATAGCTTGAGTTAGTGGCCTGATGTAAAAGGATTGATTTCCGATTTTGCCATATGAAACAACATCGTGTATCAAATATATTCAGAAATATTTATACAATCTATTTTATCTTTGTAACAGAATAATATTGCTTTCTGTTCAAAGCTATGCAGTCACGTCAGATCTCGGAATCACGCATGGAACAAAACGAAACTCTTGACTAGATGCTCTACTCATTTATACTGTTATATTTTAACAAGTTATTGTATGCAGCGGTAAGATTCCATTCCCAATGAAACCTGAATAGACGCTCATATACGCGATCAACCTTAATTCCCCCATCCGACACTTCTCATTACTTATATTTCATGTACCTATCTACACTGAACATTCAAAGAATTATGATCACTCACTCAATAATACGTTGGGCCATCTTTGGCAAGCAATTCAGTGGCAACTCGTTTTAGCATGGATATGACAAATTCTTGATAAATGACTGAAGACAAGACTTATTTTACACTAAAAGTTTTAAACTTTATGTTTTTTTGTACATAATTTCATTACTGTAACGCACGGTTTAATTCTAAGACGGAAATGTAGGTGGCGGTACTTGTAATGGAAGTGTGACCGAACGAAACATTGCATTACAGTCAGAGAGAGTTTGGAATTGTGTGAATGAGCGTGTTACCCTTCTCGCTGTCCAACCCTGGACTATGTAATTTACCTAATTTTCACTTATTTCCTCTAAATGTTTACCCTGTATTGTGTTTAAATGTCTGACCAATTGCAAATGTGTTATTTTATGGCATTAAAATATTTTAATTACCCCGAGATCTTGTCCATTACTTTTGGTTTACCACAGTAATGACGTAAGAGACCGTTACATTACTAAATTACTTCAAAATTTTCGTAACAATGAAAATGGGTTACAAAGATTTTACTTTACATTAAATGCTTCTTCGAACCTGTACCATTGTCCACACACCTTCAAATAAATTTTTATTTCCAAGGACGCCACTCTCCAGTAGCCAGAACTCCGTGAGACTTAGGAAACACTTTGGGAATCTGAGACAACAAATCCCTTACTAATAGTTGTAAACTGATTAATTTATTGCTTTTAGAATGTGTCCCAGTTCGTTATCATGAAATATTTTTCCATATATCCTTGTCCATTGCAAGAAGTTGTTTAAGCTATTTTGACAGGAGTATTATGATAAAAAAAGAGCAATTAATTTATTTTCATAATAATTTATAGCTTCATTACAGTCTTACTTCTTTTTCTTTTTTTTTACAATTGTTAACTTTTAATGTAAAGAATAAGGTATGTAGCTTTAAAATTGCAGAACAAATTGTTTCGTTTGTCAAATATTTGAAACACAACACATTTAAGTTAAAGGAACCCAATCTTTATGCCTTTTTAAAAATCATTACGCAAAAATTTACAAAATTTTCAATTTAGGCTTCTTTTATGCTTAATATTAGTAGTATGATCTTGCGTTACAAGAAAATTATTTTTTTTTAAATTAAATAGTAAATTAATCTATTTTGATATACCTTATTACTTTTGAATAATTATTAGCAAAATAAAATATTTCCTGTTACTTATAAGAATCAAAAAGGTTATATGAATGCCCATTTTTATGACACATATGAATAATTTCCAGCCAATACTTCAATCGTATAATGAAATCTATTTAGTATAAAATATTTTAGCATTTGTCAAAAACATTTTAATTGTCTTAATCAGAGGAATTATAACAAACCGAAAAATTATGGTCCCTTAAAAGATACAGAAATCTGAAAATGCAGTATAATTTTCAAAAAATATACTTTTTAACAATTTCTAGTTAACTAAATTTGTCCTTTTAATTTTTTTTACTTACTAAGAGAAAAAGTTATTCTAAGCAATTATAGTTAATGCGTCAAAGATTTTATTCTATATTGCTCACTAAAAGATAAACTGAGGAAATATACGTAAATAATTTTCTCTCTCTCTCTCTTTCTCAATATTAAACTTCTTGTAGATGAAAAATGTTTGTATATTATACAGATGAACTGACTCATTATAAATTAACAAAGATGTATGATTCCTATTAAGGCCAAGTGGCTTAGTAATAGCGTATCGCGCATCCACGGCACATTTCCGGGGTTCAAACTCCAGGCAAGGAAAGGTTGATTCATCCTTTCATACAGTTAATGGGTTTATAAATGAGTAACATGTTTGAGCGCTAAACACTGGAGATTTTGCGTGAAACAGATCATGTGACCAGAACATCAGCTCATCTACGTCAGTGTCCAAGGTCCTGAAAACTAAAATAAGCCCATTAGGCCTTTGTAGGTTGTTGCACCACTGATTTAAGTTTAGAATTCCTTGTTGGTGTTAAATACACAAAATATCTTATAACACATTTGAATCCAATGCATTGAATATAATTGAACTGTGAATCAGGCCTCCTTTTAAATCTTTTAAGTGTTCCTCTCACAGATGTTGTGTAAAAATAATAATCACTAATTTAATTATTTTTTGTAGCCAGGTACAGCGGTGTGGTTATTGCCTTTTATATTTCTTTTTCTTGGCCAAACACTTGTACTGTATGAGGGATCTCCTTATTTGCTTAGTCCTACGTCTTTCTGGGACCTTCTAGAAAAACAAAAAATCTCTCATATACTTATGTTTCCAGATGCTTTTGATGAAATGGAAAAAAGAAATAATGTTCCTAGTAAGTAGATTTATTCAGAATTATATTAATAAGAATCTGAAAATGTGTGCATTTGTGAGGGGCATTTTATTTTGATAATATATAGATATAGACTCTGAACCCCAGAGTTGTCTATCTCGACCCGGAGAGGTCAATAAAAAAATTTTGAAAGTCTAAGGTAGTGCCTCTCATTTAAGCTGGTCATGCCTTTAATTTTAAATGGAATATTCCACACGCAGTTGCTATCTGTTTACATATATGATATCTTATTATTAAAAATATATGTATCACATGTTAACTTTAAAAGTTCGAAAGCAAATATATTTATCAATGTGAATCTCTCTCTATGTCTTACATGTACTCTCTCTCTGTATATATATATATATATAGAGAGAGAGAGAGAGAGAGAGAAATTATTATATATTTTAAATTTCATCGCTTTATTAATAGTATTGCGTATTTTATTTAGTAATAACTACATTTCTATAGTATTTCTTCCTTTCTCGATGGCCCAGTGTATAATCAAAATACAAGTGAAGGTTGACTAACCTCATAACTTTGTTTAAACTTGCAACCCTGTTTCCTAAGACCAAGAGTTTGCTATTGTACACTGTAGCTAATATTTCTTACTGTGTTGACTGGTTATATTTAGGCTTATAACTATTATATATATATTACAAAAATCGCGTGTCACGGTGTCTGTCCTCAATGGATTCTGAAACTACTCAACCGATCATAACAAAATTTGCATATTGTGTCAGTTTGTACAACTTAAAATATAGAATATTTTTTATTTCAATTTATGACGCCATAATTTTTTTTTATTACCGGAAATAAGAAGAATCCGGAAAACAGCCAAATGTCACAATGTTTGTGTGTCTATAGAAGCAGCTTTTGTACACCAAAATGCACGAAAAGGGAATGTTCAGCTTATTTCGGGTGATGGAATGAGATTTTCGAATCAATTCCCAAAAATATCTGTATCTTTGCTGCATAATGCGAGTCGATCGTATTTTAGGCACACCATGGCAGGGGTTTATCTTAAAAGCCCGGGAGCGAAAACTTGGCCCCTGACGTATTTTAAAACGAGTAATCCGAATCAGATATCCAATCTGTGAAATTACTGTAAGTTTGCCAGATAATGCCGGACGACCCTAATGTCCGGGACTGAACTTGCAAGCTCAGTGATGACGAAAGTCATCTGAGATTGCATCTAGAGGCAGAAAACGAAAATCTGAAATCGGATTTCTGAAACTCCCGTAACTTTGCCGAATATTATCGGAATTAGTTGGAAAGGCTTTGCATTCGAGTCCTGAGTCTTTATTTTCATTTCCTTTATCGACTGAACTCGTACGCACGAAGCATCAAAAGCCAGTCACGTGTGTAGTTCAAGATGAGGAATGAGAATCTGATATCGAATTTTAGGAGTTCCGATAACTTTGCCGGATAACGCCAGACAACCGTGTTATTCACGGAAGGCAGACCGGTCTAAATCTCAGATAATATGAAGCAAAAAGAGGGCTCAGGGTGTAGTTTGGGATTGCCGATCCAAATATTTTCAATACAGATCAAAATAAACCCATAAAGACGTCAAGTAATGCCAGCAGAACGTATTTTATATGAATCGTGGCAGAGGCTTACCTTAAAATTCTTAGGGTGTGTGAGAAGTGCTTTCCTGGTGTTTTTCTGAGTTGGGAGCAATAATCCGAAATCCTGTCTTAGGAACTTTCAGAACTTTGCCAGATAATGCCGGACAACCGTAATGCCCCCCTTCAGGGAGTAGCTGCGTTGAAAGTCTAGGGTTAGGGAACGACAATCTGGATTCGGATTTCAAAAGCTCCTATAATTTTTTGGATATTGCCCGAATGAGGTCAAATGGTTTTGCGTTCGAGTGTCAACTCCAGATTTTTACTCTCTATAGCAACTAAACTTGCAAGCGCATCCTAACGAAACTACGATTGCAATAGGAAATTGCATTGACAATTGCAGCTTCAGACATTGTCGTCACTTTGTGAGATGGTGGAGAAATTGCACATTCCACATACAAATTGCCATTAAACATTTAAAAGAAAAAAGATGCAATGAGTACCGTGGAAAAGAAGGGGATTGGTTGCAGTATTGCAAAAGTGTTCAATCATAATCAAGGATAAGTCTACCATGGCCCATAAACATTCTCTCAAAGCATTACATAGTACTTTGCAAGATTTAAACGGCAACGAGAAAATATTCGGTGGTGCTGTCGTATTACTATCTGGTGATTTCCGACAGACATTACCCGTCATTACTCGCTCTAATTTTGCTTACGAGATAAATGCATGTTTAAAACAATCATATTTATCCCTTTAAGACCGGAAATAAATTTATGTTTAAATTTTAAATTCTACTGGTTATTCATACTATATGTATCCCAATGACATTGGGAAAAATAATAAAACAATACCCGCTTCCAACCTGGAACGTAGATGGTACCCGCATGATCGTGCGGGTTGGGCTTTGATTGTGAAACAGGTCATATATGAAATTATACGAGTTATACATTTTTTGGCTCTAATTTGATAGAAGAAACGAACTTAATTCAACTAAAATGGTTACAAATAAGGAAAATATTGATGCATAATTAATTCTTGTGTTGGCTCATTCTTTATGTAATATAAGAAATTTTAAAACATCGGTTTTGCGTTTGATAAGTATAAATAAACACCGCATTTTTCACAACTTGTTTTTGATCTGCTTTCGTAGTTTTCAAATCATGCCTTTTATCCTTGCATGGCTTTTAATGAGTTGAATTATAATACTTCAATTTTATTGCGGGAGCAATTATAACATTATCATTCTCATCATCAGTTAGAATACTTTTCTTTGGAAGTGTAGATGCTGCTAACGCTTCAGCAATCTCGAACTTAAATTTTAAGAGATTCATTTTTAAATTTTTAAAGGAATTTCCTTTGTATTATAATTTTTTTGTACCGAAACCAAGAATTTGCTTCAGCTATACCAATGTAATTAATAGATTCAAGAGACTTTGATGGTAAAGGATGTGTGACCCAAAGATTTCTTTATAAAACAAATATTTTCATGTTTTTTTTTAATCGCTCTGATCTGAACTTGATTCGACTTCCAGTATGCGTCATTCATATGCTTTGCCCGCAGCTTAGTCAACATCCGAAAGATTGCTAAGTTCAGAATCTAACCTATTTATCAATTACAAAAAACTTTTTGTGTGAGAATTCGTTTCCTTTTAGACATTAGAAAAACTTTTTGGTTAAAAGTTAGCACAAATATTTCAATGGAAAATAATATAAAGTTTCAAAAAAGTTTATTATTTAAGAAAAAAATAAAACGATACCTTAGCAACTTCTACTGGAAAATATCAATTTTTGGGGAGGAAGAGAGGCAAAGAGCGATGCGGATGCAGATATGTGTGGAGAGGATCCCTCACAACAATTGCATGAAAAAGAAAATTAAACAAAAAAGAGCAAGAGAAAGAAAAATGGACTCACTTCCATGGCAATCTACAAGAAAATTTGGTATTAAATATATAACTTTATACGTAATATTTATTTAGGCTTTCATCAAAATTATTGAAACAGAACAGACAACTCGCATGTCAAGTACTTATGGTTAAAGTGACTCAAGTAACACCCAAACCACACGATCATGGGGGTAACGAAATCCTGAGTTCTACAGGCAACATTAATTGAGTATCATTAGTATTTTTACAATTTTACAATTCTTTAAACATTAAGACAAAAATTTGTATCCAAACAATAAGAAATATATCGATAATTACCTTTGGTATGGATTGAAAAACGTGTTGTCATTGTATTGGAAAACAAAGCTATATTTGCCAGCTGAAAGTAAAACAGGGATTATAACCACCACCTGTTGATAAAAAAGTGATACTTTACACTTTCTGGAAACTCTCTCAATCGTTCGATTTCGGCTTTTCTTACATACGACTATTTCAGAAGCAAAAACGTAGAAGAATAACTAACCCGCACGTTCGTGCGGCTTGGGTCCTAACGGGGTATGTTGAAACATGGACACACTTTGATTGACCATAAACACTCGAGTACATTTGAAGATGATCGATCGGAGCAACTATTTTTTAACCTACGGCTGGATATTGGAAATAGTGAATTAGAAATTCATTCCAAAGTATAAAATAGCTAAACAATGTCTGTAATGTTGTTCAGACTAAAAGTAACTGATTGAGAGTGCCTTCCCACGGATATACTGTATAATTATCTAGATAATTATTGGCTTTGTAGTCCTGTTACTTAATCAGAATAAATAATGATACTATGACGAAATAAAATTCCAGGTACAGAGTTGTTTCTTGGTGATCCAATACCTTTTAAATCAATCGACGCTTTAGTGGATGAAAACAAAACCGTAAATTTTCCAACTCAGTTTTTGAATTATCTAGATATATCAGAAATTCCACTATACAATCTTTGGTTAAAGATGGGTTCACTCATCAATCTGATATGTAACTTAAATCCACCTAGATTACGTAACGGGACACGTTTGACCATCAAAAGAATTACCGAGAAACTTCTTGAAGCAAACATTTTGACTTTAATGTATAAAGAATAATTTGGTTTTGTTGCCGAGGAATCTGTTGTCAGAATTGAAGGCCAGGTATCCCATTGATATCATGAGAATCTCCAATACCATTGAAAAGGCTTCAATTATGGATTCTTTTGGTTTTCGCGATGACCATAAATGAGTCTCAAAGCCAAATAATGTCATTTTTTAATACAAGATGTTATTTAAAAAGTGAAACCCTTTCGGAAAATCCAAACACATTTTACAGTTGTCCATCGCTTCTCATTTTGTTATTAACTGGATATTGTTAAACAATACAAAATGAAAATTTTATACTTTTTCCTTTTTCCTTAATAAAGGTTGTATCCTTATTATTATATTTTTTATTAGCGTTGTATATGCATATATGTTAACCTTAAAATATTCATTTCAAAGGGGAATTTTCAAAATTTCTAAAACATTACACCACACACTAATGGCTAGGACTAATATAAAAGGAATTTTATTAGAGCGTTTTCCATACGCTCTTGTTCTTACTCTGTTTATACATACATTGTTCTAAACACACTAGCACCCTCTCGCGACATATATTTACTTGTTGTCAACACTGAACAAATATTAATGATTGTATTCAAGAAAACTATAAAAATATGGCATTATATTTTCCAATTACTGAAATAAGTATAAATCCATTTTTGCTTTTACATCATTGGTGACATTTCGAGAAAAAAATTAGTTGTTCAATATTCACCTTTTATTCCATAACAATGCAACAAATATTTTACACGAATAAATGCTTAAAACTCATTTAATTTTTTTCAGCCAAAGAACATGATTTGTCTTCTATGAGATTATTAACCACGGTTGGAGTGACTATGAAGTTGAAAACCTACGATTTCCTTCTGAAAGTGCTGAAAAATGTTGTTGTTTCTTCCGTTTATGGTAATCTCAATCCGATTTCTTTGAATATTGAAACAGAACAAAAAAATTGTTAAAAAATTTGACGTAAAATGATTAAATATATATTTACTTAATTATTAAAGTAAAGTATTCTTAGTTTCCCATTTTAAATGGATACACATACTGTATACATTCCTCTAAAATGATACTGCAAAACTATGAAGGAATGTGCGCAGATGCGTGGAAAAGACAGGAAAATTAGATATATTAATCATATGCATATAACAAAAGAAACTGAAAACCCAATATAATATTTTGGTTTTGTTATTATAATGATGAGAAGACACAAATTCACATACTAATCTTTTATTTTTTCTTACTGATCTTGCCGTCATAAATAGTTTCATACTGTGGCAAGTGAACAAAAGAAACAAAAGTTTAGACCAGAGAGCTAATATTCCGTATAGAATTAGATCGTAAGCTAATAGACGGATATTTCTGAAGAAAAAGGAAAGAACGTTCTACTAAATTCCATGCAAAGAAGTGTGTAGTTCGGGATGATGTGCCCTTAGCCAGTGTGAGAAATTATACGCCAAAGATAGTTTCCATCTATATTCGATGTCGGAAAGGTAGTAGAGAGAGACAAGAAAAGAGGATCCGCTGCATGTATACTGAGTGTGATCGCCCTTTGTGCATTGCCACAGGCTTCTCATATTTCACGGCAAATGGTCACTATTAAATTAAATTTTTTTATGACGGAGAATGGTTCCTCTGGGAGTATTCTGCCCACCCCTGAAATTAAATGTAAACATAAGTTTTGCTAAAATAAAATATATTTCATTAAATGTTACTGTTTAATTGTTAATAAAAGATAAAAAAACTGTGAGAATAAATCAAAAGAGAAATAAATGGCCAGGGAAAAGGTTGATTCAGTATTTAAACTTTGCTTTCTGTGAATGATGAGACATACCATCAGCGAAGCCTTTAATCATTGATATCCTGAGATACTCTTTGCTAAGCTGAGTCCACACACTCTGCATATTTCATTTCTCAGTCAATTACTTGGTCCTATAAGGCTCCTCATACATTAGCCATCCGCTTGGACTTTATTATACCAGGTAACCCAAAAGTCCATTAACTTTCTACATTTCACTCATTATTGAAACAAAAAGGAGCCAAATCTATGACCAACAGACGGCGTATTGTATAACAAAAGCTGTAACTGGCATAACAATTGAGTATTGGCAATAAATGGTGTCCTTTATAACAAATGCTCAACATATCAGCCTTTATTCATCAATAATACTTATAATCAAGGGGACACTGTTGAGAACAGCACTGTAAAGCATATTTGCAGGTATAACAAGAAATATCCGTTGGATTATGTCTTTAGCGTTCCTAAAGCGGTCAGATAATGGAGGTAAATTTACTACTCCAGGAAACTCAACATCCAATAATCACGTGAATTGAGGTCAAGCATGACGAAAATTGCAGCTCAGCAAGCGTTCCTCACCAGATCGTGTCAAGAGATTTTTCACACCCTTTTTAAGGCACTAGAATCGTAATGCCACAGTTTTAGATTCTCCATTCTGATAGCAAATCTTTGTTAGAAACTACTTTTCTGGAAAGTCAAAATACCGGAATCACCAGTGCATCTGTTTCCTTTTTGAATAAGATGATTTAATACACGATTTTCACGTGTTGTCACTGAAGTTTTACTGTGCCTGTGTTGGCAATTTTGGAATATAAAATAGTTATATTTTAACATCAAAACACACAATTTTTTTGCCGCTTTCTCATGTTGGTAGATTCAAAACATATATGTAACCAATTTCTCCTTGTTTTCTTACTTTTGTCTCAAAGAGTCGTTTGCTAGTTTAAGATAAAAGGCTATGAGTCTTACAATTTGTGCCTAGAACGATAATCTGCTCGACTACTTTTTCAGGCCTATACACACGTACATGTGTAAAAACCTTTTTTTCATAACTCAAATTTCATACTTTAAAACATGTTTGAGAAGCATCTCTTTTCAATGCATTATTTTGAATTTGTTTTTAAATATTTTGATTCTATCTGGTGTATTATGAGAGATTTGCTAGAAAGAAAAAAAATATTGGTGTTTCTGAATAGATCACTTTCTGTTTCTCTCTTTTTCCGTTTCTACTATTAGTTCACAATCTCTATATATTTCTTTGTTTTTTTTTATTTATTTGTTTATTTATTTATTTTTTTATCTTAGTGGAATTTTCAATCGTTAATAAAATACATTTTAGGGGCTCAATTGAGTTGAATTTTATATACATAAATATTTTGGATGACAATACAATAATTTAATTATAATTAATAAAAAACTAATTGATTGAAATTAATTATTTAAAGAATTATAAATACAACCACGTTGACATCATTTTTGGCGACTTGCGTCAAAACTTGAAAAAGTTTTTTTTCCACGTTTTAAAGCATTCAGTTGAACTGAAATCTTATATACGCGATTGTTTTGGATGACAATACGATACTTTAATGATGATTAATAAAAATGAATTACCACTTAATGTTTTGATTCCGTCATATGTATAAGCATATATTTATATTTTGATTATTATTATTAATTTATATTGTATTAATTATTGTTCATACCTATTTATATAATTAATGTAACTATTTAATAAAAAGTAGTTAAAATATAAAATTTTTCGTTGTTGATCTAAGTAGGAATTGACTTAATTTTTTTTATATTGTATGTTTTATTTTTGTTTTACGTAGGATGTACAGAATTCATGCAATTGTCTATAATAAAAGAAATGACGCTACCTACATATAAAGGAGAAATCAATACAGCTGCTCTTGGAGTGTCTATTCAGGTCTTAAATGATGATGGTAACTTTATCATTTACGTTTCTTTTTATTGTGAACTGTGCTGAAATTCTTTTCATAAATATTAGATCTTTACTTGGTAGCAGTTTTCAGTATTTTACCGCCTAAGCGATATTAAATCAGATTTTCTAGTATTAAAAATGAATAGAAAAAGGCAATATATATAAATGTGATGTCCCTCCCCTTCGGAGAATATCTCTCGGAGTGTCAGCGTGAGCTAGAGGTGTAGGATTAACGAAAGAACTAGAAGGAATCATTATCTTAATATGACTTTATTAAATTATTCAACTTAAAGCTTTAACAAATTGAATTATAATAATTAATGTGAGAGAATCTACGATGTAAAAATACGCAACACACAATATATATAGATAATAAGCAACTTAATTTAAATCAGACCAGTATCAATAACTGAACCGCCTAAACTCGATTCTAATTCAATATTTGATTCTAATATTAAATAGTCAATCCTACCTTATTGCAGTTTGAAGAATTTATCAATATTGTCTTATGCTCAATCTTGTCTTTATTTGCATGCGCGGGTGTGCAACTTCAATTCCATATATTCAATCACTTATAACTTCTAATTGCCGTCACGTAAAGCTCATTCAAACTTGAAACACGATTTCTCTATTGGACATCAACTACCGCCACTTTCCATCCACTATCACAAATTGCCATAAATTGTCATCAATTGCCCTACATTGTCATCACGTTTAAAAGCTTGTTCATTTGCATCTTTCATCCACACTTCATTTCTTGGATTTGGTTGGAAAAGAGTTGCCCTTAATTCTGGCCCAAAGAACCCAAAGGACATGTTAAAGAAGAGACGACTGAGCCCATCACAAAATTACTTTATGAATTAGTATTTAAATGTATGGTGTACATAATAAATGTTTTCACAATTAATTTAATGCTTTGCAATAATTACATTGCTCTATTTATGCAAATAAAAAGTACCATCGTTTCTAAGCCGCAACCCCAATTCTAGAAACGTTTTGGGGAAAAAATAAAAATGTACATTTTAGTTTATCGATATCCGATATTTACGAAATTAAAAGAAATTAATGAGAACTAATAAACAGTTAGTAATTGATTTATTTTTACAGTACTAAAAACTTTTGAACGTGAACCTATAATTGCTATGATAGAGAGTATCATATTCAATTTCCTCTTTTCAAATACTTTCCTCCACTTTCGATTCTAATCTACACGTGGTTTTCAAAAGCATTGACATTTGAAAAATGTGTGACTTAGATTCGAATAAAAACTTTGATTCTATAATGAAAAATTCAATAATGCTTCATAAATCTTTATTTAACCTATTTTTTTTAGGTTTTTTTATTGGCATCCTTGCACGTAGAAAAAGTGGAGCATGATAACTTGTTCCAGAGGCTGTATTATGTAGATTTCAACTGTGATATCATGTTATGGAAAGGCTCTCATAAAGTATAGAATGTAGCCTTAGACCCACTGTTAAACACATCCCGTTTTAAAAAATATTAAAAACGGTTAATTTCGTTAGTGAACTTTACACTATTTCTCTGTGCACTGCTTGCAGTGAAAACTTTCTCTCTCTCTCTCTCTCTCATGCTCCTTTATTAGTTTTCAAAATATTCAGTAGCTTAGAGCACTGAAAAGTGTATGACTTTAAACAATGTCTGAAAAAGAAAATGTTTTTTTTTGCCTCAGGTTCATCCTTAACTTAATTTTATGTAGTAATTTGTGAATTGTCCTTTGAAGTCAGCATTCTCTGTATTTATGTACGTGTCTGCACTCGTATGTAAATAATTTTAAAAATTCTCTATCTAAACCTCACAAATGGTTTGAAGAGTAAAGATTGAAATAGATAATTAAATTTTTGGAAACCAAGAATACATGGGTGTTTCATGTATTATAAGCACTGCAGACTGAGAAAGGCGTGTATAAAAAGTCAGGTATAATTAATCCTACTGCCAAATTGTCTTCTATTCCTTCCTGGTTCTTATACTGAGTGTTAACCTATGGGATACATTCGATAAATATGCTAAAAAAATATTTTGTTAATATACTAAAATTATATGATTGTATAAATACACAAAATGGACTTAGATTTTGATGCAAAACTTTTGTGTTTATAATATTTACACTATGCCAATTCAAAAATATTAATCTAAAAGAAGACTAATAAAATGGGTGTTTTGATACCTTATAATCCTTGCACTCGTGTTGGACCTTATAATCATGGAATTTAGTCGAACTAAAATGACGCCAACTCATGTAACACCCTACTTCAGAGTTACCACACCATGCCAAAGTGAGGACTCTGAGTTAAGACTACTTAAACGTACACAAACCCCTCTACATTGTCGATTATTAGAGGTAACAGGATTCGCGAAATTAAGACTCACATATCACAATTTTGTCTCCAAGACCATTCTTCTACCCCAGCAAATATCCTATACACACATGCGAAAACAATTTTAGTGAGTGAGCGTTATATTAACCGTATTATATAAAGCAACAAGAGGGCTATTGGTAGCAGACCTCGTTTCAACCACGGTCACGTAATGAAGACGATGTTTGCGCTGGAAAATTCATCTTCAAGCTAGCACACCGTACCAGCGGAAGACCCTTGGCCATGAACACATTTTGCGAGCACTAGCCCCCAACACGGATCATTTTCAGTGGCATTAGGACTAAAGCTCATGATCTGCCGGCCATGAGTTCATGCTTATGAACTACAGGGTACTGCTGTCCCGAAAAAGAAATAGGAGATTTATCATTTGTAAATGTAAAATAATTTAAAAACTATATTTTTTTGTTTGTTTTGTAACATTATTTTAAGCTCTTGAAAATTTTCTAAAGTTCCACCGTATTATGGAATCTCTTTTTTTAAGTACACAATAAGTAAATTTGACAATTAGAATGTGTTGAATACTAGTACATATTGTTACTTCTTATGCTTTTTACAAAAATAAATCTGTGTGAATTTTTTCCAGGTAAACCTGTAATTGGTGAAGTAGGAGAAATTGCAATCACAAAACCCATACCCAATCTCCCGGTTGGATTGTTGAATGACAAGGATGGTTCTTTGTATCGAGAGAAATATTTCTCCAAATATCCTGGTAGGAATGCATTGTTTGATCATAGAATATAATTTTTAATAATAATTTCTTGTAAATAACAAAAACACTAACCATAATATATAATACTATGTGGTTGGCGAAGTAGGAGAAATTGCAGTCACAATACCCATACCCAATCTTCCGATTGGATTGTGGAATGACAGGATGGTACTTTGCATCGAGACAAATATTTCTCTAAATATCGAGTTAGGAATGTATGCTATTATTAATAATAATTTCTAGTAAATAATAAAAAAAAACTAGCCATAATACATAATACTATGTGGTTGGTGAAGTAGGGGAAATTGCAGTCACAAACCCCATACCCAATTTTCCTATTCCATTGTGGAATGACAGGAGGGTTCTTTGTATCGAGAGAAATACTTCTCCAAATGTCTAGGTAGGAATGCATTTTTGATGATACAATACTATTATTAATAATAATTTCTAGTAAATAATAATAATAAAAAGAAACTAGTTATAATATATAATACTATGTGGTTGGTAACGTAGGAGAATTTGCAGTCATAAAACCCATACCCAACCTTCTGATTAGATTCTGGAATGACCGGATGGTTCTTTGTATGGAGAGAAATACTTCTCCACATTTTCAGGTAGCAATGCAATGTTTGATCGTATAGTAATAATATTAATAATAATTTCTACTAAATAATAAATAAAAAAAGTAATACCTATAATATATAACACGATGATACATTTTGAATTATTATACTCATGAGTAAAGAATGTAAAGTACACTGCTGGCCACCGTAAATGCAATACCTAGAAAGACAAGAGATAGCACCACAAAATTTATTTTGTAGGTAACATGTTGACCACACAAGCATCAAATGATTACATTTATAGACTTCTGTGAAGTGTGTTTCTCCCAGAATCAGAAGCCAGAGTAACGGCCATTGTTGGAGATCTCCGCTGCTACACACCTTGGCATTGATTCAAAGAGACTTTGCACGTGTTCTTGGGGTACAGCAGACCAAGCAGCTTCCACACTTTGCCAAAGTTGATCTATTGAGGCAGCTGGCGGAGTAATCTGAGTCAATCGTTGAGCAACCATGGGCCACATGTTTCCTATCGGCGAAAGATCAGAAGAGCGAGCCGGTCAGGGAAGCAAATCAATCTGGTGAGTGACGAAGAACCTTTGGACAATGCGCGCCGCGTGTTGTCTAGCATTATCCTATTGAAATGTGGCTGTAGACAAGCCCTGACGATAAGGAAGGACAACTGGCTCCAACACCTCGTAGATGTAGTGCTGGCTGTTTAAATTACCAAGAGTGCGTACTAGAGGAGTGCGAAAGTGATATCAAATACCACTCCATACCATAATACCCGGGAAAGGACCAGTGTGGCGGTGCATAACGCAGCTGTTCAGCATCCTCTCTCCACGGAGTCTCCAGACTCGACTCCGACCATCGTGATGTTGCAGACAGATGCGTGACTCGTCAGTAGAGACAACTTCATTCCATTCTGCCACCTATATCCTTCTTTCATCGCACCATTGGCGGCAGAGACGTCTGGGATTCTGTGTCAAGGGTGGACCAATCAATGGAAGTCTTGCGGACAGACCACTCTGCTGTAAACGGCGTCGGATGGTACGCGAAGACACTGACGTATGCGTTACAGACTCAATGTGCTGTGCTATTGTTCATTATGTGACTGCGCGATCCGCCACTGCCATGAGCACAATTTGCCTGTCCTCACGTGAAGTGATGCACTGAGGTGGATGCAATCGATCAAGTCGGTCCGTCGTACCCTCCTGCATCCAACAGTCACATATCTGCATTACAGTTGTTTGGTTTCGTCCAACACGACTACCGATTTTAGTGAAAGATAATCCACAATATCTCGGTAGGCCACTATTTTTCTTCTGTTGAACTCGGATACTTGATCAAAAGCTGATTGCTTTTTTCTACGAGACATAACTAAACGTTTTTTGAAAAAAACCACAAGGAAAACACAATTGCTGAACTTGAAATCGCCGAAATCTCCAAGCCTTAATTAGCGCTTTGAGGTGGCGCTCCAGGCGCGCGTGATGTGTGTCTACGCTGAAATTCTAATCATTTGCATATCTCACCTCCGCTAATGCATGTTGTAAATTTCATGTTATTTGCATGCTTCCTTCAGGGTGTTGCATTTACGGTGGCCAGCAGTGTAGTAATTAAATTATGACATATACTAAGCAAAAAATAAGAGTATGCTTTTGTGTGCTCATTTTACAGTAGTTATCATACGTATACATCGTCAGTATAGCAAGACTTCTCATACTTCCAATATTTGTGACCCAATATTTATTAATAATTTTCATCGCACCCCCCTTCATACAATAGTAATGCATTGAATTCATTAATACTATGCTTTGACACTAACGATAAAATACGACTTTAATCATTTAAAGGCTACTGGCGTACATAAACTTCCCACTCAGCCAAAGCATTAATTGCCCCGGACGTATATATACGTCTTTCCAAAGTACGATCTCTTATGCGCACTGATATTCATAAAATTAATACGTAGCTTCGGAATGCAATAAAAAGACATTGCCTTCGTCACAAAAACTTATCTCTTACTTTATGTTGCCAAAAAATAAATCACATGAAATTGCACCATCAAGTGACGAAAGCGGTTTTGAACTTATCCATTACAGGGCTTTGGATTTCGATGAGTAGCAAAGAATTATGTATGTGCTTTTTGAAAACTTATCCGTGTATACAGTCAGAAACTATATGTTTTAAAAATAATTCCATTTGTAGTATTTAATTATTTATTTGGTTATGGAACAACTCTTACATAGATTTCGTAAGTAATTGGCATATTTTATAAATGCGACTTTTTTTGGGGATTCCTTTCCACCGCATAAAAAATTCTTAGGTTTAGTTTAGGAATTTGTTTTATGTAAGAATTTATGAAATTTTTGAATATTTTTTGTGCGTTTATTTTAATGCGGTCCCTATCTACCGCACAAAAACAGATTCAATTGTATAAACCAAAGTGTTGATTTTTGATTATAATTTCATACATGACAAGTCCGTGGAATTACTGGTAATTATTAAAATTGTTCTAAACGTTGTTTTGTAAATTAGGTATAAAATACATCATGCAGTACTGATGCATTTATAAGTGCATTATATCAGAGTAAATGTGTATTTGATTTTTATTATGTCAGAAAGTTTTAGTTTGTTTACTTTCAGTAAATTAATATATATTTTTTTGACTTTTTAATATGCTCGTGCCCCCTCATAGAGTTATTACGCCCCCCCAAGGGGGCACGCACCTTAGTTTGAGAAGCACTGCACTGTAGGTATAAATTTAATAAATGTAACTGTTTTCTCTAATAGGCTCCATATTGGTAGCTAAACCTTTGCAGACACGGTGGATCCTTAGATGGAAAAGCCATTTTATGGTGGCGGCCATCACAATTAATTTTAATTCCAGCTCTCGTCAGATGTTAAATATTACGATGATTTAATTTTGTAGAGAGTACCAGAATCAAATTGACCCTTAAGAGATCTTTTACATGCCATGGCAAAAATTTATAATAATTAATTTTCTCTCTTCTATTCAATTTTTTATCAGAAAAATAAATAGCATAGAAGCGAATAGAAACTCAATAATGTCACAAAAACCTTTTTTAAAGAATGGTAGAGAATATTTCCATCGAGAAGAGAGAGAGATATTTTTTCGCTTGAGTAAGGAAACATAAAATTTTATTTGTATTTTTCAGTTTACCTTGCTTTACATAAGTTAAATTTTAAATAAAAAAGACTAAACAAAACTCAACTTCTTTGAAGTTTTTACATATTATTTGGTTTTTAAGAGAATAAAAATTTTTAAAAAAAGTTTTCAAACTGACAAATACTGATTGTGTGTTAAATATTCTGACTTTGAATTGTATCCGATGAAAAAAAATTCAAAATAAAATACCTTGGGTTATTCTTTTTTTTCTCATTGTTCTTTAAAATCTCCTTTCAGGAATTTTCACTATTGGAGATTATGGAATGATTGATCCGGAGACGAAGAATTGGATTATTTGCTGCAGAAGGCATGGGAATTTAATTTAGAAAAATTTTCAAATTTCACTTAATTCATTTCTAGATCTCGTAGAATGATTTAACATTGACGTGGGAAAAAATATTTTCCGTGAAGAGAGGTTAGCTTATTTGTAAAAGTTAAGTGTTGGCAAGTAATGAAAATATGGACAACGCGGTGCCTTTTAAAATATCGTCATATGAATTAGGCCAAACATTAAATGCTCCGTTTCCAATATTCGCCATGCAGCCTCTACCTCAAAGATGAATAACAATCACTAGAGAAACAAGTTCTCAGCTAAATATATTTTCTTCATAATATGAGTTTATTATATAAATTTTAGCATCTTTTACTTAGTACTCTTTAAAACTAATCTTATGCATTATCTTTTCTCAACTCTTACGCAAATCTTACTCGTTCACATTAGACACTATTCAGAGATACATGTGGCTTGATCTAACCAATGCAATGACACCAAACTTTGTATGGGAATTAATGGGGTGATACGGGAAGTACCATTTAATGGGAAAAAGATTTTCTTCCAAACTCACTGATAGGTGTATTTTAAATACTACTGTCACTTACCGAACAAAAATTTTACTTAAAAATGGGTATGAAAGCAAATACTTCCCTATGCGGAAACCATGCCAATTATTCGGAATATATAAAGCATGCAGACTTCTCCGAGAAATGCAGGGTGCTTTTTTAAAATTTACACACACACACACACACACACACACACACACACACACACACACACACACACACACACACACACATATATATATATATATATATATATATATATACAGTCGACTCTCGATAATTTGAACTTTCGATAATACGAACCTCTCGCTAATTCGAAGTATATGCTCAGCCCCTAGAAAAACTCTTGATATTTCGAACTAAAACCATTCGTTTTGGTACTCTCAATATTTCGAAGTAAACCAGACTACAACACGTGATAATTCGAAGTTATCCTATAAAACTCTCGATAATTTGAACCTTCAATATTATGAAGTTAGATTCACTTCCTGTACCTAATTTTCCCACGAGCGGATTTTTTTACTGAACTTATTTTCAGTCCAAATTGTGCATGTAGATAGAATAACTACTCTGTTTATTATATTTCCGGTATTTGCTAAGGAGAATTTTGATTTATTCCTAAGCCAGCGGTTTTTTCTTTTTCCGTTGATATCCACAAGCTTTAGATAGATAAAGGAAAAACTGCTTGGTTTTTATTCACTGTGCAGTAATGAGTGATGCTTCCTTTTAAAAGTATGGCACGATAATTTTGATTTGCGTTGAGTATTTATTACTAATAATGAGTCCCATTTAAACAGATGTTTTTCTTAAAAAATAAAGCACTCAAACTACATCCAAGATAATTCAGCAGAATCGTTTTTATGGCAGAGAATAGAAAGCGAGAAATAAAACCTTTATATAAAAATGTACGACGCAAAGACAAGAGAGACAGGGATTCAACATTATTATATTACTTTCTTTAAAAAAAGCGGTAATGTTCCACTAAGAATTGCTCCACGTGCCATAGTTGTGTCGACCCTTGCTATTAAGTTATACCCCGTAGCTGAGTGTGAACTGTGAATGCGCCTTGTGTTCATTTTAGAGATTCCAAATTTTGAAATAAAAATATTATTTTACTAAAGTTGTGGTGATTTACGTTTCCTACCTGTTAATTTCGATTAACCTTGGGCCACTAATTTACACCTCACCTCATCGTCGACTTATCACGCGAAATGAACGACATGTCTTCTTTTAAAAAGTACAAGTGCTGAACAATTTCTGAAAAGCAAAAGGTGAAAGAATCAGTTGAAGAAGGTGAGAGGAAGATCGATGGAACCAAAGCATTTTAAATCCCACTATTCTGAAAAATAAAGATAAAATATTTAGTGCTTCTTTGAGTAGTGAGAAAACACGTTAGTAAAGGTAATTTTCCACGTCTTGAACAAAAAGTTAGTTTCATGGATGAGACAGTGTCGAGGACAGAATATTCCGATGGGTGGCTCTTTATTCAAGGAAAAGGCTAAAGCATTCGTAAAAGAATTAGGAATCGAGTTTTCGGCTAGCGAGTCATGGCTTACAAATTTTAAGAAAAGGAATGGGATACTCTTCAAAAAATGTGCGAGGAAAGCTCAAATGTCGACTTTAACGTTTGTTTTAAGTGGCAGAACTCGCTTCGGATCTAATAAAGGAGTACGAATCACGTAACATTTTCAACACGGATAAAACCAGACTCTATTTCAAGTGTTTGCCAGAAAACATTTACATTCAAAAAAGAAAAATGCCATGGAGGAAAACATAGCAAGGAGAGTTAACTATTTTACTGGCTATAAACATGGACGGCTCAGAAAATATTACTCCTCTCGTTATAGGAAAATCTGCAAAACCTCGGTGTTTCAAGGGCATAAACTCGTTCCCTACCAAATACGGCTCAAACAAGAAGGCATGGATGACCACCAAACTCTTTAATGAATGGTTGGTCTCACTGAACTCGGATATGAAAAGAGAGAAATGACATATTCTCTTATTTTTAGACAACTGTACTGTGCACAATAACGCACCACCTTTATCAAATGTGAAACATCAATTTTTCTCTCCAAACTCAACCTCAAAACTTCTGCCAC
Organism: Trichonephila clavipes; assembly: GCA_019973935.1. NCBI lineage: Eukaryota > Metazoa > Arthropoda > Arachnida > Araneae > Nephilidae > Trichonephila > Trichonephila clavipes. The sequence goes on along the minus strand of BMAU01009741.1, from coordinate 29,672 downwards.
TCGACCTGGGCATCATACCTAATTTTAAAACTTTTTATCGTCGTGAAGTCGTTAAAAACGTTTTGGATAGACTCGAAAATCAGCAGAATGTAACTACTATTTCTATTTTAACAGCTTTAATCATGATTGACAAGGCTTGGAGGGCTATTACTCCTTTGACAATTCACAGCTGTTTTAAAAAGTCAGGCTTCCTTTCGCCGAATCTGGTTGATGTGGACGATAAACTCACTGAATTTAATGCTGAACCATCCCTTTGGGAAGCTGTTCCATAACAAGATTTGACGACTACGTGTCAGTTGACATGGACATTGCTGTATAGGGAGCTCTATCTGACGCTGAAATTGTGACTTTGGACAACAATAATACAGAGAGTGATTAAGACGAATAGGAGGAGTTGACTCCGGTAACTATGTCAGAAGCTAAAGTGTCACTAAACTAACTACGCGACTTTTCCCTTCAAAATCATATAGATGCAGACATTTTACAGGCTTCATTTGTTCTAGAAAAATCTATTGACAAAGTTAGATTGAATGCCTTAAAACAAAAAAAAGATAACAGATTTTTTCGACAAAAAGTATTAATTATATATAGTAAGTATATTCTTTTAATATAGGACTTTTAACTTCTGTTTTATTTTTATACTGTATAAAATGTGCTTTTAAAAATTATGTACAATTGTTGCTTTATTGCATAGTTTAAATTTAAATGTGTTAGAAAAAAAACTTATCTTCGTGTATTTTGAGAGTTTTTTTACTACCCTCTGGATAATTCGAACTCTTGATAATTCGAAGTTTTTCATTGGTCCCTCAACTTCGAATTATCGAGAGTCGACTGTATATATATACATATATATATAAATATATATATATATATATAAATATATATGTATATATATATATAAATATATATAAATATATATATATATATATATATATATATATATATATATAAATATATATATATAAATATATATATAATATATATAAATATATATATATATATATATATATATATATATATATAAATATAAATATATATAAATATATATATATAATATATAAATATATATGTATATATATATATAAATATATATAAATATATATATATATATATATATATATAAATATATATATATATAAATATAAATATATATATATATATATATATATATATATATATATATATATATATATATATATATATATATATATATATATATATATATATATATATTCAGAGCTACTTGTAGCTCGCTCTAACAATTGAAATTGAACCAAATCCGGTGTGTAGACTAATGGTTACATGAAAAACAGAAAGCCTTGAAAAAAATTTAAGTTTAAAAATGACCATTAGGGGTTCTTATGGTGCTTCTGTAGCTTACCAAACCGAAACTTTACATAAAAAACGCGTATGGAAGCAACTGATTTCTCAAGTGACAATCAGGCTTGTACATTTGCCTATAAAACATGTAGGCAGCTCGGAAAAATAGCATTCCCCGCTGAACTGAACCAGCTCTATTTAATATACCACTCGCATTACCAGAACACGCTTAGTTTGCAAAGCTGTAATATCTGAATCAGTGCAATGTATCCACAGCTCTTAGGGAGCTTAGAACCCGATAAAAACTACGTAAGAATTCTTTATCATGTAATGCTTTGAAAACAATAATTAAGAAGACTGAGGAAACAAGGTTACTAAAAATTTGCCTTCGCTAAAGACGTAAACCTGAGTTAGAACAGTTGATAATAGATGTGGCAACTGCAAGCATCGACGGTTCAGAAGAAACCGTTGCTGATAATATCAGCTCCTGGAATGTAGCCTGACAATTGACTAAGAGAACATTTGTTCGTTATGCAAAGTTTTTCTGCAAGTTCTACTCTAATACTCTTATCAAATCAAGCGCTTACATGAACTTAAACACAGTGATTATAATAAACGACTGATATTTGTTATTTCTGGCCTGGATGGAAGTTGACGATGATTTGCCGTGGCAGATATTATTCGGAGATTAGGCCGGTTTCTATCTGGTTGAATTTGTTAACGCGAAAAATACCTACAAGAAATATGTTAACACACGAATTGCCTCTTAAAAGCCTCCCACAGTGCACGAAACTCCTACTGGTATGCATTCACCAATTCACCGGTTTGTGTGGCTTCACAGCCATTCATCGTTTAGCCTCTTTGAAACTGTCACTCCGACAGAACCATTAACGTGTACCGTTCATGCACAAATATACCATAGAGTGCTGACTAATTATGTCGTTCCACATCTTCAATACAAAAAATCTCTCAATCAGATAATGCTTTTTAAGATGGTGCACTACCACACGCTGAAGTTAAAGTACGGCAGTTTCCATGGTCATGCAAATGCATGACCATCTTGTTTTCCTAACCTAACTACTTGTGGAATTTGGCTTTGAGATTACTTAAAATAAAAAAAAAAATTAAGATGATGGATTTGCCAACTTAAGTGTTAAAAATACAACATATTACAGGCAGTGCGGAATATTCCTAGTGGCATCTTCCGTATAACTGTAGAGAATGTTGTGCAGAAAATGCATATCGTAGTTTCTGAGAACGGTGAACACATTGAACGTAATAAATAAAGCATTGCATTAATCTAAAAATTTTTCATGTGTTAATGTTTCTTTTTACTTGCTTATGAACGTGTTAGTCTGTGAAACAAATTCGGTGCAATTTCGATTTGGAGATCGAGCTACACTTGGCTCTGAATACTGTGAGTTAAAAAAACAAACACCGTGTACATTTTCAAAGTTTTCTACACGTTTTATCGCCTAATTTACTGGCGTGGTTAGCTCATGTGAAATAAGTTGGCTTCATACCCGCTCTTTATGTTATTTTTTGGTTTGGTAAGCTACAGCAGCGCCATTAATACCCCTATCGGCAGTTATTAAAAACTGAAATTTTTCCCCCATAGAATACGGTTTTCCATACCGTTAATCATCACTTTTCCAGATTTGGTGCATTTTCGATTGTTAGTGTGAGCTACAGATTACTCTGAATACTGCACGTTTTAATAAAAACATCCTGTATTTTTCGGAGTTGTCTTCATATTTTATAGCCCAAATTACTGGTTCGATTGTGGTATAGTTAAGAATTTGCCTTCATACCCGTTTTCATGTATATTTTTGATTAGGTATGTGTGACAGTAGTGCGATAAATACACCTATCGGTGATTTTTGGAACTAATGTTTTTTTAGAACCTTGCTTTGTATGTCACCAATAGTCTTCAAACCAAGATTAACGTTATTGCAGTACTTAAATCGAGCTACAGCTGTCTAAGAATAGTGTCAGTTTAAAAAAATCACCCTATATATTAAACATTCCGATTTTTTTTATTTCACATAAAAAGTTTTATCCTTGAAGTTCATTCATGTAAAATTTAACTGAGAACTCTCAGAGAATTTTTTTCTCTCTTAGCCTAGCTGATTCGAAGGAAAGAAAACCCCTTTAAATAACATAATATACAGGTTAGATTAATGTGTTTGACAACTCTTGAAATTACTTAACGATACATTTTATTTGTATTAAACTGTGTAAAAGATATTTCACGTTATTAAGTAACTGTATATTTTTATAGAAATAAATTTCGCTAAATGCTATCACTTCATGTATTGTTAATTTAATTTTATCAGTTGATTTCGTTTTATGTTAAAATTCAACATTTCTTGCTACTTTTTAAAAGTATAAATTATGTTTTTGTAATGCGTTTTTACAATATCTTCTTTTATGTTATTTTTTCAATTCGTATCTATTTTCTTGGAGCATTCGAAATGCAAACTTTCATGTTATGTGCTGATATTTAGATTAATATAATGTAAGAATTTTTTTTCCAAATTATTCCATTTAATATCCAAAAATGCATTTAAATGACTATTAAGGAATAACATTCAGTTTCTTTCTGCAGTGTTGAAGCACTGAATCCAAAGGGATGTCGTTTTGGACCATCAGAGATTTACAACATTGGTAAGAATGACTCAACTAGCAATTATAAAAACATGAAGGAAAAAAATTTTTTGCTTGATTTTAAACCAAATCATGAAACTGCGAATGATCTCTACATAAATGATCAAACCTTTTTCGCCTATTCAAAAATTTATGCACAAAGGAATCAAACTAATTATTTTTATATGTATATTATTAAAAAGTAGTCGATCCTTCTTTTTGAAAAAAAAAAACTTACTCGGGACGTTTAATCCTATTAAAAAGTTTGCTAGAAATTGAAACTGAGCTAAAATTTCCTATTTTCTTCACTCTCGTTTTTTAATAAGTTTTAGAGATCGAATAATCCAAAGCATTAATAAAAATGTTGGTGGTCTCTGTATTTTTCATCATTTGATAAAAATAATATAATTTCTATTCCAATCTTTTTCTCTTCGGTGCTTTTAAACAAACATTTTAAGCAACAATCAACATAAATCATGTAAATCTTGAGTATTGGTAGTTAGTTCGATGAGAGACAGAGTTTATACACACACACACAATGCTGGTTAAACAAACTGCAACACCAAGAAGGAACAAAAAACCACAGAGAACTTAATTTCGCACACAGAATATTGTATAAAGATCAAACTAAAAAATAACAGCCTTTTGTAACGTGCGGATGATGAAAAAATCATTAGTTAGTGAAGCCGCCATTGTTAATCATAACCGCTTCCCCACGCCTCGGCATAGAATTTAACAGGTTTTGGATGTATCTATGGGGTACAGCAGTCCATGCAGTTTCTGCATATTGTTAAAGTTGATCTGGTGTAGTAGGTGGTTGGTGTATCCCGGGCCAATCGATAGGCAAGCATCGGACACATGTTTTCAATTCGCGATAGATCGGGAGAACAAGCAGGGAAGGAAATCAATTCAATCTCGTGGGTAAAGAAGAAAGCTTGAACTTTGCGTTCCACGTTTAGCCGCGCATTACCCTGATGAAATATGGCTCATTGCAAACGCAGAATGTATGGGAGAACCACGGGCACCAACACCTCTGATATGTAGTGTTGGTTATTCAATGTGCGGGAAATGCGTACTAGAGGAAGCAACTGAAAATTCCAATACCACCACAAATCATGATACTGAGTGCAGGACCAGTTTGGCGATGCATAACGAAACAGTTCAGCAGCCTTTGTTCAGTGTGTTGCATTTTGTGTAGCTAGCAGAATAAAACCAAATTTATCTAATAAGAAATCAATTTTTTTTGTTTATAGCAATGGTCTTGAAATCTGCGAATACCTTGATCTTGAGTGATTTTACGGATATAACGATTTTTCTGTAAATATGGTACTGAATTTTTCTTGGTAATTAGGCTACGTGGACATTTTTTTGCCTTCCTAACGTTTTCTTTACGAATGCATTTGCATTTAATCGGAGAAGCAATTAAATCTTTATTATGTATAGTAATTGGCATTCATTCTCAATCTAATTTCAACTATTATTTGTGTACGGAAGAACGAGTTATAAACAGTCTCCAGAGTACATAGCTGTGTTATATTACTCATTTTTAAAAATAAGGAAGTATATTTTGAATTAAAATTTGTATCATACACAAACACACACTGTTTTAAAATAGTACTAAAATATTATAGAAAACTTATATTATCATTTATTTATCTCTTTAAAATAATTTTTTCAATTTTCTTTTTTTCTTCTCCACAGTAGAAACGCTTCCAGAAGTACTAGATTGTCTGTGTGTTTCTCAGTATGGTAAGGATAAAGACGAAAGAGTGGTTTTGTTTGTGAAAATAAGAGACGGCTACAGTTTTAACGAAGATTTAGCGTCTAAAGCAAGAAAAAGTATTGAAAGATATTGTTCGTTTCGGCATGTTCCTGAAGTCATACTCGTAGTTAAAGATATACCGGTTTGTATCAATTTGTCTTCTGTTTTCAAAATTTAAAGTTTTTAAGTAAATTTTTATTGAATATGAGAAAAGCAATTCTTTTATAGCCACTCTCATCTGCTTTTCCAAAAAAAAAAACAAAAAAAAAAACAAGTGATTTGTTTTTGAAAGTTAAATGAGAGTTACGAAAAAGTTAAAATCACGCATAGTAAGATGAGGTAAATAGGGTAGATGTTTCCTAATTTTGAAGTATGGGTGTTAAAGCAAAATCTCCTATAACTTTGGCTGAACAACGCTTATGATTCAGCATGTCTCCTTTTACTATCTCTTATGAAGAATATGTGGACTTAGTGATGCACCATTTTGTTGTAACAGTTTTTTGCTTGTCTATACTGATTTCTTCGACCATTCTGTACTTTAGAAGAAAAAGTGGCAGCCATAAAAGTTTCATAACTCATTGCATTTCTCTGTAGAAGGTTTGAAGTCACTTTCAAAGACTTTCACTTTCTGTGCATGTAACGACTCTTTTGATGGTAGGTCATAATATGGTATGTAGTTATATTCCAAGTTATGATTTTTAAAACCATGCAGTGATTAATTTTGTTGAATAATCTAAGGATTTTTCTTGCAGATTTTGACACGATCCATTTTTTGGTGTTGTATTAAATATAAGAAAAAAATGCATAAAAGTTATCCAGGAAAAAAATTATGTACAGTAAAAGATGAAACGTTTAGCTCCTATTTTATCAATAGTTATTACGATTATTAAGGATTAATATTTTTAAAGTATATTTCCTGGTACTTCGTGAAAAACACTTTATATAAATTAGTCTTATAAAACCCTACAGCAAACGTATTCCTCTATGGCATAAAACTACACCTAGATATGTTGAAAGTAAAAAGTAGGGTCAAAATTTTCCCGGAAAAGGTCAATTACCAATTATTAAGAATCAAAACGATAATTCATTCTTATTAGACTTCAAAGTAATGTTATCTTGTATACACGCAAGTGAGATCCAGCATTCGTATAATTCTTCAAAACACTCCTAGAATTCGATTTTTAGAGGTTCTTCAGTTGTTTCGTTTCTTTTTACTTCGGCTTTTATCCAAGAGAAGTTTTTGCTTTCCATTCACCCGACTGACGTTTTGTCTGAGGTTTGATAAGAAAGCACCACGCCTCATCTCCTGTCATGGTTTCTTGCTGTTATCTTCATCATTCATGTCAATCAAATACGTGGGCATGTTCACTTTCATCTCTTTTCGTTTAGGTGGTAACATTTTTGGAAGCAAGCAAACAAGATGTCGTTCATTTTCAAAATCATCATAAATAATGCTGTGAGCGCTCCCATGTGAAATTCGAAGTTCAGAGGAAATAACATCAATGGTTATTCGTCTGTCTGCACAAATGATTTCCGGAAAACGCTCAACATTTTTGTCTGTGGTAGAAGAAGAGGGGGGTTCAGTCCATAGGTTATCTTTGATGTTTGTGCAACCATTACGAAAACACTTATGCCACTTGTACACAGCTGTTTTTTTCTTTTTTTTTCTATGGCATCGTTTCCGTATGCTTATATTTCGAGTGTCTCAGAAGGTGATTTCTCGAATAAAACACTCAATTTGATGTTTGCACGTTGCTCCAAAAACGACATTTCAAAATCCTACGAATGAAATTTTGCTTTTTCGGAAACGGTCAGCAGCTAGCACCAACAATACCAGAAAAGAATTCCAGATGGCTGTGTGTTTTCCTGATTAGTGTTGCCAACCTCCAAAAGTGATATTTCCACTCCATCGCACAACTGTCTGAAAGTGGGTGACCATTCCGGGAACTTTTTGACTCCAGTACAGTGCTTCTCAAACTTTCAATACTAGCGACTCAGTTTTCAATAAATTTTCATCACCACCCCCATATACTTTTGCGCTAAGGCTACACACACAACACCACCTTATTTAAAACCGCACAAATTATATATTCAAGTTTAAAACTTTGTATAAGGTACTTTTAAGTAGTACATATTTTTAGTTACTTTTTAGTAATAGAGGGTAAGTAGTCATACTTTTTTCATAGTTAAAAATGTATTTTGTTTTACTTCCTTTCTTTAAATTAACAATTTTTAAAAAAAATTTTATTTTGAACTTTTTGATATCGCGGCTACCACTTAGCATTATCACGCCACCATAGAGGGCAGTGAATGCCCCACAGTTTGACAAAACTTTTAAAGTATTTTTCTCTAATTTAATCCAAATTTAGCATTACAAAACAATATAAAATAATTAAGTTTTTTTTTAACTCCATGTTACTTTTTTTAAAAATATTACTTTATGATTGCTAAATTGTACTTGATCTAAAATTGTCATCTATTTGGGAATAATATAGTTGGTGCTTACATTTGGGTTCAATACTTTTTCTTTAACAGTCATTATCTGTGTTTTTCTCTAAAATTTTAATATGTAACCCTCATATTCTTTATTAATTTCCTAATGTTTTTTGCAGTATAATCTAACCGGCAAAAGGACAGAGGTTATTGTGAAGAAAATCATTAATAATATTCCTCACAGCATTGTGACTGTTAGGAATCCAGAGTCCCTTCAATTTTACTACAACATACCGGAATTGGAAGGATTTTATGAGTGAATTAGCTTTAAGATATGTGTTTGTTCTTATCCTACATTTATTTTTCTAAATAATAAAATGTGTACACAGAGATCAGTTATATTATATTTCATTTTCTGACATTGTTATAAAGCTGTGAAATGGTTATACAATAAAAGTTATTTGTAAAATAAATATATTAAAGACAATTTCTGTTATGTTTCGTCATCCAACTGGAGGATCCGAATAAGTTCAACTAGCAAGTCAACAAATATAGGTAAACATTCAATTAAATTACTGGTTTAAATAATGCGCAAACAATTTAACTATTTTAAAAGTCGAAAAAATGTAAATTATTAAGATACAATAATCTTTTATATATAGTTTCACACTAAAAGAAAACCTCCTAAAATGCACGAAATAAAAAGAACAAGAAAATCTTACCGCAATCGTGCTTCCCTATTGTCGAGAAAATACAGATTATTCTTACAAAACAGAAATAAGTCCCAGCAAGAAGGCTGTTTGCCAGCAGCCAAAATCGTTCCATTGGGCAGAGGTGTTCCTTCTGCAGTTACAACATTGAATTCAAATGAAAAATTTGGCTTGTCCGGTGTATTACAACTGTGTTTAATTTGGTTCAATGGCTGTAGAGGAAAAAACTGTTTGGAAAAAAAATATTTGAAGTATGCCAGTGCAGCATATCCATCCAAAAGACACTCCCTTCTCTATTCATATTTTCCCTCTCCAGACTAATGCAAAGTCAAACACACACATACAGCAGAAAAGAATTAAACGTCATTCATTGGACAGTGCTCGAACATCATTATTGTAGCTCTTCTTCAAGGCTGTTTTCGCCATATGTAGGAGATCGTGAACTTAACGCGGAACATATTTTCGGACAGAAAAAATGCCTCACTTTTTATAAAAATTCATGACATTGTAACCTCATGTAATTTTTTATTATATAGTGTTTCTAAGATTTCGAAATATTTCGTAAGTCATTAGTTTTTCTTTTCAAATGTAAAGGGAAAGCTCGTTTAACATTATAGTATAGGAGAACAAATGCGAAATACATTTCATAAAAGAAAAAAAAATGTGTGAACTGGGATAAAAATGAGTACTATGATAAATTAAGTGATTTACTGCAGGATAAAGTCAAAATATCGTATTAATGATGGAGTACTTTTATATATGAAAAAATATTCCAAATTTGGGTCATATTCTTTAACATTAGAAGAAGACAGTCTTAATAAGTTTGAGCTCTCATTTATTCGAAGCCCTCAGAAAAGTATTAAGGTAGATTTTCACTAAATGAAAAAGTAGAGGATTTTACATGTAATAGGCTTTTTAAAAGCCCGTTATCTTTTGTTATAATACAGGAAGAAGAGAGAAAACCCCAATGTTTTGCGAAAATGTGTACATTTTAAAGGAGAATCTTTATAAAAGCAGCATTAGTGTAATTTTAAGTAACATTTCAAAAACTTCATTGAAGAATGCCTTGGTTACGTTTGAATCATCCTCTAATAATATGTTGGAAATAAATATTATTTCTAGGGAAATTCCTAATAAATCTTCAATTTATTCTAACAGAACCTGCTCGTTAATTGTGTGGTTATTTACTACTTTTTAATACCCGTCTTCTTTTAATATGTAGGGATATACTAAATTATTAGTTGTAAAAATAAATTGCAATTAACGGTATTGAATGTATACATATTATTTCACATCACAATTTAAATTTAAACATTCAGAATGGCAGAAAAATTTAGGTGTTTTTTTTCTTTTTAAGAAACAATTGCTATTTAATAAAGGTTATTTCTAAAGATTTTGTTGATTATAAATTAAATGTTTTAAATATACGATGGATTTTAATTATAAAATAAATATGAAATCGCTTTAAAGGTTATAACACTTTTCGTTGTAGTTAATCTTGATAAAGGGCCCTATAATTGCGTAACATCAGCTAGATCTCTTCAAAATCATCCAAATTCAATACATTCACAAAAAAGATTCATGCACATACAAAAGAAAGTCTGTATATTAATATAAAAATATTGATTTTTAAATTAAAAAGCAGAAGAAAATACGAGGTGTGATAGACATTAATAGGAATATAAGGTTTTTTGGGGGTTGGTAAATTCATATATATGTATTACAAAAGATCACTGGGTGAAAATTACAAAGGAACTGTACCTTAGTGGCATGAAGTTTGGACAATCTTTGTCGGCGTATCAATATAAAACAGTGACAGTTTTTATGTCCCCGCGGTTGAACGGATTATAGTTTAGATTTCTGTCCTCATACAGTTTTCTAAAATTTATCTAATAGGCTTTCTTTTACTCATTGAGTCAGAGAGAAAATGGCTGTTAATAACGATGCGACAAAATGATCATTCTATATTACACTTCTAATAAAAGGCGGGATATCCTCAACTTTTTAAATTATCCATCTTTATTAAAAAAGGAACCAGGGTAACTGTAATGTTTTGCAATCCACTGCAAAGTGAAAGAGGCAACATATCTGCCCATTTAGAACGGCTATTTCACAGCAGTATTGCCAATGGAAACTTTGAACCTCAATTTTGCGATCTGCTATAGATGAGGAAAACTGAAAAACAAAAGCTATTTAACATTTAGAACTTAGCACATACACTGACAAATTACGCTCAATTATCATAATACATCCCAATAAACCATTTTACAACTAATCTTTTGTAAGAAGAATTAGAGTGTATTCTTTTATGAGAAAGAGTACTCAAAATGCTCAATGAGCTTTGTGGAGCAATCTGAATTAAAATCTATTTCTTTCGTCTCTTTATAGTACGGGCATAAAAAAATTCACCATTTTCTGGGTTTTTGCAAAATGCTAAATTGCATGTCATTTAATGGTTTATACTTAGAGGTGGGCATTAAGTCGATCGCAAGAGACTGGTGGACTACCAAGGTTTTTTCAGAAAACCGCCTGATGATCAGCTGCCAGAATTTATATACCAAGATATTCAAGACTGGTGGACAGTACAAGCAGACAAAATCTTCAACTTACTAAAAGTACAATAACTATGAAACGAAAATGATTTATTTTTTAATTTACTTTGAAATGTTTAATAATAAATGCATTATCTGATACTATTATGATTGTGTTTATTGCATCTTGAGTTTTGCTTTAAACGCGGTTTTAAATGAGTAAGGTTTTTTTATTGTATTTATGTGGGTCAGTATATATTGCGTATTAATATTATTAAGTTATAGTATATGTTCTAGACTTTTTTTGCTCACCACATCTACTTTGCTGAGTAGACTGTAGCACCATGAAAATTAGAAGTAGTTTTTATCACGGAAAAGTCTGCCCACCCCTAGTTTATAACAATGGCATATATTACAATTTTTTTTTTGCATGAATCTAGATACACTCTGATATTTCCTTGAATTAATTTTCGGAACTATGTTCGTCTGTGACTTGTTGATGCTTTATTATCGTTGAATGTTCGCTTACGACTTAAAAATTTATCCATGATTTTTTTTGTTCCAATCTTCTGCAGTAATACTTAATAGCGTGAATTACAACTAACGCACAAATTATAAAATGTATATTCAAGATAGATTTGGTAGCTATAGAAGCATCGAATCGACCAAGACTGATTGGAATTGTACGAGGTACAGCATTATTACATGTTTTGCGCAGACGTCCGATAGTTTGGCCAGACTCACGGAGACGCTCGCGAGAATGCCAGATGTGATGGATATGATAGAGCGAAACATAAAGTAGACTATTTTTCGATTTCTACTATAAGTTCACTCTCTCATATATCTTGTTCAAATTTTCAATCGTTGATAAAATACTTTCTATTCATTCATTCAGGTTCAGATACATTTTTTAAAACTTGTAGTGGGTGACACTTCATGTTAATACAGTTCTTTCAAATTTTAATTCATTAATTAACTTAAAAAATGAATAAATAGTAACAAACAAAAATTATAGTCCAAAAGCATTTATAGAAAGGAAAACTTTTCGTGCTGTCCCCTGTAACGCAATGGATAGCGCGCTGGGCTTCTAATCTGAAGGATGGTAGTTCGAATTTCATCCGAGATGGCCTAATTTCTGAGAATGTGTGGGATTTCTTCTTTACTTTGAGAGAGAGAGAGAGAGAGATTTTCTTACACTAATTAAATTTAATTAATGAATAAATAGTAACGAAAAAGAATAGTCCAATACCCCATATATATAGAAAGGAAAAGGAAAAATTGCAAGGAAAATCCCTTTCTCTTTCATCGCTTAACATTGTGGTTTTGTCATATGTATTACATATTTGTATTAATTGTAACTATTTAATAGAAATAAATCAGTTTTTTTCTTTGTTGGCATAAGTAGGAGAGAATTGACTTAAAAATTTATTTTTTATATTACTTGTTCTAATGACATTTGAACTTTAAGAGATGCATGATGGACGAAATAAAACTTTAATTAAATGTCATTTTGCAATCTGTTCCAATTTAAAAAATGAGAAAGGAAAAATAACATAACATTTTAGTTATTACTTAAAACTAATTTGCTTAAAATATATATTATTTAAAAGTAACGTATGTAAAATTTAATACTCAAAGTGCATTATTATTGCATTCAATACATTATTATTTGGGGGGCACGATGAAAATTATGATTGAAAATTGGGTCGCCAGTAGTGAAAGTTTGAGAAGCACTGCTGTACTCTGATTGCGACGATTTTTTTTTCAGTAAAGTTAAGTGGCCACACGGAGGGCGGTTTTCTTGAGGCAGTACCATTCCTTATTATTTGGTCAAAAATATGCATAATCATGCCTGTCATGTCTTTCTGCAATATCACAGAAAGAAAATCCACCTCCTCTTAGCTCTATTACGATCCCCTACGTACACGACCACGTTCAAGCTCGGTGAGCCGTTGATAATAGCTTCTTCGTCTTATTAAAAACATTCTTGGCTAACATAAATAAGTCAAAAATAAAACTGTTTTTATGTTCTTAAAATTGAAATTTGTGTATTATTATGCATATAAAAAGCTTCTCGCAACGACAAAAGCATTACACATCTGAGTTATAATTAGTTACCATTTGTTGTAATACCTTTGAATATTAAAGCTTAAAAACTTGTCTGAACAATAAATAAACATTATTATTTGCAATGATTTGAAAGATTTAAAATATATTGTTTAGTTTTCTGAAAAACACATGTAACATAAAAATATCACTATGCATTTTTAAAAAATTGACATTTTTTGTCACGATATATGGATTCCAGTAATATATTTTCGGAAAATCTCCAAAAAATCACATGATTATGTATAGGTACACATAAGTAACATGAGGGGGGGAAATTTCATGCACATTCATACGTTATATTTTAAGAAAAAGATAAATGTAGTTTTAAAAACATCTTTTTGAGAAAATTGAATTTTTACAATTAACTGCAACTTCAACACAAAAATAATGAATTGCAACATTTATTTGTCCTGTTTTATTGAACATTAGCATCTTTGCAATTTATTTTGTACGAAATGGTAAACAAAAAAATCTTAAATTGCCCAGAATAGCATTTTTCAGTTTTTTAACGAGATATTTTCCAGTAATTTTTTAATTTTCTCAAGCTTTGTATAATTTTTGAAGAATTAGTAGCTTTCATGCTTTACAGATATCAAATTTTAACATAAAGCATGATAAATATAGTGTGAAAATGTATCAATATGGTTTTGGTATGAATTTGAGATGGTATTTAAAAATATATGATTATGGGACATTTTGAAAGTTTTCACTGGGTTTTTGTAAAGTTATCAATAGGTTTTGTAGTTGCAGACAGTTTCTAAGTTTTAAAGTTCAAAAATTATTCTTAACAGGACAATGATTTCTAAAATAGCCAAAATAAAACTGTTTTTATATTTTTAAACATGAAGTTTATGTATTTTTAAGTATGTAACAAGCTTCTCGCAAATATAACAAACATCACATTTGATGTATCATCTGATACCTTTATCTCAGAAACTATTAAACATAAAGACTCAAGATTTTGACTATATGTATTAATTATACATTTATATTTATACTGAAGTGAATTTTTTTAAGTATATTAATTAGTTTTTCAAAAGCAAACTTTTAGTTGAGCGAGCAAATATGATTATTATGAATTTATTCAAAATTGTCATTTTTTGTTATGATATCTGCTTCAGAATATTTCAAAAATGTCACTTCAGTATGCACAATTGCATTTAAGAAACATTCATACAGTAAATTTACACAATTTTAAAAATATAAATTTTAGAAAAAGAAATTTTTATAAAAACATCTTACCTTGTCAACAAAATATTTCGTAATATGCATTCAAAACGAGGATTAATAAGTAATTCATATGCAGAAAATTAACTAGAACTATTTCGCAAATAGTTCATACATTTCAAAACTTTTTTAACTCGTTACTAAGCATTAGCGAGTTTAATTATTCATGAATAAAAAATAAATTTAAAATAAAGAATAAACCTAAATTTAGGTAAAATCACTAACTATTAAATATAGCATTCAAATATATAAAACTTGAGCAAATTTAGCTCCACAGCATATCTACACACAGTTAAAATTGCAGTTATAATGTATCTAAATTAATTCCATAGAGAAATAAAATAATTAGAGGCTATGCAACATTTTTCCCAGATTTAATAAGATAATAGTTACATTTCTATCTGTCAAAATGGGAGTGATTAATCAGTTGATTATTTTACAAAAATCATTTTAAAATACTTCTAATTCATTGATGTGATACAATTTTGCGACAATAGATCAAGATCAAATCTGATTTTATTCCTAATTTATATAAAAAGATACAAACTTAAAATTTGCTATTCATATATAACAAAGGTATATTTTCTTTTCTTTTTATAAGAAAAACCCTGTAACTCAGTGTTTCTCAAACTGTGGGGCGCGCCCCCTTGGGGGGCGCGATAACCCTACGAGGGGCGCGAGCATATCGAAAATAAACGATTTAAAATTAATTAAAGTACTGGAATGAATTTAAAACAAAATACTTTCAGACATAATAAAAATGCACTTTTACTATGATATAATTTATAGGCGCGCGTGATATTAAGTCAACAAAAATAAAAATTCCTTCAATACCTAATTATCTATCTTTGATCCTATAACTAAATAAAAAAAACTTTTATTTGATTTGCTGTAATTCCATGATTAGAGATTTTTTACTACGCTTTCTGTTTAAACGTAACATACAACTCTTTCAGAGAAAAAAACATATCCCAGACGCAGAATTGAAAAAATTAAGAACATAAAAAATTCATCACTGTCATGATTTTTGAAATACTGCACATTATACCTGTAATCTGTTTAACGTTCTAAGTTATTGGTACAGTTAGTTATGACCCCTCTCATATGTGTTTGTTTCTCATTTAGGGAAATTGTAAGTAATGTATTTCTCTGTTACGCTTTTTTCCATGCAAAAGTGTTTTATGATACTTGGAAAAAAATGGAGAGCACACACACACACACTTGGAAGGAAGTGGTCGAGCGGGACACACAGATTACGAAATAGTTAATTCTAACAAAACTGTTTGTTACCAAAGAAAAATTGAAAAGTCCTTGAAAGTAGGTAAGTAAACTTTCTCTTAATTAAATTATTCACTGGAATCACGATTTGTATCGTGTACAATAAAATAATTATAAAAAAAGGATTAGGGTGACTGAATAATCCCACTCGAGCGTATCGAGTGCGCGCCTGCTCCCAGGTTAAGACATGTTGAAGTCTTTTCGCTTTAAATATTACAAATAATACAGTTTTTCTTCATCAGAATTTTATATTATTGTTCATTACTTAACATCAAATATAAATGCTAATTCTGTGAGGCTTAAAATTATCATTCGCTTAAAACTAATTATAATTTGAGCAACGATTTTAAAAAAATCATTTTACATTTTTGTAAACATTGTCGAGCTTTGCACTCCTTACAATTCAGCTATTATATCAATAATGTTTTATTTTCGTATAAATGAACTCGGGCAAAGAGCGGGCACTTCAGCCGGTATACTTTTAATGTATCAGTGCTGCACAGAGTATTTTATAACTAATTAATTAATACTAAATTAAGAACAAGTTTAATAAGTATTAACGACTTCCATGGGCTTGTCTTGCAAAGCAAAGTTTTATAAGGAATGCTTATGATTAGAAATTGACCCTCTGAGTTATTTTTCTATATTTAGCAGATATCTATATTTTGTCTTCTAAGCAGCCATGGCATTTTGCTATATGTTCAATTTAAAAATTAGAGAAAGGAATAATAACATAATAATTATCCTATTATTTTATTTATTTATTTACTTATTTATTTTTGCTTAAAAGTAGTATACAAAATTTTAATACTTATGTTACGAATTTGTATGGTTTATAATTAATATCGCCTATTGTAGATTTAGCGTCAAAGTGCATTATTATTACATTCAGTACATTATTAATATATAAGGGGGCGCGATAAAAATTGTGATCGAAAAGGGGGCCGCCAGTATTGAAAATTTGAGAAGCACTGCTGTAACTTAAAAAATACTCACTATATTAGAATGATGCATAGAATTTAGAATAAAACTATGGCAATTAACTGATGAAACATTTGATAACGAATTCAATTAAAAAAATCTGATAGCTTGAACTGAAAGAGAATCGTTTGCCCCGCTCAGTAGCTCAACAGTTAACAAACCAGTTAATAACACAATTGGTTTAAAGTTCGGTCCTGGTTTACTTTGGCCTGTGATGAAAAAATAGACATAAGTAGTTTGACTCTGAGGATGAAATAAATTTTATCTGAGAATAAAGAGGAGCATTTAATGCGATATAATTTTTTTTTCAAGTGATCAAGATCAATCCTGATCTTATCCCTAATTTTACAAACAAACAAATATATATATATATATATGTGTAAACGCTAAAATTGCCGGGCATTTATCATAAAGGAATCTTTTCTTTTCTTTCTTAAAAACACTGTAACTTAACAAGTAAACTCCCAATATTAGGATAAACCATAGAATTTAAAAAAAAAAAACTATGGCAATATCAACCCATGTAACAAATAACAGCAACTTCACTTCAAAAAATTGATAACTATAATTAAAACAAAAACTTTTGCACCGCTCAGTAGCTCAACTGTTAACAAACTAGTTATTGACACATTTGGTTTAAAGTTTGAATCCTGGTTTACTTTGGCCTCTGATGAAATAATAAACATTAGGAGTTTGACTCCGTGGATGATATAAATTATATCTGAGGCTGAAGACGAGCATTTGATGTGATACAATTTTTATTACATTAGCTCAGGCTAAATCCTGGTTCATTCCTAAATTAAGAAGAAAAAAGATAAAAACTTTGATTTGCCTTTCATTTATAAAAAAGAATGTTTATTTTTATATTTAAAAAAAAAAAAATTGTAACTTTACAAATAAACTCACTATATTAGAATAATCCATAGAATTTAAAATAAAAATATGGCAATCAAATAATGAAACATTTGTCAGTGACTAAAGTGCAAAGAAAGTGAAAGCTTGAATTTAAACAAAAACGTTTGCAACTTTCAGTAGCTAAGCCGTTAAAAATCGAGTAATTGACACAAACGGTTAAAGTTCGAATCCTGGTTTACTTTAGCCTGTGATGAAATAACAGCCATTAGGAAATAGACTCTATGGATGAAAAAAATTATATATGTGAATAAACAGGAACACATTTGATATGATATAAT
The DNA here is from genome assembly GCA_019973935.1 of Trichonephila clavipes. Classification (NCBI taxonomy): domain Eukaryota; kingdom Metazoa; phylum Arthropoda; class Arachnida; order Araneae; family Nephilidae; genus Trichonephila; species Trichonephila clavipes. The sequence goes on along the minus strand of BMAU01009741.1, from coordinate 11,482 downwards.
TATTATTACATTTAATCAAGATCAATCCCGATTTTATTCCTAGTTTAAGTGGGAAAAAGATAAAAACTAAAAGTTCACCTGTCAGATATAACAAATGAATGTTTTTCTTAAAAGAAACTGTAACTTAAAATATAAACTTACTATATTAGAATAATCCATAGAATTTAAAATAAAACTTTGTCATTCAACTCATGAAACAATTTACATCGGCTTCACTTCAAAAATATTCATGGATTGAATTGAAACGCAAACGTTTACAACGCTCAGTAGCTCCACTGTTAACAAATCAGTTATTGACAATTTTTTTTTTTGCTTTCGAGTGAGTGAGTGAGTCTAGGGTTTTATGGAGCAAAAGCCAATTTTGGCTATAATGCGCCAAACATTTGTTAAAAAACTGAAAATGTTTTATAAAATATGTAAAATAATAATGACATTACACTTTTAAAAAGTTAAAAATTTTAAACCACTTAAAACCGTTTTCAATGAATTAAAGAAACAAATTTTGTTGTGGAATTCCCCCACCAAGTCAGACCATATCCTAAAATAAAATCATTGAAAAAGACGAATGTTAGTTTAAAACAAAGTTAGACAATACATGTTATTAAAAAATCAGCCTCTACTTTTCCTGTATCGGGATGGAGTTAACGAGCGTAAATATCCTTAAGAAAAATTTAAAGGATCGTCTTTAATGGTGAATTTATCCGTAGGATCTGGCTCAAGTTCCTCCTCCTCCTCACGTCATAAGTTATCATGTCTTCCTCATCTGTTGCATATTCTGTAGGTGCTGACTGTCTAGGTCTATGTGGAGCCATTTTTCTTTTGATTTCTCGTTTCTGTACTTTTAGGCACTTTCTTCTATTTCTTGAATTTCGTTTTACACACTGTGGGATTTCAGGTTTATTAGAATGTTCACTATTGGATGTAGTAGGGACAGACTCTGGCAAGGAACTAATGGTTGAATTCCAGTTGAAATTGCAGCAAATTCATTAGGAGTTGTAAGAGAACGGGTTTCAGCTTTTGCATTGTTGGTATTATTGCAGATGGGGAAGGAAGTAGATTTTCTTGAGTAGATGAAGATAATGTGGAGGTGGTAGACACTGAAAACGAGGTATGGGTTTCAGGTATTGTAAAGGAGGACAGATTTTTTTGTTATATTTGGATTTCTTTGGGTAGTTGTGGATATAGTTGAAAGTTTAGTAGCCTGAGCATACGTTTGGGTTAACTGAGGACCTATTAAATTGCGTGCTTCAAAATAAGATATATTTTTATTGGTTTTAATTTCTTGGATCTGGTTTTCTATTTTCCATTTTTGGCATAATTTTGAATCTGATGGATAAGAATGCTTACAATTAACACATTTCAGATCTAGAGTACATGGAAGAATTCCTTGGAAGAATGCCCAACGGAAGCATCTAGAGCATGTTAATTGACCGCGGCAGGAAGTTTGGGAGTGACCGAACCTCTGGCATTTGAAACAGCGCAGAGGGTTTGGTATATAGGGACGGATTTTACAATTCAGATATCCAGCTTTTATTGCGTTTGTAGTTTTGGGTTTTTAATGTTAAAATTAAATGTTTTGTGGGAACAATTGTAGAGTCTTTTTTATTGTGATTCTCCTGACCTGAGAGACATCCTGATCAAAGAAACCTTCAAGTATCTCTGAATCAGGAGTGCCCGACAAGTCAGGGTCAGAAATAACACCGACACAGGAATTCAGGGTTTTATGCGGACTTACTGTTACAGGGTTATTAAGAAATGATTTCGCGAGAAGAAAGGACTTGGTTTGTAAAGCTGACGTAACTTCTATTAGCAGATCACTGGAACGCAATCGTTTTACGGATTTCAGTTCATCACCTATTCCGATGAGAGTTTTATGAATAGTAAAAAGGCGATATTTTTATATGTCATTGTTAGGAAGTGAAATAAGTAAAAATCGAGTAAATGCAGAAACAGTATCAATGTTGAGAGTGGGTAATACGAGGCCTTTACCCGGGCACAGCAGCATTGGACCCATAAGCATGAAACAAAACTTCGTCCTGGCATGCCTCCACCCACCATTTAGTCCAACAAGGGATGCAGTGTGCCGGTCAACTGACAATAGTCAGTCACGGCGCTTTCCTGAGTACACCCAGAATATAATGCTACAGCATCAGGGTGAGGATCCAACGGGTAAACCCGACACCCCTTATCTTCAGGGCTAACCCTACAGCATTGTCTCCTCGGGGACACCGAAGAGAGGTACCACCAGCCGATTGACAGGAGCGGGCTCACTCCTGCTTCCCATCTACAGCGAAGTGTGGGCCAAAGGTATTCCCAGGACACCATTTCCCTCCTTTCGAGACGCCGCATACGGCAAACATGCGGGTTGAAAAACCAACGGTGTTAGTCAAAAACAAATAAAGCAACATAATCAAAGTATTTAAAGAAATATACGAAAAAGAAACTAAATTAACGCAATACAAATTATAAACCAAAATTTGTTAATAAAAATGCGAGTTTTCTCCTTAGAAAAAACTTATTTGGACTAGGTACTGTATAAAATATTTGTCTGTGGTCTGGACGTGAAAAGAAAAAAAGGAAAAGTGGGATGAAAAAGAAAAAGGGTCGAAAATAGAGAAGGATCACTAGAGTACCCCGGGTTCGTGAAACTTGTGTTTACCAAAGATAGTAAACCCCTTGGGAAATGGGAAAGATCACTAGGATACCTCGGTATTGTGACACAAGTACTCACCTAAAGAAGGTGAGCCCCCTGAGAGGTTTTTACTTTCGAATTCTAATTTACTGTGGCCTGTCATGAAATAATAACCATTTTGAATTTTACTCCGTGGATGAAATAAATTATAAATCTGAGGCTAAAGAGGAACAATTGATGTGATATAATTTTTATTACAATCGATCCAGATCAATACTGATTTTATTCCTAATTTTAAAAAAAAAAAAGATAAAACTTTCATTTTGTCTGTCATATAATTTTTTTTTTCCTTCTTTCTTTCTTATAAGAAACTGTAACTTAAAATATAAACTTCCTATATTAGAATTATCCATATAATTTAGAATAAAACTATTGATTGCAATATTAACTGATAACACATTTCACAGTTACTTCAATTCAAAAATGTTTATAGTTTGGATTGAAACAGAAACGTTTTCACTGCTGAGTAGCTAGCTCAACTGCTAACAAACGAGTTATTGACACAAATGGTTGAAAGTTCGAATCCTCGTTTACTTTGGCCGACGATGAAATAATAAACATTAGGAGTTTGATTCCGTGGATGAAATAAAGGATATCTGAGGCTAGAGAGGAACATTTGATATGATACAATTTTTTACAATAGCTAAAGAACAATCTTGGGTATTTCTAAATTAAAAGAAAAAAAAATTGAAAATTTTAAACTTCACTGTCATAAGTAACAAAGGAAAATGTTTTTTTTTTTCCTTTAATGAACAAAAACTGTAACTTAACAGATAAAATCACAATATTGGAATTATACATATAATTTAGAATAAAACTGTGGCAATCAACAAAAGAAACATTTTTATCCAATAGGAATTTGAGTCTGTAAATAAAATAAATTACATCTGAGACTAAAGAGGAACATTATTTTGATATATTTTTTTCTTTCAATCGATCTAGATCACAATCCTTGTTTATTCCTAATTTTATAAAAGAAAAGTCAAATACTTTAAATTTGCATTTCATATATAACAAGGGATTTTTTTTTTCTTTTAAAAAAACTGTGACTTAACAAATAAATTGAATTCATTAGAATTATCAAAAGAATTTAAAATAAAAATGTAGCATCTATAGCAATCAACAAAAGAAACATTTGTCAGTGACATTAATGCAAAGAAATTTAAAGCTTGAAATGAAACAGAAACGTTTACGGCGCTTAGTATATTCAGCTGTTGACAAACGAGTTAGTTACAGAAATGTTTAAAAGTTCGAATCCTGGTTCGTAAATGGAACAAATTATATTTGAGACTAAAGAGGAACATTTAATGTGAAATAATTTCTATTTTAATCGATCAATATCTATCCTGATTTTATTCCTAATTTTACAACAAAAAATATATAAAAACTTTTAAATTTGCCTGTCATTTATCACAAAGGAATGTTTTTTTTTTTTCTTTCTTAAAAAAAGTATAACTTAACAAATAAGTTCTTTATATTAGAATTATCCATAGAATTTAAAAATAAAACTATGTCAATCAACTGATGAAACATTTGACAACGGCTTCACTTCAAAAAAAATTCATTGATGGAATAGAAACAGAAACGTTTGCAACGCTCAGTAACTCCACTGTTAACAAACCAGTTATTGACAAAAATGTTTTAATTTCGAATTCTGGTTTACTTTTGCCTGTCATGAAATAATAACCATTTTGAAATTGACTCCGTGGATGGAATAAATAATATATCGGAGGCTAAAGAGGAACAATTGACATAATATAATATTTATTACAATCAATCTTGATCGATTCTAATTTTTATTCTTAAATTTACAAAAAAAAAAAAAAGATAAAAACTTTCATTTTGCCTGTCATATAAAACAAATTTTTTTTTCTTCTTTCTTTCTTAAAAGAAACTGTAACTTAAAATTGTTTTCCTTTTGATCTTTTTGAATCTTTTTTTAAAATTTCTATTGTCGATTAATAATTTACAAAGCTAATCCAGTTTTATTCACACAAAAAAGATAATCTACGAATTTCTTATTAAATAATTAATTTTGTAATGAATAATAAAAAGCAATACAGCTTTAATTTTTAAAAAATATATTAATTTATATCTCTTTTTGTTAAATAATGAATCAAAAAAACCTTTCAGTTAGCCATTGAAACAACTGCTTATTTTTGGATAAGTGTTCTTAAATTCAAACGTAAACAAACGTATCTATTTATATAAGGCTATCTCCGTAAGAAACGGTAAACGCAAAATCGCGCCGAAAATGTCGAAAGATTGAAAATGATCCGAGGAATCCATTTTGACCATTTAATTTCTTAAATTACAATTATTTGAAAATATATTAATTAAAAACTATAAAAGGCACAATTCGTATGCATTGTTGTAACAATGAGAGAAGACCTGGTTTGGACAGTTTGGCTGAAAATTGATTTTCGACGCCAATTTTTTGTCATTGTTGTAACAATAACATTCTTACAACAATGCAAAAAAAATAAAAACTGGCGCTAAAAACCAGTTTTTAATGTTTTTAATTAATATCTCTTCAACTAATTTTAATATCAAATATAAATGGTCAAAACGGATTCCTCGGATCATTCCCTAAATTTTGATACCTTCTGCTAGTTTCTGCGTCTTGTGGTTCTTGAGAAAATTGGGATATATACATAGATACGTTTGTACCTACAAATTTTAATAGTGTAGATGCAAAACGCGGGGAAATGTTAGTATTTTCGCCACGTGATTTTGACTTGGCAACTCTTTGTCGTGAATCGACCTCATTAGATGCCCTTTGAGTCTCACCTATTGTACTGATGGGAGGTCGCCAGTCCCCAAAGTTATAATTTCAGTTTTTACATTTGCCCTGTTTACACGAAACGGAATTCGATGGAATGCGTCTTTCTTTGCCCACCTCTGAGGGCGAACCCTATTAAAGGGTGACACGTTCCCACGCCTGGAAGGGGCATTGTACCCATAAAATATCGGGATATCGGGGTGTGTCATTAGAATTTCCCGCGCTTAAAATGTCATTGACCGTGTGAGGTAACCATACGCCGACTCTGGACCAATCAAAAGAAATTAAGCGGACGAGGTAAAGAATCCGCTCTAGCATATCGGTGCAAATAGGACGCCAAATAAAAACGGGATGCACCCCGATTTCACACACACTTGGGACCCTGAGACACAACGTAAACAATTAGACCCAGCCCTTGAACTGGACTCCGCGGGGCTTCGAGTGGCGACATGTTTTCACTCCTTTCAATCCTTCCTTTCTCAAAAGCTAAGTAGAATTTAGTTATGCAACTATTTGTAAATTAGCCCAAAATTAAAATTGTTAAAATAAATTAATAGTTATTTAAAGAACGGCCTTTTAATTTAGTGTACTGTTTTATTGTCTTTAAAGGATTTAGTGTTTGAACTTAAGCTATGATGCGATGTTACGTTAAGAACCTGTAATTTTAGATAATGGATATATAGAAAATAAATTAATCATTTAAGTTAAACAAGCGTCGCATCATTTGGTGTCGTGACCATTTCTTTTTTACATCATTTGATGTGGTAAATCTTTCTCGATGGGTCACCAAAAAAACTTATTGCGTGCTACTGTGTTTTATCTATTGCTCGAATTTGATACTTGTGAATTTTTCTTGTAGTTTTGAGAAGAGGAAAGGTGCAAGGTGCAGAATGTCGCAGGTACTGGTGCTCTTTGATTTTTTTCTTTTTAACATTGATGTGAATTTTTTTTTATCTGACCCCGAGATAACAGATCGACTCACACACGACCCATGAAACCGAAAATGTCGTCATTGAATTCCACCAACGACTCCGAATCCAGAAAGGACCTTTAACTGATTTAGATTATTATAAAAAGCAACACAGCCATCTCAAAACCCATCATCAACCCTTATTGCCATGCAGATCGAAAGAATAAGAAGTACGAGGCGTGCCAGTGTCAAAACAGGTTAACCAAGCCATCTCAAAACTTATCAACCCTTATTACAATGCAGATCGAAAGAATCAGCAGTAAGAGGCGGTGCCATTGTCAAAACAGGTTACCAATCCATGGATTTCACTACACAACGTGGATAGGCCGTAGAATCCAAAACCAACCAGCGATAATCAGAAAAAAGGGAGGCGGGGGAGTGATGGGAGGTCGCCAGTCCCCAATGTTACAATTGCAGTTTTTACATTTGCCCTGTTTACAAGAAACGGAATTCGGTGGAATGCGTCTTTCTTACCCCACCTCTGAGGGTGAACCCTAGCAAAGGGTGACACGTTCCCACGCCTGGAAGGGGCATTGTACCCATAAAATATCGGGATATCGGGGTGTGTCATTAGAATTTCCCGCGCTTAAAATGTCATTGACCGTGTGAGGTAACCATACGCCGACTCTGGACCAATCAAAAGAAATTAAGCGGACGAGGTAAAGAATCCGCTCTAGCACATCGGTGCAAATAGGACGCCAAATAAAAACGGGATGCACCCCGATTTCACACACACTTGGGACCCTGAGACACAACGTAAACAATTAGACCCAGCCCTTGAACTGGACTCCGCGGGGCTTCGAGTGGCGACATGTTTTCACTCCTTTCAATCCTCCCTTTCTCAAAAGCTAAGTAGAATTTTGTTATGCAACTATTTGTAAATTAACCCAAAATTAAAATTGTTAAAATAAATTATTAGTTATTTAAAGAACGGCCTTTTAATTTAGTGTACTGTTTTATTGCCTTTAAAGGATTTAGTGTTTGAACTTAAGCTATGATGCGATGTTACGTTAAGAGCCTGTAATTTTAGATAATGGATACATAGAAAATAAATTAATCATTTAAGTTAAACGAGCGTCGCATCAGTACTTATATATTTTTAAAAAAAGACCACATTTGTCTCACCAAATCAATATACGTAGGAAACAGCAGACGCGGCTCTCTCACGCTTTTAAGTAGCTAGACCAGTGTTTCTCAAACTGAGGGTCGCGCCCCACCTGGGGGCGCGATAACCTTACGAGGGCGCGAGCATATCGAAAATAAAAGATTTAAAAATAATTAATTTACTGGAATGAATAAAACAAAAACTTTCAGACATAATAAAAAATGCACTTTTACTATGATATAAGTTATAGGCGCACACGTGATATTAAGTCAACAAAAATAAAAAAATTCCTTCAATACCTAATTATCTATCTTTGATCCTATAACCAAATAAAAAAAACTTTTATTTGATTTGCTGTAATTCCATGATGAGAGATTTTTTTACTACGCTTTCTGTTTAAACGTAACATACAACTCTTTCAGAGAAAAAATAGATCCCAGACGCAGAATTGAAAAATTTAAGAACATAAAAATCATCACTGTCATGATTTTGAAATACTGCACATTATACCTGTAATCTGTTTAACGTTCTAAGTTATTGGTACAGTTAGTTATGATCCCTCATTGGCTTTGTACTCCTTACAATTCAGCTATTATATCAATAATGTTTCATTTTCTCTATAAATGAACTCCTGCAAAGAGCGGCTACTTCGGCCGGTATACTTTAATGTATCGGTGCTGCACAGAGTATTTTGTAACTAATTAATTAATACCAAATTAAGAACAAGTTTAATAAGTATTAACGACTTCCATGGGCTTGTCTTGCAAAGCAAAGTTTTTTTATAAGGAATGCTTATGATTAGAAATTGACCCTCTGAGTTATTTCTCTATATTTCGCAGATATACATTTTTTGTCTTCTAAGCAGTCACCGCATTTTGCAATATGTTCAATTTAAAATTCGAGAAAGGAAAAAATAACATAATAATTATCCTATTACTTAATTAATTTATTTTTTTGCTTAAAAGTAGTATTCAAAATTTAATACTTATGTTATTAATTGGTATGGTTTATAATTAAGATCTCGTATTGTAGCTTTACCGTCAAAGTGCATTATTATTGCATTTAGTGCATTATTTATCTATAAGGGGGCACGATAAAAATTGTGATTGAAAAGGGGGGCGCCAGTATTTAAAGTTTGAGATGCACTGAGCTAGACTTAAGTTCTTATCTTTCACGTGCATGAGTGAATTTTAACGTCGCACTGTTAAGAGAACAGGGACATCATATACTTTGAAAAATCGATTTTTCAATTTTAGTTCTAAAAAATAGTGCTTTTTTTTTCTGAATCTAAAAATGTATAATACTTATAAGTTTGTTCATAAAATAGCCCTAAAATATGAAAAATAAAAATGTAAATAAATGCCCACACCCCTTTTGACACGCCCCTATAAACTTTAAATATGTAGTTTCCCCTGTGTTTTATCTATATTAACTTTTTATTGTTTTTTTCGTTTGAATGTTAACCCCGCTACTTTTTAGCCACGTTTATGCGTGAGCTATTGTTCCAAGCTGTGTGACAAAATTTCTTACTTTAAATTTCAGTTTATGGCAATGTTTTGAACCGAGTTCGTCTATTCCGAAGTTTCTTGTGGCATTCAACTACTTAATTTTACATTAATTTTCGTAAGAAATATTTATTTTTTACTTATATTTAATAATATTCATAAGATTTTAGAAGTATCTAACCTTTTTAAACGAGTAATTATGCCAAGAATAAAAAAAAATTGGCAGAAGGAAGTATACTAGCAGTCAACATAAAAGTCTAAATCGACTGAAGAATTGCTTTCGAATTCCGTGGAAAGTGCTTCTAAGAGAAAAATTAAAATACCGGATTTACTAAAAGAACAAGATTCTCAAAATGTAAACATAATCGTTGAACTGGATTTATTATCTTCCCTGATGAAAAATCTCTTATGTTGTAAATATTGCTGTTCTCCAGAGAAATTGAGCTGAGAGAAGATTTAAAAGTCCTAGAGGTTTAGCTGTGAGTTTAGAAATAATTTGTCACACAACTGTGGAGAATCGACGAGCACAATGTCATCAAATATATCAAATAAATGTTATGATGTTAACCTAAGATTGACATATGGAATGAGAGCTATTGAAAAAGGTGGAGTCGCTGCTCGAATATTCTGTGGCCTCATGAATTTGCCTCCACAACCTGCAAAGTTTGAACGCCATAATTCTTTGTTTTTAAATGTTTTAAAAACAATTAGTGAAGACTCCATAAATGCAGCTGTTCACGAAGCAGTCATAGCGAATGATAATAATTCAAATATAGCTGTGGCTATGGATGGCACATGGTATAAAAAGGCTATTCTTCATTGAATGGAGTTGTATGTGCTACGTCTGTTGAGAACGGAAAGGTTATCGACTTTGAAGCTCTCACAAAATATTGTTCTTCATGTAAGGGTTAAAAAAACATGTGAAAATTGTGCTAAAATTACGAAGGATTCAGTGGGGAATGTAATGTCGGGGGGTATTAAGTATATTTCAGCGATCTGAAACATCACGAAAAGCATCTTATACGCAGTATCTTGGTGATGGGGACTCAAAGGATTTCTTACTATAAAAAGAAGCAAAAGTATATGGCAACACAGAAGTTGAAAAATTAGAATGTGCTGGCCATGTGCAAAAGCGTATGGGCACAAGGCTGAGAAACATTCTAAAAAACGAGCAAAGACATTAAGCTATCAGATGGGAAAAATATTTCGGGATGTGGACGGCTAACGCTTAAAAGAAGTGGACTCAATCCAACATTATTATGGGCTAGCAATCCGTACAAATTTGTCATCTGTGGAGTACATGAAAAAGAGCCATATGGGCTATTTATTTTCATAAACTAAGTACTGAGGATAATCCTCAACACACTTTGTGTCCTCTTGGTGAAGATAGCTGGTGCGGTTATAACCGTAGCATTGTTACGGGGGGAATTTTATATTCACAAGCATTCTTTACCTGAGTCAATTTTATTGAAAGTGAAAAAGTGTTTCGGGATCTCACAGAGAAGGACTTATTGAGAAAGTGCCTTCATGGAAGAACACAAAATCCCAATGCAAGTTTTAACAAATGTATTTGGGAGCGAATTCCTAAAACAGTTTTTCTTGCATTGAAGAGTTATGGATGATGTAATTTGTTTTAACGATGGATATGTAAGTAGGGATCAAAAGTATTTGAAGCTCTGGGCATTAAACCAGGATACAAACAGAACGTGCCTTACTTATAATTGATAACAAACGAATTTTGAGGCTGAACGCATAGAAAATAGTGTCATTGGAAGCCAAAAATAAAAGAAAGTCTTTAAAAAGGAAAATGGATAAACAGAATTTAGATGAAGAAAATGAATACCAAGCAGGGAAATATTAATCAAATCTATAATGTAAGGAGAAATTTTTTGTTAAGTTTTATTATATTTTTTCTCGAATGTTTAATTTTTTAAAATTTAGGTACACTTTAAAAACTATTGTAGCATATTGTTTGAAACCTTTTATATATCTAAACAGGATACATGTGCATACAGTGAACAAAATATCTTTTTTAGTATGAGTCTAATTTTTGAAAATTGATTTTATATGTAAAAAAAGAAAATTAAGATTTTCATAATTTTAAGATTTTATGATTATTTTTAAGAAATTATGCAATTAATTAGTGAAAAACAGATTCATTATGTTTAATATGTTACTTTATATATATATGTGTAAATTTTTTTTGTATATTCAAAGAATATTTTGTAAGAAATGGTACCTATACATGAAAATATGTATTACAAGTTCTCGAAAATTATGTTCATGTTAACTAAAACCAAGGGGAAAAAACATAGAAATTTAAAATTGCTTTATTAACTCAAGAAAATGATTAAGGATTGTTATTATTCACATAAAAAATAGGCAAGAAAATACTAATCAAGTGTATAATATGTGGAAATATTGTTTT
>BMAU01009736.1:0-10326 GCA_019973935.1 Trichonephila clavipes | reverse complement strand
AGTTATAAGAATTTCGCAAAAACGGAGACCAGATTTAGATTTCTATTTCGGGTTTAATGGGTCACTTTGGTAAGTTTCTAGTGTGGAAAAAAAAAAATTATTGGCTTGGTCACAATCGTCGATAAGTTGGCTCAGCTTCAAAGCGTCGGGTTTTTAAAGATGATCTTTCAATTTAAAAAAAGTTACCGGAATTTCGCAAATCGGAGACCAGATTTAGATTTCTGGTAAAATTTCGGGTTAAATGGGTCACTTTGGTTAGTTTCTAGGGTGGAAAAAAAAAGTTATTGGCTTGGTCACCCAATCGTCGATAAGTTGGCTGTCAGCTTCAAAGCGTCGGTTTTTTTTGAAGATGATCTTTCAATTAAAAACAAAGTTCTAGGAATTTCGCAAAATCGGAGACCAGATTTAGATTTCTGGTAAAATTTCGGGTTAAATGGGTCACTTTGGTAAGTTTCTAGGGTGGAAAAAAAAGTTATTGGCTTGGTCACCGAATCGTTGGTAAAGTGGCTGTCCAGCGTCAAAGCGTCGGTTTTTTTAAAAATGATCTTTCAATTTAAAAAAAAGTTATAAGAATTTCGCAAAACGGAGACCAGATTTAGATTTCTGGTAAAATTTCGGGTTAAATGGGTCACTTTGGTAAGTTTCTAAGGCTAAAAAAAAAAGTGTTTGGCTTGGTCACCGAATCGTCGATAAGTTGGCTCAGCTTCAAAGCGTCGGTTTTTTAAAGATGATCTTTCAATTTAAAAAAGTTACAGGAATTTCGCAAAACGGAGACCAGATTTAGATTTCTGCTAAAATTTCGGGTTAAATGGGTCACTTTGGTAAGTTTCTAAGGCTAAAAAAAAAAGTGATTGGCTTGGTCACCGAATCGTAGATAAAGTGGCTGTCAGCGTCAAAGCGTCGGTTTTTTTAAAATGATATTTCAATTTAAAAAAAAAAATGTTATAAGCAATTTCGCAAAACGGAGACCAGATTTAGATTTCTGGTAAAATTTCGAGTTAAATGGGTCACTTTGGTAAGTTTCTAGGGTGGAAAAAAAAAAGTTATTCGCTTGTTCACCCAATCGTCGATAAAGTTGGCTCAGCTTCAAAGCGTCGGTTTTTTTTTAAAGATGATCTTTCAATTAAAAAAAAAAAAAGTTCTAGGAATTTCGCAAATCGGAGACCAGATTTAGATTTCTGGTAAAATTTCGGGTTAAATGGGTCACTTTGGTAAGTTTCTAGGGTGGAAAAAAGTGATTGGCTTGGTCACCGAATCGTTGGTAAAGTGGCTGTCCAGCGTCAAAGCGTCGGTTTTTTAAAAATGATCTTTCAATTTAAAAAAAAGTTATAAGAATTTCGCAAAACGGAGACCAGATTTAGATTTCTGGTAAAATTTCGAGTTAAATGGGTCACTTTGGTAAGTTTCTAGTGTGGAAAAAAAAGTTATTGGCTTGGTCACCCAATCGTCGATAAGTTGGCTCAGCTTCAAAGCGTCGGGTTTTTAAAGATGATCTTTCAATTTAAAAAAAAAGTTACCGGAATTTGGCAAATCGGAGACCAGATTTAGATTTCTGGTAAAATTTCGGGTTAAATGGGTCACTTTGGTAAGTTTCTAGGGTGGAAAAAAAAAAAAAAGTTATTGGCTTGGTCACCCAATCGTCGATAAGTTGGCTCAGCTTCAAAGCGTCGGGTTTTTAAAGATGATCTTTCAATTTAAAAAAAAAAGTTACCGCAATTTCGCAAATCGGAGACCAGATTTAGATTTCTGGTAAAATTTCGGGTTAAATGGGTCACTTTGGTAAGTTTCTAGGGTGGAAAAAGAAAGTTATAGGCTTGGTCACCGAATCGTCGATTAGTTGGCTGTCCAGCTTCAAAGCGTCGGTTTTTTTAAAGATGATCTTTCAATTAAAAAAAAAGTTCTAGGAATTTCGCAAATCGGAGACCAGATTTAGATTTCTGGTAAAATTTCGGGTTAAATGGGTCACTTTGGTAAGTTTCTAGGGTGGAAAAAAGTGATTGGCTTGGTCACCGAATCGTTGGTAAAGTGGCTGTCCAGCGTCAAAGCGTCGGTTTTTAAAAATGATCTTTCAATTTAAAAAAAAAAAAAGTTATAAGAATTTCGCAAAACGGAGACCAGATTTAGATTTCTGGTAAAATTTCGAGTTAAATGGGTCACTTTGGTAAGTTTCTAGTGTGGAAAAAAAAAGTTATTCGCTTGGTCACCCAATCGTCGATAAGTTGGCTGTCCAGCTTCAAAGCGTCGGTTTTTTTAAAGATGATCTTTCAATTTAAAAAAAAAGTTACAGGAATTTCGCAAAACGGAGACCAGATTTAGATTTCTGCTAAAATTTCGGGTTAAATGGGTCACTTTGGTAAGTTTCTAAGGCTAAAAAAAAAAAGTGATTGGCTTGGTCACCGAATCGTTGGTAAAGTGGCTGTCCAGCGTCAAAGCGTCGGTTTTTTTAAAAATGATATTTCAATTTAAAAAAAAAGTTATAAGAATTTCGCAAAACGGAGACCGGATTTAGATTTCTGGTAAAATTTCGAGTTAAATGGGTCACTTTGGTAAGTTTCTAGTGTGGAAAAAAAAAGTTATTGGCTTGGTCACCCAATCATCGATAAGTTGGCTCAGCTTCAAAGCGTCGGGTTTTTTAAAGATGATCTTTCAATTTAAAAAAATACCGGAATTTGGCAAATCGGAGACCAGATTTAGATTTCTGGTAAAATTTCGGGTTAAATGGGTCACTTTGGTAAGTTTCTAGGGTGGAAAAAAAAGTGATTGGCTTGGTCACCGAATCGTTGGTAAAGTGGCTGTCCAGCATCAAAGCGTCGGTTTTTTAAAAATGATCTTTCAATTTAAAAATAAATTTACAGGAATTTCTCAAAACGGAGACCAGATTTAGATTTCTGGTAAAATTTCGGGTTAAATGGGTCAGTTTGGTAAGTTTCTAAGGTTAAAAAAAAGTTATTGGCTTGGTCACCGAATTGTCGATAAGTTGGCTCAGCTTCAAAGCGTCGGGTTTTTAAAGATGATCTTTCAATTTTAAAAAAAAGTTACCGGAAATTCGCAAAACGTAGACCAGATTTAGATTTCTGGTAAAATTTCAGGTTAAATGGGTCACTTTGGTAAGTTTCTAAGGCTAAAAAAAAGTGATTGGCTTGGTCACCGAATCGTCGGTAAAGTGGCTGTCCAGCGTCAAAGCGTTGGTTTTCTTAAAGATGATCTTTCAATTTAAAAACAAAGTTACCGGAATTTCTCAAATCGGAGACCAGATTAAGATTTCTGGTAAAATTTCGAGTTAAATGGGTCACTTTGGTAAGTTTCTAGGGTGAAAAAAAAAAATGTTATTGGCTTGTTCACCGAATCGTCGATAAGTTGGCTCAGCTTCAAAGCGTCGGTTTTTTAAATATGATCTTTCAATTTAAAAATAAATTTACCGCAATTTCGCAAAACGGAGACCAAATTTAGATTTCTGGTAAAATTTCGGGTTAAATGGGACACTTTGGTAAGTTTCTAGGGTGGAAAAAACGTTATTGGCTTGGTCACCCAATCGTCGATAAGTTGGCTCAGCTTCAAAGCGTCGGGTTTTTAAACATGATCTTTCAATTTAAAAAAAAGTTACCGGAATTTGGCAAATCGGAGACCAGATTTAGATTTCTGGTAAAATTTCGGGTTAAATGGGTCAGTTTGGTAAGTTTCTAAGGTTAAAAAAAAAGTTATTGGCTTGGTCACCGAA
This sequence comes from Trichonephila clavipes, assembly GCA_019973935.1. NCBI lineage: Eukaryota > Metazoa > Arthropoda > Arachnida > Araneae > Nephilidae > Trichonephila > Trichonephila clavipes. Next base: position 6,608 of record BMAU01009736.1, on the reverse strand, counting down.
TTGTCGATAAGTTGGCTCAGCTTCAAAGCGTCGGGTTTTTAAAGATGATCTTTCAATTTTAAAAAAAGTTACCGGAAATTCGCAAAAACGTAGACCAGATTTAGATTTCTGGTAAAATTTCAGGTTAAATGGGTCACTTTGGTAAGTTTCTAAGGCTAAAAAAAAAGTGATTGGCTTGGTCACCGAATCGTCGGTAAAGTGGCTGTCCAGCGTCAAAGCGTTGGTTTTCTTAAAGATGATCTTTCAATTTAAAAACAAAGTTACCGGAATTTCTCAAATCGGAGACCAGATTAAGATTTCTGGTAAAATTTCGAGTTAAATGGGTCACTTTGGTAAGTTTCTAGGGTGAAAAAAAAATGTTATTGGCTTGTTCACCGAATCGTCGATAAGTTGGCTCAGCTTCAAAGCGTCCGGTTTTTTAAATATGATCTTTCAATTTAAAAATAAATTTACCGCAATTTCGCAAAACGGAGACCAAATTTAGATTTCTGGTAAAATTTCGGGTTAAATGGGACACTTTGGTAAGTTTCTAGGGTGGAAAAAAAACGTTATTGGCTTGGTCACCCAATCGTCGATAAGTTGGCTCAGCTTCAAAGCGTCGGGTTTTTTAAACATGATCTTTCAATTTAAAAAAAAGTTACCGGAATTTGGCAAATCGGAGACCAGATTTAGATTTCTGGTAAAATTTCGGGTTAAATGGGTCACTTTGGTAAGTTTCTAGGGTGGAAAAAAAAAGTTATTGGCTTGGTCACCCAATCGTCGATAAGTTGGCTCAGCTTCAAAGCGTCGGGTTTTTAAAGATGATCTTTCAATTTAAAAAAAAGTTACCGCAATTTCGCAAATCGGAGACCAGATTTAGATTTCTGGTAAAATTTCGGGTTAAATGGGTCACTTTGGTAAGTTTCTAGTGTGGAAAAAAAGTTATTCGCTTGGTCACCCAATCGTCGATAAGTTGGCTGTCCAGCTTCAAAGCGTCGGTTTTTTTAAAGATGATCTTTCAATTTAAAAAGAAAGTTAAAGGAATTGCGCAAAACGGAGACCAGATTTAGATTTCTGCTAAAATTTCGGGTTAAATGGGTCACTTTGGTAAGTTTCTAAGGCTAAAAAAAAAAAGTGATTGGCTTGGTCACCGAATCGTCGGTAAAGTGGCTGTCCAGCGTCAAAGCGTCGTTTTTTTTAAAAATGATCTTTCAATTTAAAAAAAAAGTTATAAGAATTTCGCAAAACGGAGACCAGATTTAGATTTCTGGTAAAATTTCGAGTTAAATGGGTCACTTTGGTAAGTTTCTAGGGTGGAAAAAAAGTGATTGGCTTGGTCACCGAATCGTTGATAAAGTGGCTGTCAGCGTCAAAGCGTCGGTTTTTAAAAATGATCTTTCAATTTAAAAAAAATTTATAAGAATTTCACAAAACGGAGACCAGATTTAGATTTCTGGTAAAATTTCGAGTTAAATGGGTCACTTTGGTAAGTTTCTAGTGTGGAAAAAAAAGTTATTCGCTTGGTCACCCAATCGTCGATAAGTTGGCTGTCAGCTTCAAAGCGTCGGGTTTTTAAAGATGATCTTTCAATTTAAAAAAAAGTTCCGGAATTTCGCAAATCGGAGACCAGATTTAGATTTCTGGTAAAATTTCGGGTTAAATGGGTCACTTTGGTAAGTTTCTAGGGTGGAAAAAAAGTGATTGGCTTGGTCACCGAATCGTTGGTAAAGTGGCTGTCCAGCGTCAAAGCGTCGGTTTTTTAAAAATGATCTTTCAATTTAAAAAAAAAAGTTACCGGAATTTCGCAAAACGGAGACCAGATTTAGATTTCTGCTAAAATTTCGGGTTAAATGGGTCACTTTGGTAAGTTTCTAGGGTGGAAAAAAAAAGTTTTGGCTTGGTCACCGAATCGTCGATAAGTTGGCTCAGCTTCAAAGCGTCGGGTTTTTAAAGATGATCTTTCAATTTAAAAATAAATTTACAAGAATTTCGCAAAACGGAGACCAGATTTAGATTTCTGCTAAAATTTCGGGTTAAATGGGTCACTTTGGTAAGTTTCTAAGGCTAAAAAAAAAAGTGATTGGCTTGGTCACCGAATCGTCGATAAAGTGGCTGTCAGCGTCAAAGCGTCGGTTTTTTAAAATGATCTTTCAATTTAAAAAAAAAGTTATAAGGAATTTCGCAAAACGGAGACCAGATTTAGATTTCTGGTAAAATTTCGGGTTAAATGGGTCACTTTGGTAAGTTTCTAGGGTGGAAAAAAAGTGATTGGCTTGGTCACCCAATCGTCGATAAAGTTGGCTGTCCAGCGTCAAAGCGTCGGTTTTTTTAAAATGATCTTTCAATTTAAAAAAAAAGTTACCGGAATTTCGCAAAACGGAGACCAGATTTAGATTTCTGTTAAAATTTCGAGTTAAATGGGTCACTGTGGTAAGTTTCTAGGGTGGAAAAAAGTTATTGGCTTGGTCACCGAATCGTCGGTAAAGTGGCTGTCCAGCGTCAAAGCGTCGGTTTTTTAAAAATGATCTTTCAATTTAAAAAAAAAAAGTTATAAGAATTTCGCAAAACGGAGACCAGATTTAGATTTCTGGTAAAATTTCGAGTTAAATGGGTCACTTTGGTAAGTTTCTAAGGATAAAAAAAAAAAAAAAGTTATTGGCTTGTTCACCGAATCGTCGATAATTTGGCTGTCCAGCGTCAAAGCGTCGGTTTTTTTTTAAATATGATCTTTCAATTTAAAAATAAATTTACCGGAATTTCTCAAAACGGAGACCAGATTTAGATTTCTGGTAAAATTTCGGGTTAAATGGGTCACTTTGGTAAGTTTCTAGGGTGGAAAAAAAAGTTATTGACTTGGTCACCCAATCGTCGATAAGTTGGCTCAGCTTCAAAGCGTCGGGTTTTTAAAGATGATCTTTCAATTTAAAAAAAAGTTACCGGAATTTCGCAAAACGGAGACCAGATTTAGATTTCTGGTAAAATTTCGGGTTAAATGGGTCACTTTGGTAAGTTTCTAAGGCTAAAAAAAAAGTGATTGGCTTGGTCACCGAATCGTCGATAAAGTGGCTGTCCAGCTTCAAAGCGTCGGTTTTTTAAATATGATCTTTCAATTTAAAAAAAGTTACCGGAATTTCGCAAATCGAAAACCAGATTTAGATTTCTGGTAAAATTTCGAGTTAAATGGGTCACTTTGGTAAGTTTCTAAGGTGGAAAAAAAAATGATTGGCTTGGTCACCGAATCGTCGATAATTTGGCTGTCCAGCGTCAAAGCGTCGGTTTTTTTAAAAATGATCTTTCAATTTAAAAATAAATTTACAGGAATTTCTCAAAACGGAGACCAGATTTAGATTTCTGGTAAAATTTCGGGTTAAATGGGTCACTTTGGTAAGTTTCTAAGTGGAAAAAAGTTATTGGCTTGGTCACCGAATCGTCGATAAGTTGGCTCAGCTTCAAAGCGTCGGTTTTTTTAAAGATGATCTTTCAATTTAAAAAAAGTTACCGGAATTTCGCAAAACGGAGACCAGATTTAGATTTCTGGTAAAATTTCAGGTTAAATGGGTCACTTTGGTAAGTTTCTAAGGCTAAAAAAAAAGTGATTGGCTTGGTCACCGAATCGTCGGTAAAGTGGCTGTCCAGCGTCAAAGCGTCGGTTTTTTTAAATATGGTCTTTCAATTTAATAAAAAAGTTACCGGAATTTCGCAAATCGAAAACCAGATTAAGATTTCTGGTAAAATTTCGAGTTAAATGGGTCACTTTGGAAAGTTTCTAAGGTTAAAAAAAAAATATTGGCTTGTTCACCGAATCGTCGATAATTTGGCTGTCCAGGTTCAAAGCGTCGGTTTTTTTTAAATATGATCTTTTAATTTAAAAATAAATTTACAGGAATTTCTCAAAACGGAGACCAGATTTAGATTTCTGGTAAAATTTCGGGTTAAATGGGTCAGTGTGGTAAGTTTCTAAGGTTAAAAAAAAGTTATTGGCTTGGTCACCGAATTGTCGATAAGTTGGCTCAGCTTCAAAGCGTCGGGTTTTTTAAAGATGATCTTTCAATTTTAAAAAAAAGTTACCGGAAATTCGCAAAACGTAGACCAGATTTAGATTTCTGGTAAAATTTCAGGTTAAATGGGTCACTTTGGTAAGTTTATAAGGCTAAAAAAAAGTGATTGGCTTGGTCACCAAATCGTCGGTAAAGTGGCTGTCCAGCGTCAAAGCGTCGGTTTTTTTAAATATGATCTTTCAATTTAATAAAAAAGTTACCGGAATTTCGCAAATCGAAAACCAGATTAAGATTTCTGGTAAAATTTCGAGTTAAATGGGTCACTTTGGTAAGTTTCTAAGGTTAAAAAAAAAATATTGGCTTGTTCACCGAATCGTCGATAATTTGGCTGTCCAGGTTCAAAGCGTCGGTTTTTTTTAAATATGATCTTTTAATTTAAAAATAAATTTACAGGAATTTCTCAAAACGGAGACCAGATTTAGATTTCTGGTAAAATTTCGGGTTAAATGGGTCAGTGTGGTAAGTTTCTAAGGTTAAAAAAAAGTTATTGGCTTGGTCACCGAATTGTCGATAAGTTGGCTCAGCTTCAAAGCGTCGGGTTTTTTAAAGATGATCTTTCAATTTTAAAAAAAAGTTACCGGAAATTCGCAAAACGTAGACCAGATTTAGATTTCTGGTAAAATTTAAGGTTAAATGGGTCACTTTGGTAAGTTTCTAAGGCTAAAAAAAAGTGATTGGCTTGGTCACCGAATCCTCGGTAAAGTGGCTGTCCAGCGTCAAAGCGTCGGTTTTCTTAAGGATGATCTTTCAATTTAAAAATAAATTTTCCGGAATTTTGCAAAACGGAGACCAGATTTAGATTTCTGGTAAAATTTCGGGTAAAATGGGTCACTTTGGTAAGTTTCTAAGGTTAAAAAAAAGTTATTGGCTGGTCACCCAATCGTCGATAAGTTGGCTCAGCTTCAAAGCGTCCGGTTTTTTAAAGATGATCTTTCAATTTAAAAATAAATTTACAGTAATTTCGCAAAACGGAGACCAGATTTAGATTTCTGGTAAAATGTCGTGTTAAATAGGTCACTTTGGTAAGTTTCTAAGGTTAAAAAAAAAGTTATTGGCTTTGTCACCGAATCGTCGGTAAAGTGGCTGTCCAGCGTCAAAGCGTCGGTTTTTTTAAATATGATCTTTCAATTTAATAAAAAAGTTACCAAAATTTCTCAAATCGGAGACCAGATTAAGATTTCTGGTAAAATTTCGAGTTAAATGGGTCACTTTGGTAAGTTTCTATGGTGAAAAAAAAAAGTTATTGGCTAGGTCACCGAAACGTCCATAAGTTGGCTCAGCTTCAAAGCGTCGGGTTTTTTAAAGATGATCTTTCAATTTAAAAACAAAGTTACCGGAATTTCTCAAATCGGAGACCAGATTTAGATTTCTGGTAAAATTTCGGGTTAAATGGGTCACTTTGGTAAGTTTCTAAGGTTAAAAAAAAAGTTATTGGCTTGTTCACGGAATCGTTGATAAAGTGGCTGTCCAGGTTCAAAGCGTCGGTTTTTTTTAAATATGATCTTTCAATTTAAAAATAAATTTACAGGAATTTCTCAAAACGGAGACCAGATTTAGATTTCTGGTAAAATTTCGGGTTAAATGGGTCAGTTTGGTAAGTTTCTAAGGTTAAAAAAGTTATTGGCTTGGTCACCGAATTGTCGATAAGTTGGCTCAGCTTCAAAGCGTCGGGTTTTTTAAAGATGATCTTTCAATTTTAAAAAAAGTTACCGGAAATTCGCAAAACGTAGACCAGATTTAGATTTCTGGTAAAATTTCGGGTTAAATGGGTCACTTTGGTAAGTTTCTAAGGCTAAAAAAAAAGTGATTGGCTTGGTCACCGAATCGTCGGTAAAGTGGCTGTCCAGCGTCAAAGCGTCGGTTTTTTAAAGATGATCTTTCAATTTAAAAAAAAAGTTACCGGAATTTCTCAAATCGGAGACCAGATTAAGATTTCTGGTAAAATTTCGAGTTAAATGGGTCACTTTGGTAAGTTTCTAGGGTGAAAAAAATAGTTATTGGCTTGGTCTCCGAATCGTCGATAAGTTGGCTCAGCTTCAAAGCGTCCGGTTTTTTAAATATGATCTTTCAATTTAAAAATAAATTTACAGGAATTTCTCAAAACGGAGACCAGATTTAGATTTCTGGTAAAATTTCGGGTTAAATGGGTCAGTTTGGTAAGTTTCTAAGGTTAAAAAAGTTATTGGCTTGGTCACCGAATTGTCGATAAGTTGGCTCAGCTTCAAAGCGTCGGGTTTTTAAAGATGATCTTTCAATTTTAAAAAAAAAGTTACCGGAAATTCGCAAAACGTAGACCAGATTTAGATTTCTGGTAAAATTTCACGTTAAATGGGTCACTTTGGTAAGTTTCTAAGGCTAAAAAAAGTGATTGGCTTGGTCTCCGAATCGTCGGTAAAGTGGCTGTCCAGCGTCAAAGCGTTGGTTTTCTTAAAGATGATCTTTCAATTTAAAAACAAAGTTACCGGAATTTCTCAAATCGGAGACCAGATTAAGATTTCTGGTAAAATTTCGAGTTAAATGGGTCACTTTGGTAAGTTTCTAGGTGAAAAAAATGTTATTGGCTTGTTCACC